>JAVLUX010000030.1:1245000-1820000 GCA_032164185.1 Moxostoma hubbsi
CAGTCAGTATTATCCTTCAGAATGACTCTAATAGCACACCTGTTCTCTTACTCAATATTTCTGGCACTAAAACATGCATGCTTTTATGTTATGGTATTTATTGTTATGTTACTTCTTTTATTTTGGAAGGGTGCAATCTGTTGTGTTAAAGTATTTTAAAGGTTAGTATTTCACTGGAATCTAAAGTTGTCACCATTGTAAAGAGCAAAGCACCATTAACCTTCATGCTCTCTCACAGTTTCTCTCTTTAGCTGTGTGCAGTACACATTTCTCATTCAGCACAGATGAACATTATTTAATACATTGATTGAATAGTAATTTACTACATATAATAATGGCTGACAACATAAAAACATTGATTTATTTTTCTATCATAGTCTTTAATTTCCCTGACAAACAGTACAGTTGATATTGTCTGGATATAGTCAACATTTTTAGTTATTAAATATGACAATGTGTGCACTATTGCTCATGAAACCTCTAACACAGATTGTCCTACACTGTTTGTGATACAGATACTATGTGGTATTAAGTGATTTTCAGTAAGTAACACCTAACAACAATCCAGAATACCCTAGCAACCACATAGCTACACCAATTAGCATTCAGAACGTTGTGGTGAGTTTAAATCTTTCTGTAGATGACCTATTTTGGGCATCTACAGTTTTGCCTTTAAAAGTATGCCAAGTTGATAGACAAAAATTAAACAAAGTAATTGTGAATGAATATCATTCCAAATTTAGTTGAGTTTTTTATAGTCAATTTCCTTATCTCTCTCTCTAACTCAGCAATTGTGAAATTAAATTGGACTTCACCTTGTGTTTATTGCAGATAAACAACCACATTTAAATGAACTCTGACCGTCCTGACAAATAAAATTAAACTCCAATTTATTTGTTTACCTCGTTAGTGGCTTTTAATGTGTCTATCTGCCCGTCACTCTGAGGTAGTTTTTCCAATATGTATGTAAATTACATCCCTTACAACCATTGCCAACATGATGCTATCAGTGTTATTTGGTGCATTACAGTAATGAAAGACTGATGAGCTCATATCTGTGTCCAGCTACACTTCCTGTGCCATGGGTGTGATTAACTCCTAAAATGTGTTCTGGGAACATCGAGAGAACTTATGACAGCTTCCCAGACACATGTGCGTGATATGATACTCTGATTACTCTCATTGACTGTTGTCATTCACATCATACACTACTATAGCCACTCTGCACTACACAATTGCTTGCAACGCAGTAATTTAAGTAAAGGATAATCTACAGTGATATGGGCGTTATTGCAAAATAAACCCAGACAGGGTGATCAGGATCCTGTCATGAAGCAGAGGACTCTTGTATTAACCTGAAGGTGTTTATTTTGCGATAATGACCGGCTGACTGCTCATTATTCTGCTTATTACATAGCTACCCAACAAATCAATAAATTCACATGAAATATTTGTTTGCATTGAAATGATATTATAATGTGAGATGACAGAGACCACAGAGTTTCCAGAAATCCACCTCTGGTTTGAGTTCTGTTGGTGTTTATTTTACGCAATGAACTGCTCATTGTCCTTTTTATTACAAGATTACTTGCCAAATAAATAATTAAATGGACATGAAACATTAATTTGAATTGAAATTATTTCATTATCTTACTTGCAGAGATTGCAGAATGATACAAAGGGTAAGAAAGATGACTCAATAGACCGGTCTGGTACGTGGAGGTGCGGTTGATACAGAGCAATATCAGACCACTAGATGGTGCCACTGACCAATCAGAAAGGAGTATTCAATAAGTCTGGTTGATGTTAATATACTAAAGGTACTAAAGACCTAAAGGCAATAATAACAAATAACTACAGATTTCAAATATAAACACAAGTGGCAATTATTGAGGTCCAAGCAGTTTGGAAAAGTGTAGAAAATGACCAAAATTGACTAATTTTAATTAACAGATCTGTCAGGGGCAAAATAATTTTACTACAAAGTAATCTAGCAAATTTGTAGGCATGGTGTTTGTAGAAAGAAAAAGAAAAAATGTATTTCTCCTTTTTCATCTGCCATTTTGAGTTGTCAAATTCCAAAAAAGACCATTGGTCCAAATTACATGACATTTTGATGTCATCAAAATGTCCAAGACGGCAACACGGTAGCATGCAGCGGCCGCTCTGGATCCAAAATGGTGCTATTTTTGTTAAATAACCCGACTTTTGCGGCACACGACATCGGAGCAACCGGTGTTCGTGTTTACCATCGCCAGACACTGCTCAAATATAGGATTCATGCAACAACCAAGCTGCATGATGACCTGCAGGAGGCACTACGCAAATTTGGCTTGCTGCGGAGACCAGGCCTCCAGTCCTCGGCGTCACCTGATGCTGGTGGCCGGGGTAGAGGACGTCGTAAGCGGTGTGCGAGGAAGCAGAAGCGCAGCAAGAGGGCGGGGATCCATGCTAGGCTAAAAACAAACCCTAGCTGGCTGGCTCTCCCGTCTATCCTGCTCTCAAATATTTGCTCCCTGGACAATAAACTGGACTATATCCGACTCCAGCAGGCTACGCAATGTGAGTTTAAAGACTGCTGCGTCTTTGTTTTTACGGAGACGTGGCTCAGCGACAGAGTTCCGGACACCGCCATTCAGCTAGACGGGCTCACCTTGTTTCGTGTCGATAGAAATGGAGCTCTGTGCAGTAAGACTCGCGGTGGTGGCGGTTTGTGTGTTTACATCAACACGGAATGGTGCAATAACTCTATGCTAGTCTCTAGCTACTGCTCATTGCTGGTGGAGCTTGTGACTGTTAGATGCAGACCTTTTTATTTGCCACAGGAATTCACCACTGTTATCATAACTGGAGCTTACATTAGCGCTGGGGGTTTCAAGTCAATGAAGTCAAGTGGTTTTATTGTTTTGGATGCACTCTGTGAACTGTATGCGGCTATGAGTGAACTGCAGAATGCTCACCCCGACGGACTGTTTATTGTCGCCGGAGATTTCAACCATGCGAATCTCAAGACAGTGCTCCCTAAATTCCATCAGTATGTGGACTTTGCAACGAGAGGGGCGAACACGCTTGATCTTGTTTACACGAACATCCCAGGCGCGTACCGGGCAGACCCCGCCCCAACCTCGGCTACTCAGACCACATATCTCTTATGCTAATTCCAGCATACAGACCGCTCGTCAGACGCACAAAACCGCTTCAGAAGCAGTTGAAAACCTGGTCAGCAGGAGCCATCTCTGCTCTTCAGGACTGTTTTGAGTGTACTGACTGGCACGTGTTCAGGGAGGCTGCAACATATGGCGACTCCACCAACTTGGAGGAATACACAGCATCAGTGACCAGCTACATCAGCAAGTGCATTGATGATGTCACATTCTCCAAGACTATCACCGCTCCAACCAGAAACCGTGGATGACTGCGGAGGTGCACACGCTGCCGAGACTCCACCTTCAGAGCAGGCGACAAGGCAGCCCTAAGAACAGCGAGGGCCAAACTGTCCCAGGCCATCAGAGAGGCAAAGCGTTCACACACCCAGAGAATCCACAGTAACTTACAGGACAGTGGCGACACGCGGCGCATGTGGCAGGGCATCCAGGCCATCACCAACTACAGGACAACATCAGTTGCCTGTGACAAAGATGCCTCCCTTCCAGATGTGCTGAACAACTTCTACAACACTCTCTTAAACTACATAGAACATTAATTAACCACTAACAAAAGCCTTCGTCGGCAAAAATCAAAGGACAAGTTTCCTCAGATTATTCGTGTTGAGGTAAAGGAATTTAACACTAAAACTTAAATAGCAATATAAAATAATTTTGTCTAACCATTGACCCACAACACTTACTTAGTTTACTCATTTTAACCACTAATAGCAAAAATAACTAATATTGGCACTGTAATCATTCATTTTTGTTATAGCATAATTTCATGTACAGCTGCTTTGAAACAAAGCCTGTTGTGAAGAGCGCTATACAAATAAATCTCCATTTCAAATAATATAGCAATTCTCACAATGATTCATAAACATCAATGTATGCAGATATAGAGACCAAAGTCCATGGAAGATGTTTTTGGAGATGTTGAATATGTATGTATGTGAAGACATCTGTGGTCGGTGAATGCAATCGTTGAATACATGGCCACTGATGCCATTTTGTCTGACCTTCAGGATGGTTCAAAGCACTTCAGCTGTTGCTACCAGCTCGGGTCACCTAAAGAACCAGTATTATTTACATATGACCTGCTTCACATTGTGCAAGTGAGATATTTGCATCTGGCATCGCAGCATACAGTTTCACAACAGATCATCAACAGCATGTTCCGATCACAAGTGAGGCAGTCATATTTCAGTGCTGTCAACAGCAATAGTCTGATCATATGAGTACACTAATGGAGTGTTGTGTTTTGAATGCTGATGTGCATTTTATGCATGTCCCTTATTTGCATTAAATGCATTTATGCATTTGGCAGATGTTTTTTTTTCCCAAAGCGAATGACATTGAATTCCATTCCAGGAAAACAGTCATTTCAGCAGGATCAATGACCACGTACACGTACTTAAGAAAACCGGTTATTCCAGGGTTTTTGTTCTGAAACATCATATAAACTACTGTAGAAGGCCAGTTCCTTTAAGCCTTTTAAAGGATTAAGGGAAAGCGGTTTAACACACCCAGGTATTCTTCTGAAGAACGCGACTTATTGTGGCCATGTAAACACACAAGCAGTGTTCTAACCAGTGTGCATGTGAGTGAACAGACCGGGATAACAAATGTCATATGATGGGGCCCAACAACAAGTCAACAGAGCAGAAGAATTCAACATTTCTGGAAGTACAGAGGGAAAGCCACATACACTAGAAACTATACCCATTTATACACATCAGTGTTAAATGTTGACTGTTCGTCACATTAATGTGCTTTTACATCGGGGGAATCCTGGTTTTTGACGTAAGAGGGAAACCCCCACTAAAAAATGAAGGAAAGAAACAGCAACAACTCTGGAATATCTGAAAAATAAAGCAAAGCAACACAGAATAAAATAGCGAAGACTTCATCGGATGCCATGTCTGTTATTCACAAATGTGTTGCATGGAAATGACATTGCAGTGGAGATAGCTGCTTACCGATCGAGTCGCATGTATACAGAAGTAAAGAGAAAGACAATAACAATGCATACAACAATTTCGAGCAGCATTCTTGCAATAAACAGCTTTACGTGCACACCAATACGCTGATCACTCCTAAAAGTCAACTTATTTATACATTTTACTCAACATGTGTGCACACTTGATTAGCGAGTAAGAAAGCCATTTAAGGTGTTTACATGCCACAGAAAAATCGGTACAGTAGGCAAAAATCTACCCGTGTCGACCGCTTAATTCTTACGCTGTTTATGATCTTATGCTGATAAAGAAATGCTGTTTATTGTCTTTACATGACCACACATGTTATCTGCTTATTAAGCATAATCGATGTAAGACCATGCATGTAAATGTGCTCAATGAGGCAGGTTGAACAACAGAACCAGTTTGTCTAAATAGAGCATTTGTAGCAGAGAGCTGTTGTTCCAGGTAGGTTTGATAAAGATTAAAAAAAAAAAAAAACTGACTATGTGTGATTCTATTCAAGTGTACGTCAGGTTCATTTTGTAATGGATGTAATGCATCTGTGCTAACAAATCAACATGTCAATCATGCTGTCAGGAAACATGTCTGAATTTGTCTACAGTATATTCATGAGTTTAAAACAGGTTTTTGTATGTATACTTCTTTCTTTTCTCCCTATTTTCACAGTTGTAAAGCAGCATGAGTCAACAATCATTACTGTAATACATCATCATAAAACTCAACTCTGAGCTCCATATGAGAATGATGTGAATATATGACTGCATATCAGTCATGACAACTCTAGGAAAGATTTAGCATGTTGATGTGACATATTAATAGGAAATTGGTCTTGGATTCATACACAGAACATACAAAGACATAAGGATTTAAGCATTAGGATATGTTGCTTCTACTGTACAATGAGACAGAATGCAAGACATGCTGCTGCACAAATAGACATCATAAACCATCCCATGTAGCAGATCTAGACAGGGGTGGAGGAGGGTTTCAGAGAACAAACTCTAGCAGCACACTGCAGTGAAACCAGCTTTTCTGCAAAACTAAGCAATTTAAATACAGTGCATTCGGAAAGTATTCACAGCGCTTCACTTTTTCCACATTTTGTGATGTTACAGATTTATTCCAAAATTGATTAAATTCATTATTTTCCTCAAAATTCTACATACAATGCCCCATAATGACAACATGAAAGAAGTTTGTTTGAAATATTTGCAAATTTATTAAAAATTGTATGTACATAAGTATTCACACCCTTTGCCATGACACTCAAAATTGAGCTAAGGTGCATCCTGTTTCCACTGATCATCCTTGAGATGTTTCTACAACTTGATTTGTGTCCACCTGTGGTAAATTCAGTTGACTGGACATGATTTGGGAAGGCACACACCTGTCTATATAAGTTCCCACAGTTATCAGTGCATGTCAGAGCACAAACCAAGCCATGAAGTCCAAGGAATTGTCTGTAGACCTCCGAGACAGGTTTGTATCGACGCACAGATCTGGGGAAGGGTACAGAAAAATGTCTGCAGCATTGAAGGTCACAATGAGCACAGTGGCCTCCATCATCTGTAAATGGAAGAAGATTGGAACCACCAGGACTCTTCCTAGAGCTGCCCGCCCGGCCAAACTGAGCGATCGGGGGAGAAGGGCCTTAGACAGGGAGGTGACCAAGAACCCGATGGTCACTCTGACAGAGCTCCAGCGTTTCTCTGTGGAGAGAGGAGAACCTTCCAGAAGATCAACCATCTCTGCAGCACTCCACCAATCAGGCCTGTATGGTAGAGTGGCCAGACGGAAGCCACTCCTCAGTAAAAGGCACATGACATCCCACCTGGTGTTTGCCAAAAGGCACCTGAAGGACTGTCAGACCATGAGAAACAAAATTCTCTGGTCTGATGAATCAAAAATTGAACTCTTTGGCCTGAATGGCAAGCATCTTGTCTGGAGGAAACCAGGCACCGCTCATCACCTGGACAATACCATCCCTACAGGGAAGCATGGTGGTGGGGATGTTTTTCAGCAGCAGGAACTGGGAGACTCGTCAGGATCGAGGGAAAGATGAATGCAGCAATGTACAGAGACATCCTTGATGAAAACCTGCTCCAGAGCGCTCTGGACCTCAGACTGGGGTGAAGGTTTATCTTCCAACAGGACAACGACCCTAAGCACGCAGCCATGATAACAAAGGAGTGGCTACGGGACAATTCTGTGAATGTCCTTGAGTGGCCCAGCCAGAGCCCAGACTTGAACCCGATCGAACATCTCTGGAGAGATCTGAAAATGGCTGTGCACCGACGCTCCCCATCCAACCTGATGGAGCTTGAGAGGTCCTGCAAAGAAGAATGGGAGAAACTGCCCAAAAATAGGTGTGCCAAGCTTGTAGCATCATACACAAAAGACGTGAGGCTGTAATTGGTGCCAAAGTTGCTTCAACAAAGTATTGAGCAGGGTGTGAATACTTATGTACATGTAATTTTTTTTTGTTTGTATTTTTTTTATTTATAATAAAATATTATTGCAAATATTTCAAACAAACTTCTTTCACGTTGTCATTATGGGGTATTGTTTGTAGAATTTTGAGGAAAATAATGAATTTAATCCATTTTGGAATAAGGCTGTAACATAAAATGTGGAAAATGTGAAGCGCTGTGAATACTTTACGGTTGCACTGTATTAGACAAAGACAGAGATGCAAGTTGATTGGCTACCCAAAAACATATCAGGAGACCAGTCAGCTTACGCCATGCAAGTCAATTTGCATAACATGCCACAACAGATAACAAGCTCAAAGAACATTGAGTTGCATGGCTGAACTTTGGTGATTATTACTGATCAAATGTCTGAGGTGTCAGTGATGTTGAACAGACTGAAGATATGCTTTACATTTCATACACTGCAGACAAACACACTTGATATCTCGGTCTTTATTGCTGCATATTTAGAAGTGGCTAATATTTTAGTGGCTTGTTCCAAAATAACTAATATGTTTTGTATTACAAAATGAAACTGGATTTTTTATATATTTTTTTTTTATCGTCCGTCAGGTGAAAATCATAAGTCTGATTTCTTATTAAGTAACAATTCAAGCTCTGTTCTCTTGAAACAAAACTTAATATTTTACGCAATTTTGCTTAATAGTAAATGTATATTGTTTTAATAAAATATAGATATTTTTACTGGACAACCAAACAAAGAATGAACTCAGAAATCAAAAGCAGATTCATGTTCTTGCAGTTTTTCTCCATCATCATCATGAGCACACAGAATGTATCAGTGGTGTGTAAATCTCTGGATCAGTTCTGAGCCCAGCGGTCATGCTCAACTGTAAGCTTTAGGGATCAAACACTCATTATTTCTGCTCTCTGGGTCTCTAAACGCTCACATCAGAGTCCGGAGAGATCAGGAGATTGGACTGAGCATTCGACAGAAGACCATCTTTGGCTCTGAGGAACACACACCATCAGTCGCACACAAACACACTCACTGAGATGATTGTTTCATCTCAAGCACTTTCACAAGCCCCTTTTTCTCTCAGCCCCCACATCAAATTGCTCATTTATTAAACTCATCCAAGGCCATTGGTCTGATTTCAATGAAATTCAGTGAAGTCATTGTGAGGGCAACCTACAACTGCCAGACTGTATGTACAAGCACCTTATAGAAGCCCATTCCATTTGACAGCAAGTGACATACTTTATTTGTTATT
Source organism: Moxostoma hubbsi (assembly GCA_032164185.1). Classification (NCBI taxonomy): domain Eukaryota; kingdom Metazoa; phylum Chordata; class Actinopteri; order Cypriniformes; family Catostomidae; genus Moxostoma; species Moxostoma hubbsi. The sequence goes on from JAVLUX010000030.1 coordinate 1,253,835, forward strand.
TATCAAAGAAAATCACAATGAGATACTGACCTTCTCATGCCAAGAAGAATGTCATTTCAGTCACGACGTGTTGTGGTTTTAGTACAGGAGCTGAACTTTGCACAAAGTTTCAAACGCAGCTGATGGAATACAGTACGAACCGAGTTCAAGCTGGTAAAGAGTATCATTATGACAGTGTTGATTATTACATAAGGACATAGTGTTGAGAATGAATGCACAATATCTGCGGTGCACCACATGCACAAATAGACCCGGTGCAAAACAAAGCATGGGTTAGAGAAGTATTACAGTAAGTAGGGATGAACCAATCGGCCAATTATTGACCAAATTAAAACCATCCAAACTGAGCTGTCTGAGTTCCTGGTGCAGCTCAGGTGCAAAAAAGACAGACAGGCAGAAAAATGCAGCTACATCACTCAAGCACAGATATAAGGACAAATGATGAGGTAAAACCATCCAAAATGCTTAGAAACCAATAAACTTTGATATCTTAGACCAATGCTTTTGAAGTAGCTTTTTAGAAAATTCAAGAAAATGATCTATAAAACACAAAGTAGAGCGTCATCAGCAGATCAGAACTAGAACATGCTAAGACGTGGGACTTCTATTGTGCTTTTAGGTTGTGACAAGGACACCATCATGTATTCTTAATGCAAATATTATTAGGTAATAATTTAACATAAATTTAAGATTTTGTAAATAATTTATTCATTGTGAATTTTGAACAGCGTCTCCTAAGGTTCTTCTTTTAAAAGAGACCCTTTTATTTGGAGTATGTCTTGTCAGGTCTGTGCTCAAAATGAGCCACCAGTTAAAGGAGTAGTTAAAAAAAATGGAAAATGTACATTTACGCACTCATTTATTCACCCTTATGTTGTTCAAAACCCATGTGCTGTAGCTTTTTCAATATGAAATGTTTTTGTATGGAAAAGAGCAGGGTTAGGATTCTTGAAGAAAAGATTGTGTTAAGATTCTTGAGGGGCGTAAAACACAATTAAGGACAACTTGAGGGCTGTAAATAATGTTGTGCCATGCTGTCATTTTACAGACACATACAGATACATCAGTGATGAAAAGAAATTCAAATTCTTTATGGTTATGGCTTTGGGTACTGGGCGGCATTATCTATCATCCATTATACCACAACAGAACTTAAAAGGGTGTTTTGTTCTAATGGTAACTGTTTATTGTGCCATGATGTGGTTGACATGTCTGTGGAATTGGCCAACATTTGCATAATATGAATTTGTGATGTTCTTTTATACACGTTCTGTTGTTTTGAATGGCAAAAATCGAAATAACTTTTTTTTTCACGTCAGTCATCACATTATCATGTTTAGTTATCTTTCTATCTTTTTTTATCTTCTTTTATTCTTTCATTGTGGCTTTCTGTAAATGTTTTGCCTGTCACGGGTTCAACAGATCCAATCAATGTGCAGAGGAAATTATTTCTTTTTTTCCCTGTTTTTACAAAAAGCTTTTGTACTTATTTTTAAAACATAATTTCTGAGCAAAACAGTGATCTGATAAAAAAATAAGGTAGTGGCTAAATATCGGTATCAATCAGTAGTTTTTTTGTTAAAATCTGTATCGGTCAAAAATGTTCATGTCAGTGCATCCTTAGTATTAATTGTTAATTCATATATAAAACATTAATTTAGCCAAAAATCTAAATTCTGTCATTATTATGTCATTATGTCATATTATGCAATGAATAGGTTACACCTAAAATTAGTGACAGAGCCTGTGGAACCTCCTCCGTGAATCTGGGCTCAGCCCCTGATGTATCCTCATGATGCCCATGGCAAACAGCTGATCTGAACTGAACATCTCTCAGAAAAACAACCTGTTGCACATTTTAATAGTTGAAAACATGACATATATTCCTTTAACACTTTGTGTTCATGAAATGCTTTTAGAATGCAATGAATCGTAATAGTCATAGTCATTGATTTTTTTTTGGCTGAATTAAATTATTATGAACATAGGTAACTATTTTAGTCATATGCACACAGTATACATACTAATATTATACATTCATATTTTTGTTGGCAATTGATAGTCTATGTATTCCATTATAAGTGTGTAGTCCATCAATAAACAAAAGTGATGCAGGCAGAGATCAGTGAGGTGCATCATAGTACAACCAGCAGTTCATTTCGGTGAGATTGGTGTGGTCCATCCTAAATCCAAGGTTCAGACAGTGGCATATGAAGTATCTGATGTCTTTCAGTTGGAGTTGGCATCAGTTCATCTTCTGAAGTCAAAAAACTAAAGTGATGTCTAGCTAGCACCGGCTGCGTTTAGTCGCCATCACTCAGTGACACAGAGCAGTGAAGTCAGACACCAAGCAGAAACGGAGCTAGATCTGGTCGACACTGGTTACTCAGGATATGAATCCAGAGGTTGAGACAGGGAAACAAATAGAATAATATTCACGTAGATGCCATTATATTTTATGCAGAGTTATAGATCATAATAGATGTTTCTGGTTTTGCAGACCTAACTAAAGTAGCCTAATTGTGAGTTGATGAATAAATGAGTCGTATGCCTGACTAAATAGTCTTTAGTCTAGACTTAACGAGTTTGACCGCTGGATTATAAATGTGTTTAAACTCGCGTTCGCGCAAGTAACGTGAACCAGCGAGTATTCCCCCTTCTCTTCCAGAAAAGGACAGGAGGAGGGGCTTCAATGACTATGTTAATATATTATGAGATGAGGTGCCACGACAGATGATTGCATAGTTCCAATTTAATTTCTTGTTTAAATTTTATCTGTAAAGAAATTCATGAAGTCATTACTCTTGTGCTGAGACGTAATATCTGGTTCTGTTGAGGCTTTATTCCTAACCAATTTAGCCACAGTACTGAATAAACATCTAGGATTGTTTTGGTTATTTTCTATGAGTTTACTAAAACATGCTAACCTGGCAGCTTTTAGTGCCTGTCTGTAGCTGCAGACACTATCCTTCCATGCACCACGAAATACTTCTAATTTTGTATTCTTTAACTTGCGCTCCAATTTCCAAGCTGCTCTCTTGAGAGCATGGGTGTGATCATTATACCATGGTGCAGGGCTTATTTCTTTCATTTTCTTTAATCGAAGTGGGGTGACAATATCAAGAGTGCTAGAGAAGACTGCATTTATATTTTTTGTTACTTCATCAAGTTCTTCTGGGCTTTGGGGTTTATTGAGTGTATGAGATAGATTTGGAAGATTATTAGTGAAGCTATCTTTAGTGATCGAAAGAATAGTTCTACCTGAACAATAGCGTGGTGTAGATTGAGTAACATTAGCTGATCGCAGCATACAAGAGATGAGGTAATGATCCGAGATGTCATCAATCTGCTGCAGAATTTCTATATTATCAACATCAACTCCATATGACCGAATTAAATCTAGCATATGATTATGGCGATGAGTTGGTCCTGTCACATTTTGCCAGACTCTAAGAGAGTTGAAATTATTGATAAATGTTAATCCCAATGTCATTTTCATTATCTATGTGAATGCTAAAGTCACCAGCAATTAAAGCTCTATCTATACTAACTACTAGATCTGATAGAAAATTCACCAAGGAAATCAGAATAAGGCCTGGGTGATCTATATACTGTAGCAAGGGCAAAAGACGACAGAGATTTTTTATTTATATCTGATGGTGTATCTGCTGGAGCTGCTGCGACCCGACTTCGGATAAGCGGTTGAAGATGGATGGATCTGACGGTGTCACGTTAAGCATTATTAGTTAAAAAGACTTAAACTTATATCCTGTTCTCTGAGTAACACCAAAAACTTCACTGTAAATTGTAGCAACACTTCAGACAGGGCTCATTTTTATAATAGTAACCTGGGGGAGTAGATTCATTTAAACTAATATATCATCCTGTTAAAGCCAGGTTTCAGTCAAACAAGGCACATACAAATTATGATCTGTAATAATTTCATTTACAATTGGTGCTTTGGTAGAAAGAGAGCTAATGTTTAGTAGCCCTACCTTTATGTGATGAAAAAAGATTTAGCAATATTATATGTAAGTAATCAAATACTATCATTATTAAGAATATGAGCCAAATGACTAGAGAATAGAGTGGCATCTTCCCTAAATGGATGGAGTCCGTCTCTCTTTAGCAGGTCAGGTCTTCCCCAAAAACTCTTCCAATTGTCTATAAATCCTATGCTATTCTCCAGACACCACTCAGACATCCAGCCGTTCAGTGACACTAATCTACTATAAACCTCGTCACCACGACGAGCAGGGAGGGGACCAGAGCATATTACAGCATTTGACATAATTTGTGCAAATTCACACACCTCTTTAACATTAACTTTAGTGATCCCTGACTGGCAAAGCCGGACATCGTTTGTGCAGACATGAATAACAATTTTAGAAAATATACATTTAGACATTAGCCAGCACTTATAAATTTGGTCTGATGTCAGGCACTCGAGCCTCCGAAATGCATTTAACAATGGTGACTGGAGTTTCTATTTCCATGTTCCTTACAATAGAACGACCAATTATTAAAACTCTTTTAACATGATTCTCAGTGAGTGCATCACTGAGTGTGGAGAATTGATTGGAAACCCTAACAAAAACAGGAGAGTGGTGTCGCTTTGCTGAGCGAGTATGCCACCAAGACATCACCAAAACGCCCTGCTAGGGGGCTCTACAGCCGGAACCAAAGTGTGTGTGTTTCTCACTGTTTTACCCACATCCGAAACAGTATCTACCAGATTCTCTTTCTCACTGGCCTCCACTAGAGTTTGGATGCATGCCACTAACTTATTAATCTTATCTGTCAGGATGACTAATTCATTATATATCACATGTGAATCTCTCACTGCTGATGGAAGAAGCTATAGTAAACATGTGGCATGCGATGCAGGAACAAATAACATGAGCGGATGCCATGACTTACCACAATTGTTTGTTGTTGTGGTTGTTCTTGAGCGGCGAGGGATTGAGACTGATGTGGTTGGATGTGGTTCCTAATGAGCAGATGTTTAAGATTGATGCAATAATCTGCATAAAACACAGTGGAGAAAACAAATGCACGCAATCGAGACACAAGATGTAGACAAGCGGAAAAAAATAAATGAAAAAAGAGAGAAACGGTTGTGCGCTGTAAAATACACGCAGTTGAAATAGTAGAAAAGCAACGCTGTAAAATGGCAAAGGATAAAATGATGAATGTGAATAAGCAAGAATAAGCAATGCTAAGCAGGCTAGTGAGTTACAAACACATTCCATAGGATCGAATTCTCAACTCTTTTTGGATGAGGCACTCAACAGTATGCCCCTCATCCATGATGTCATCGGGAGTAGAAATACCTCAGAGATCCTTCTGGGCATCGCTTCCAGCAACTTTGCTTGCCATGCGCAGATGCAGCTCATTGCTGCTCTCAGGTGTAGCCTCGTTGCACAAGGAAGTAAAGTACGACTTGAAATGGTGGCCATACAATCTCGCTGGACGAGTTGAGATTACTCTGTGTTCCACCGAACACTATAACGGCTCAACCTTGTTGACGTCGCTGATTTCTCCACCAGCCCATCAAGAATCAGCAGCCGTACCGCCCGCCAACAGAGCGAGGAAACGGCCTCCCGTCATCATCCAAGCCTAGAGGAACCGAGCTGGAGTTAAAGGATGGATGAATACACATTCTACATGCATCCTCATTCAATCCAAGTAAGAGGTTAATGTCTGGGCAGAGATAGAATATTTAGGGGTGTTATTCTTGTGTATCAAGGTTATTAAATATACAGTTTACGGACCACTGAGTCTGCTCATTGTTCCTAAATTACTCAAGGTATTAATGTAACACAAATAAGATTTTGCTGTGTTGTAATCCAACCACATTGGACTGTTGTGTTAATTTATGCCATCGCAGATGAGACTGGCACACTCTGTTTATCTATTGCCGTTCATCGTGTTTCTGCGTGATAAACTAACAGCTGCCTTCTCTCCCATGATCGCAAAACCGGCTTTGGCACCGCCACTTTATTCTCTCTCTCTGTCGTACTAACCACACACACAAGCGACCCCTCACAAACTTTTGGCTCCCTTTGAGGTCACACGACGAGTCAGAGATCTCGATTATGAGGTTAGATGAAAGGATAGAAGAGGGTCAAACCTACCACCTCAACCTCCTCAAACCATGGAGGGAAGGTGGTGCCTGTAGCCTTGGTGACTAAAGTTCCATAGAGGTCGGAGCTAAGGCCGTAGGGTATCTCCCAAATCAGGCTCATTCACCCCGGTCCCTTATGGAGACCATCTCTCACTGTTGCAGCTTACAGACATTGCCAGGTTGCAAGCGGAATTTGTGGATGTGTTTTCACACCTACCCGGTCGCACAAACTTCACAGAGCACCATATCGAGACCACCCCAAGGGTGGTGGTTCATAGCTGTCCCTATCATCTTCTTGAACACAAGAAAAATGTTGTTAAAGAAGAATTAGAGGCAATGCTTGAAATGGGCATAACACAAGAGTCGCACAGTGATTAGGCCAGCCCGGTAGTTCTGGTACCGAAGAGCGATGGCTCGGTCCGGTTCTGTGTTGACTACCGGAAAGTGAACATGATGTAAAAATTTCACGCTTATCCAATGCCGAGAATTGACAAATTACTCTAGTAATTTTTACACGACACTGGACTTAACTCAAAGGTTATTGGCAGATCCCTTTAACTCCAATATCCCGAGTGAATTCGGATTACACCAAGTTGTGATGCTTCCATTTGGTTTATTCGGAGCCCTGGCCACATTTCAGCGTCTTATGGACAAGGTCCTAAGACCGCACATGGCATAACCTGCCAAATATCTAGATGATATCATCATCTATAGTAATAACTGGTGGCGACATATGCAACATCTGAGGGCTGTCCTGAGAGAGCTGAGACAGTCGGGATTCACGGCCAACCCAAAGAAGTGAGCAATTGGGTGGGTGGAAGTTAGGTATCTGGGGTTCCACTTGGTCACGGGCAGGTGCGTCCACAGAGTGACAAAACTGCACCAATCGCAGCATGCCCAAGACCAAAAAGGGGGTAAGGCAGTTTTTGGGGCTGGCTGGCTACTACCGAAGGTTTGTGCCTAGCTTCTCTGATGTCACCAGCCTGCTGACTGACCTTACTAAAAAGGGGGCTGCCGATCCGGTCCAGTGGACAGTCGTGCCAACAGGCCTTCCTTAAGGTAAAATCCGCACTGTGTGGGGGGCTGCTTTTACATGCACCTGATTTCTCTCTCCCCTTTATTTTGCAGACTGATGTATTTCACAAGGTGCTGGGCATGGTGCTCTCGCATGAGGTGGTGGAGGGGGGTGGAAATTTATTAGTGCTATTTATTAGTCGCAAGCTCTCCTTCAGGGAGACAAAGTATAGTACCCTCGAGGAGGAGTGTCTTGCGATTAAGTGGGCGGTTTCACCCTCTGTTCCGATTTCACTCCTCTGCAGTGGCTCCAACGCATGAAGGATACTAACTTTTGGATAACAATCTTCAGCCCTTTAAATTCAAGGTGATCCACAGACCAGGGTGGCAGATGTTTGTAGCTGACTTTCTCTCCATAAATGGTAGGGGGGGGGGAGTTGGCAGGATGGATGGTGACCCGGTCTGAGTCAGCGGTGGGGGCATGTGGCTTGGAAGGGCGTGGTCATGTGTTGGTCTGCGGGAGAGCAGTAAGGCTTGTCACCTGCGATGTAATTATCTCTAACACCTGTCTCTCATTATAGTGATTTCAGAGGGAGACCTGAAAAGGCATGCCAGAGTGTCAGGGAGAGGAGAGAGTGTCCAGAAAGCACGATGGCACACAGAGAGTGTGGACTATTAGAATGCTTTCATTTTAGTTAAAACCATTTTGCTTTATAATCAACGATTACTGCCGATAGTGTGTGCGTGAGAATAAAAGGACTGACCCTGAATCTGCTTCGTTGTCTCCTGACTCCTCCATTGCCCACGAACTAAGAACATTTCACACTGGTCTAATGATTTAAAAGTGACATACTGTATATCTGGCCAGTCTGAGTTACGATTTGCGTGGAAGCCCATTTATACATAATCAATTCAGAGCACGTGTCCACATTATTCATGAGGCTGATTGATTCCCATCCAATCACTTCGCTGCCTAAAATGTGACAGTGGTAAAGAGTGGCAAATCCTCATGGAAATTACATGACCGGTTCCTGTGCAAAACACAGCAGTACGTTCAATCTCAATCGCGCAGCAGACACACGACTGATAACCGGACTAGAGTGAACGGATCCAGAGACTTGAATCTGGGCCATTTAGGCACGCACACACATTTCATTGGGTCCTCTATAAATGAAATATTTTAGAAAATAATACAGCGGTGCTGACAATGTCACAACAATTTAACACGATGATTAAAAGAAGAATAGACAGAAAAGAAGACTACAGGTATGCCTTAATTCTCCCTGTTTCAAGTGTTAAACTGGTCAAACTTGAATAAAATGATAAAGACATTTTCAAAGATATGGGCTTCAGAAGATCATCAGAATGTTCTTCTTCAGTTTTCTTAAGCTGATGACTCTTCTGTCATGATGCAATGAAACGGAACAGAGCAAATGGCACAGGAGTGATGTTTTGAGGAGCGTTCTGTGTTTGAAATTGAACAGGGAAAATTTGCTCCAGAGAACATATATAAAAAACATGAATTACAGCATCCTTACAGAACACAATGTTCAACTGTAAATCTCTTTCACAGCATGTGTGTGTGTGTGGTGGGGGGAGGAACTGAACTACACTCATTAGAGCAGAACAGTTCCAGCACACTTTTTGGGGAAGTATTTTTCATATTCATTTTTGCTAGGGATTTCATCAAATCTTTCATAAAATGGGAAGATACTGTAAATATGAAGATAAACTTAACTGGAGGATTGGATCCTTACAACATTTAAGAAACCAACCAACAGATACAAGAGACAGGACCAACTAGGCAGAGAGAGTAAAGTTAGTACTCAAAATCAAACAACAATCTAGCAAAGATACCGAGAACACGACAGGCTTAAGAAGGGAGTGGATTAGAGGAGAACAGGTGTTGCTCGGCAAGCTAATCGGTGTTCCCATGAAATCGCTGATCATGCATGCTGGCCAAGCCTGTGAGACATGAGGGAGAGAAAATGACAAAACATACAAAACAAATTCACCAGAGTCGTGACAGATTCTATTAATCTGGCCACATGCCCCTTCTTTTCTTACTAAATGCACTGATTTCCACTCCTTTGTGTTTCTTTGCGCGTTGGTCAGAATATAGCACTACACAACTGGTTACCATTTAAAAATCAAAACAACCAGTTAATAAAGTATATCAACTTGATAATTCATACCAACCTTTAAATTCTACATTAAACTTTACAAGAAATGTACATCTCTGTCTCCCACTGCACCGGCAGATGAATTGTTTTGATCCGTCTCCAGACAAGATGGCGATGACGCTTGTTGTGACGTCATTGGAATAATATCTATAATTTATAGTTTATTACAAGTTTATTTCTAAATATTCTGAAATATAATAGGGGTGGGAGAAAAAAGCAGATTCTTTGATGCATCACAATTCTTTCGCCAATGATCCTGGAATTATCCTACAAAACTCTGATTTTCACACATTATTGTATGTCTTAAATGTAGCGCACAAGGGATATGAATGATGTTTAATGATGTGCTTTTACGTGTTTTTGGAGCTTGCTAGTCACAGTTAGGGGTGCAATGCGTAAATCTAATCACCAAATATGTGATGTCACTGATTCAATGTGCAAACATATATATTTTTAAGATGCACATTTATTTTAATGCTCTAATATCAGCCACGTCCCTACACATTTCCATCAGGTGATGCAGCAACCTTACGATATTCATCTTGTTTTACAAGCACTAAATATGCTTCTCATGTGGGACATGGATGTGTGTGGAGTGATTGACTGAAGTTGCACTCTGTTCTATCCGTGCACGCGCATCAACAGGGTTGTGAGCTCCGGTGACAGGATAGCACAAAGCCGATCACCTGCACCATTAAATACGGCTTCCCTCAGTATCATGGCGCATACGACCCATGTGAATTCAACATGAAAATTTTCTTTTAAAGCGCCTTGGAGCAATTCAACCATGTCAAATGGATTCTGAACAGTGCTGATGAGGGAAAGAGAAAACACCTGTCATGCACCAGCATCAATGAATACTAACTCATTTATCACTGTAACCTGGAACAGAATTTTTAAATACAACTGGGGAAGTTGTAGCCAAGAAAAAACACTGATAGCACACACTCTCCTGCAGGGGCGCATTAACGCACAGGCTTATACAAGCTGAAGCCCAGGGGTTTATAACTCCCATGGGGCCCAGCAGGAGGAGTGCATTTAAATGCTTTCAGCGGAAGGCATGTTTGTTGACATAGTGACAGTCCGCAAGCATTAAAGGCATCCGTGTAGTGCTTTTTCAATGCACAGCAGTTGTGTATGTGTGTGTGTAAGGGGAAACACGAAGTGCAGGTACAACTAAACATTCAATCTCACAGGCTCCATCACAATAATAAAGCTCAATCCAGCGCGCGCACACACACACACACACACACACACACACACACACACACACTTCTAGACATTTTTAAAGTAGGGGGTCAAAGAGGGGCCAAAATGTGCAGATTGGGGCCAAATTAATAACTCATCAATAAGTCTATGCTTTTGAAATGTCAATTCAGTACCTAATACACAAGGAATGTAAAATCAAACTTATCAAATTTGCATCTTTTGTATCTATTACATTACTATCACTATATCAGTGTGCTACTGCATGATAATAAACAGATAATGAACTGAATATATATACAACTTTAACCTAAACTATTTCCCCCTCCACCCCCCAACCTCACCCTGTCCCTCAACAAACATCCCTGTGGTCAAAGCCTAAATTACACAATGCACTCATAAACAAATAAACATATATATTTTCTAAATATATATATATATATATATATAGAGAGAGAGAGAGAGAGAAAATAAATGTATAAACATTAAAAAACAAAGAGAAAAGAAAGAATTCCACAAAGAACAGAATCCACAAAATTTGACCATTATTTTGTTTCTCTCCAGATAGTCCTCATGAGAGCCTTCCAGAAAGGACAAATACCTGTCCCATTTATTACCAAACACGTCCAATCTGACGAATCTTTTCAAATGCTGCCACCATACCAATTCAGTGAACCATTCTTGAAATGAGGGTTAGCCTTTTGACTTCCATCTTCTAAGAAGTATTTGTCTGCGGATCATTACACTAGTTCGGACCCAGCCTTTAGTATATTTGTCACCTACTTTAATAACTGCCCCATCACCCAATACACTTGCATCCCTAAACATAATAATAATAATAATAATAATAATAATAATAATAATAATAATTAAAAAAAAAACAACATTCTTTCCCACTTCCCATCCTCCAATTCCATGTTCAAATCTCTTTCCCATTACCTCTTAAGAGATGTTAAGGCCCCGTCACTAAGACTCTGAATCAATGAGAAATAATATACTGACACTACATGCCCCTTTACAAAGTCTGTGAGCCCCATACAGAGGGTGTATGCAGCTTTAGGGGGTTGTGTACTACCACAAAAAATTAGTACAAAGTAGATAACGCAACTGTAAATACCTGAAAAATGTAGACCTAGAAATGGCAAATTTCTGTGTTTTATTTTCAAATGTTCTCAAAGCTCTCTTTTCATTAAGTGTAGCAACACCCCTCTCAATCCATTCTGTCCAGAAAAAGGGGGACTTTAGGTAAATATCAAAATTTAACAAACGGGAAACGTTTGTCCATACTGAATGTTAATGTGAAATAATGGGATGCATTTTCACTTCTCCAGGCAGTTTGATATTAAGACTTTGCAATGGCAAGATTGGGGCAAGGACTGCTTTATTAATGTAGTACTAGGGAGGGGCTTTCTCAGGTGGAAGAGACCAATGGGCCAAGTGTCTAAGATTAAAAGCATAGTAAGTAGTGGTGGCGTAGTGGACTAAAGCACGTAACCAGTAATCAGAACCAGGTTGCTGGTTCAATCCCCACAGTCACCACCATTGTGTCCTTGAGCAAGGCACTTAACTCCAGGTTGCTCCGGGGGGATTGTCCCTGTAATAAGTGCACTGTAAGTCACTTTGGATAAAAGCATCTGCCAAATGCATAAATGTAATAAAAAATTACTAAACCCCTTTAGTAAATTGGTCTGTGTAACTTACTGAAATACAACAAGGCCATTTACAATTCCAAATATAGGACTTAGATATTCTATCAAATTGTTTAAAATTAGAAAGAGGAACTTCTAAGGGGAGAGACTGTAGTAGATCATTTAATTTTGGGATACAATTCATTTTTATAGCATTGCCCTTCACAGCCATAGAAAAATGTAGTGAAGCCCTCCTATCCACATCACACGAGAACCTTTTCATTAATGGGTCAAAATAAACTCAGATTTGCTGGAAATACAATTCCTAATTACTTAATCCCTTGCTTTGGCCATTGAAAGGTGCCAGGTTGGAAAGCTGTGGGAGGGCAATTTACTGTTCGAGCAAGAGCTTCTGATTTAGACCAATTCACCCTGTATGCTGAAAATTTGGAGAAGGAATTAATAATTTTATGGAGGCTCAGCATAGATATACTAGGGGCGGAGACTAATGATAATATAGCTTCTTTGTAGAGTAGAAGTTTATGCACCACATCTCCTGCTACAACACCAGGAAAATCATCCTCTTTTCTTATTGCGGCTGCTAATGGTTCCAGGGCAAGACAGAACAATAAAGGTGGAGAGAGGACATCCTTGTCAGGTTCCCCTATCAAGAGAAAAATAATCTGAAATTAATCCATTAGTTTGCACTTCACTGACAGATGTTTGTAGAGTAACTTAATCTACTCATTAAAAGTGTTCCCAAACTCGTACATTTCCAAAATCTTAAAAAGATAGTCCCATTACACCAAATCAAGAACCTTCTCGGCATCAAGTGAGATGGGCAGCAATCAGAGTCTGGAGATGAATTGAAACAACATATATCTGGATCAAGGAAAAACCCAGCCTTTCAGTTTGGAATGTTTCAACGTCATAAACAACTGGCCTTCACAAGAACCCCCACCCAGTTACACCAGGCTGTTCTGTGTAAGGTTGTAAGGACCATCAGATTTGCACAACTCTAAGACATTTAATCTTAATCTAGTTTTACTAGATAATGCTGAAAATCACTTTGAACTGTGGTAACGTTTGTACCTGACAAATGAATGATTATAGACTGATGGAACTCTTTAAAATGTGTGTAGCGATGTGCAATCACCTATAATTGATAAATATAATCTTTCATTTTGTATGGTTCATCTCATTCTACTAAGAATGGTAACTATAAGGATTAACTTGATAAAATACAATGACGTGTATGATTTTATAACCAGAGATTTTTTATAACATCCATAAAAACATGTCATGTTTAGTATGCAAGCGTTTGCTGGTGTATGAAGAGAAATCTGGTGCAAATGAATATCATGTATCTAGTACCATTCTCAAGATATAAAAGCTCATGATTAAATATGCACTATTTTTGAGCAGGACATTTTTAAGAGTCTGAAAGAAAGGACATAACTCAACTGTCAGAAAAGACAGCCCAGTTGACCATGTGACTCTGAAAAGTCATTTCTGATTGGCGCAGGACACCTTTGGGGATGTGGCCAATTTCAGTTCAAATAGTTCCAAACAGGAAGAACACGCACTCTTGCTCTCTCCCCTCTTCGCTCTTCGCTCTTGCCTGCACGTGCCATGTGAGGTCCAAGGGAGCTCGGGACTCGATCTCCCGAGAAAGCTCACCACTCTCTACGACTTCGACAGAACAAACTTTCGACCAAGAACCAAGCAACACAAAGAACGCAAGGAAACACTACGAAAGACTACATCTCCAATATTGTGCTCAAAGTGCAGGTGTATTAATCAAATAATTTGGGTAATCTGATAGCAAATCAATGTAGACTCAAAGAAGGATAAATGGTTCTGAAGGTTTTGTCAACAGACTCCGTAGAGTTCATTTTCACTGTATTGATCATTTATTTCACCTTCTGTCACTCTTCTCACCAACCTGTCTCATGTATATGTGTGTTAGATTAGATTTATGTTTAGAATAGCAATAAAGTTTGTCTGTATTCAAAGATGATGTGACTGTGGTATATTTTTATAAATAATCTCATCCATGTTTTTAAAAGATTTCGCTTCAAAGCTGTACTTAAATACATGTAATAGTATTTTCAATAAGCCATGGGAATAATATTACTCCAATAAGTGAATTCATCATAATTCACATATTAAAGCACAATTCACATTCCTTACAGTAGAAATTGTGATCGGATATAACGAGACGTTATATTGTGATTTCAATGGTGGAGAATCTATTAAGACAAATAATCTAGTTATTTGTCATTTATATAATTTATAATGGTTGTCGAACGCACCTACTTCCATTATACATTTCATTACCTAATAAGGACTGTTTAGTTTAGTCCATAGCTCACATAATTCAAGACCCTAAATTCGCTCCTAAATTTAGCATGCGTGCAAATTACCCTACATATAATTGTGATAAAATGCGTGCAAAATACCCATTTAACTGACCCCGTCCACATCTCTAAATTATATATGTAATATCCAACATCTATTATTATCAGAAGAACTATGACCATGAATAAACCCCACTTAAATTCCTGTGCTTTATAATGTATGATCTGCCCCTAAGAACTGCCTTAAGTGCTTCCTATGCCACACCCACAGTGGACACTGAGGACCAGTTGGTTCCAACATAAACATTAACTTCTGTAACATTTGTCTAAATGCTGGGTCCTGTAGAAGGGATGTATTAAAGCACCATCTATATGATTTTATTTTCTCTATATGCAGCAACCTCTCTAAACACTTGATCTGAAATGAAAATATTCCCAATTAAGCAGTCAGTGGCAGATGGAATAAGTGATTTAGATATATATATAAAATAAAATCTATTATAAAGTAAATCTTATGAATTGATGAAAAAAATGGTGTAGTCTGTAAGACCAAGATTGCATACATCCTCTGTAGTTTCAATGTTGTTTTAAAGGGTCTACACACCTTTGCATCACTATGATCAAGGAGTGGATCCAATATAAACAATTTAAGACTCTACCCAAAACCATATCATGAAGGATCCCAGCACTTGTCACAAATAAGCTTTGTACATTTTTCAATTTTACCATAAATTTGCCTATGCAAATAATTCATAATTTGCATTTTCAAACTTTAGTACAGTTCTATATATATTTAATTCTATATGTTATACTTCTACAAGTAGAAACATGAAGTATGAGAATGTGACAAATTTGATGGTGGCTCATTTACTGGTTTTATTTGACAAACTAATATAATCTCTATGATATGGTCTTTCACATTCATTTTCAATGGTCAGCCAATTTTGACCATGAAGACCAAAGGTGTCACCTTTTTTAATGACCACTTAGACTTATCGAGTCATGCCCAATTTTTTTTGTATGTTCAGATGGCAAGTGGAGGAAAAGTCACCAAGTCTTGTACCACTGAAATAAATTAGACAGATTTTTTTTTAAATCAGCAAAAGCGATTCCGTTCAAAAATAACCGAAGACCATAGGATGGATAAACAAGGCTTTTCCAGGACAGGGGCACTGTAGGGGCCAATTAGATTTCATTGGGGGCTAGTGCCCCCGTAGCCCCACCTCTAGCTACACCACTGGTGATGCATCTCTGCCATCCAGCAGCCACAACCAGAAATCAATTGTTCTTTTAGAGGCACTGTTATATGAGCCAAATCTTTGCAAATACACACACACTCACCGAATGCTAATTGACAGCAGGCTTGTTTCTCAAGTGTCAAGGAAGCTTTCTACATAATCAGATGCATGAAGACACTCATGAGCATTAGGATACTAGTGTATGGTATGCTAATTGCTTAATGCCATCGCTGTTAAATGAGACGGTGTCGATCGATACACAAGTCCGGGCCAGATTTATAATCTGTTCAAAATGCTCCCCCACAAAACTGTAAATCCTGCCATCCGTTAGTGTCTAATCAGAGTCAAGTGAATGACGGATGGCGAAGTGAGCGTTTGGGGGACAGAAATGAAACTGTCATATTCGTCCAAAACTGGAACCTGTAGGTGAATCGTACGGAGTTCTTACACTGCAATTCTTCAAGTCACAGTGATAAATAGAGCTTCAGACACCGGCACTGACTCGGACTTGACAAGTGAAACATGTTCATTTAGTTCTTCTCTGATAAATAAATGTAAAATGATATTTTCTGTTTGTTTGAGTAGTAGAAATGTAGAATTTCCCTGATTCACATCATAATATAAGTTATACATGAGATTAATCAGCTATTTCCACAACATATATACAATATTATAACCTTCATCTGACAATCAATAAAGGGAGATTTGAGCCATTGCTGTAACAATCTCAAAATCGTAAACAGTTTTTTTTTAGAAAGAGTTAATTAAAAACTGAAAATATTATGTCTAAAAGCATGAAGAATCAACAACACATTAACTAAACAGTATACTCGTTATATGTTATTATCACAGGAACTAATATCAGGTTCTCACAAGGATAGGTTGATACATGTTTAAATTAATACATGTTTGTTTTAAAAATGTTTAAATATTTGGTTAAGGTTTTCCACTGTTACGGTTTGACATGGTTTTTTTTTTTGTCTGTGTAATGCACATTATTTAATATAAGTCTAATGCTATTTTTGTTACCTAAATTACAGGATTTTTTTTTTTTACTGTTATCAGGATTCAGATAAATGCACATCAGAACGAACTATCATCAGTATCATCAATACATCCCGAAAAACAGCACAGAAATAGAGCTATTCTGGTTCAGTCTTTACTGGAGAAAAAACAATCCGAGGCTGTATGTATGACAGAAAGTGTGTTTGTCACACATTAGACACCAGAAAGCCTTGAGTCTGAGTGACATGAAGGTTGGGCTGTCAACTATTTACTGCAGTGTGTGATATAATGTACGGATCTTTCATCCACATTCATTATTTACACACTCAGTCCTGTCCAGAGGAGAGAGAATCAATGCATTTGTCTTTGAGGTGGTGCAGGAATGACCAGACCACAGAATACTCCAGTACACAGTACAACCGAACACATACACACATGCTTATAGATTAGGCTGCATACATACACTGGTGATATAGAGAACAATAAAACCATGACAATTACTCACACTATTCAGACACTAAACAGATTAGATTTGAAAGAAATTTTTCTTTAGAAATCATTGACCTCAGGATGTAAAATTAAATATTATGTGAGCTGCTTGATATTTAATTTATTGTAAATGAGGTTTGCAACCCTGTTAACAAAATTTGGGATATGTCTGAATACAGTTTAAAACCATGAATGGTGTAACTTTGTTTCTAGTAATAACATTAAATAAACATAAAAATTATGAACGAAACAGCAAAAAACGAAACAGCGAAAAACAAACCAAACTGAAACAACGCAAAATGAAACTGCTCAAAATAAAGTGCCGCAAAAGGAACAATGCAAAACAAAACATCCCAGGAGCCTTTGAAACAGTTTCAGTGGAACCGCTGTTTTAATGCCTTCAAACTGGTCAGCACCGACTGTGCGCATTCGTTTGGGAGGCGCGCCATCATCGAGTCCAACTCCAAGCCGAGAAAAGAGATGCTCTGAACCTGAACGAGCTTGCTCTTTTCCCCGTTGACCCAAAACCTTAGCCAGCAGAAGTGCATGAGCACCAGGTCCCCAACACATCCCGAGATTGAGCTAGGATTAGCCAGTCGTTGAGATAGTTGAGGATGCGAATACCCACTTCCCTTAACGGGGCAAGGGCTGCCTCTGCAACCTTTGTGAAGATGCAAGGGAACAGGGACAGGCCGAAAGGGAGGTACTGGTATGCCTGACCCTCGAACGCAAATGGCAGGAAGGGTCTGTGTTGAAGTGGAATCGAGACGTAGAACTACGCGTCCTTCAGGTCTACCACCGTGAACCAATCTTGATGCCGGAAGCTCGCTAGAATGAGTTTTTGCATCAGCATCCTGAACGGGAGTCTGTGTAAGGCCCGGTTCAGTACTCGCAGGTTCAAGATTGACCGCAACCCACCGCCTTGTTCGGTACAATAAAGTAGGGGCTGTAAAACCCTTTCTTCATCTCAGCCGGAGGGGCAGGCTCTATCGCACCCTTCCAGTGCAAATCAAAACAGCAAAAAACTAAATAGTGCAAAACAAAACAGCACAAAATATCGCAAAACAAAACAGCGAAAAACAAAACAGCACAAAACAAAACAAGGCAAAACAAACAGTGCAAAACAAAACAGTACAAAACAAAACAAGGCAAAACAAACAGTGTAAAACAAAACAGTGCAAAACAAAAGAAGGCAAAACAAACAGTGTAAAACAAAACAGTGCAAAACAAAAAAGCACAAAAAAGTGCAGCACAAAACAAAACAGCTCAAAACAAAACAGGGAAAAACAAAACGGCGCAAAACAAATCTGCGAAAAACAAAACAGCGAAAAACAAAACAGTACAAAATAAAACAAGGCAAAACAAAAGAAGGCAAAACAAACAGTGTAAAACAAAACAGTGCAAAACAAAACAGTACAAAACAAAACAGCGAAAAACAAAACATCACAAAACAAAACAGTACAAAACAAAACAAGGCAAAATAAACAGTGTAAAACAAAACAGCACAAAACAAAACAAGGCAAAACAAACAGTGTAAAACAAAACAGTACAAAACAAAACAAGGCAAAACAAACAGTGTAAAACAAAACAGTGCAAAACAAAACAGTACAAAACAAAACAGCGAAAAACAAAACATCACAAAACAAAACAGTACAAAACAAAACAAGGCAAAATAAACAGTGTAAAACAAAACAGCACAAAACAAAACAAGGCAAAACAAACAGTGTAAAACAAAACAGTACAAAACAAAACAAGGCAAAACAAACAGTGTAAAACAAAACAGTGCAAAACAAAAAAGCACAAAAAAGTGCAAACCAAAACAGTGCAAACAAAACATCACAAAACAAAACAGCAAAAAACAAAACAAAACAGGGCAAAACAAAACGGCGCAAAACAAACCTGCACAAAACAAAACGGCGCAAAACAAAACGGCTCAAAACAAAACTGCTCAAAACAAAACAGGGCAAAACAAAACGGCGCAAAACAAAACTGCTCAAAACAAAACAGGGCAAAACAAAACGGCGCAAAACAAACCTGCACAAAACAAAACGGCGCAAAACAAAACGGCTCAAAACAAAACTGCTCAAAACAAAACAGGGCAAAACAAAACGGCGCAAAACAAAACTGCTCAAAACAAAACAAGGCAAAACAAAACGGCGCAAAACAAAACTGCTCAAAAACAAAACAGGGCAAAACAAAACGGCGCAAAACAAAACAGGGCAAAACAAAACGGCGCAAAACAAAACTGCTCAAAACAAAACAGGGCAAAACAAAACAGCGCAAAACAAAACAGGGCAAAACAAAACGGCACAAAACAAAACTGCTCAAAACAAATCTGCTCAAAACAAAATGGCAAAACAAAACTGCTCAAAACAAAACAGGGCAAAACAAAACGGCGCAAAACAAAACAGGGCAAAACAAAATGGCAAAACAAAACAGCGCAAAACAAAACAGCACAAAACGGCGCAAAACAAAACTGCTCAAAACAAAACAGGGCAAAACAAAACGGCGCAACACAAAACGGCACAAAACAAAACTGCTCAAAACAAAACGGCGCAAAACAAAACTGCTCAAAACAAAACGGCGCAAAACAAAACGGCGCAAAACAAAACGGTGGAAAACAAAACTGCTCAAAACAAAATGGCGCAAAACAAGATTTTGTAAACTATAGACGATCAGTGCCACTATGATTGTGCATCTGTGCACACTTCAGTACACACTCAAGGAGATGAACACAACAAGGCCACCACAACTTTATTGATCAGTTAACATGATTCACCTAATGAAGCACTGATTCAAGCTCTGGGTATCTCTCACCTCACTCAGGTCAGTCTCGCTGTGGCCGGACAAATCCATCTCGCACTGACGAGCCGTGGGGTTTCCTGTTCTCTCTCCTTGTGCTCCAGTGTCTGAACGCCACAATCTATGAATTCTGGGAGATGTAAAGCACAACGTCATGTTCTTTGTGTTTTTAGCTCTTGTGGTGTGGCATGTTTAACAGATTGGTCGCTAAAATGGAAAAATCAGACGTATAAAAGTGTAAAAAACAAGTTTGACAGTACTGATTTTGACGTTATTACTGTTTCATTCTGTTTTCTAAAGGCTGGTTGGAAATCATGAGATTAATCAAGATAATTTTTTCTATTGACAGCTGTAGTTTTTAACCGTAAGAAATAAAGGTTTCTGATATATATAATTGGCCCGGGTCAATATGATGTTCTTCTCTTTAGATATGGTACAAAAACCAAATCTTCAAACTGAGTGTTAGGAGTTTGTTGATGTTTATTTAGAAGTATAATCTCTAAAGAGTATTGCACCTGTTCAGCTTCGGTTCTCGTGGTTCCTCAACACTTTTGTTGCAGGTGATGATGTGCGTGTTCTTCCTCCTGAAACACAAACACAATCAATCATGTTCTTATCCTGAGATTAATCCTAATCTGTCCACTAAACCAGCACACAAGTTAAAGGAATAGTTTTTACTCACCTTCATGTTGTTTCAAACCTGTTTGACACTAGTTTCTTCCATGGAACACAAAAGGAGATGTTTAGCAGAATGTCCATGCTGCTCTTTTACAAACAATAAAAACATCAAGTGATCAGGAGCTGTGATGCTCCACAGAGGGAAATAAATAGTTAATAATCATTAGCATATCATAAAAGTATCATAAAATTGTTCTATACGACTCGTGAGCTATAATCCAAGTCTTCTGTAGCAATTTGTATGGTTTGTGTGACAAACAAACCCAAATTAATGTATATTTTCACTGATAATCATCCCCTTCCTCCAGCGTTCTTAAATCTCATTTGCGCTAGCACATATATTCAAATTTGGGACATCATGACAATGACTGATGTTAATCAGCATATTTCATAATAAGACATGCAAAATGCCGATTTACAGAAGAATATGTAACGGAAGTTGTATGGTGTTTTTTGTCCTTGTTAAAGACAGCATGAACATTCTGCTAATCATCTGTTTTGTGTTCCATGGAGGAAAGAAAGTCATACGAGTTTGGAACAACACAAGGGTGCAGAAATAAAGACAGAATTGTCATTTTTGGCTGAACAAATCCTTTAATGGTCATGTATTTGCACAAAACTACACTAGGAATTACTCTCTACATGTTCTTTAATGTTCAGTCAGACAGCGACAGAGGAGATTTTGTTGACTGAAAGGATATTCTTAATATTTGTTTTATGTAGTAAAGACACTGGAGGTGGTGCACCTAATTGCATAAAATTAGAGAAAGATTAAGATGTCATTATTAAAAGCGATAATACATTTTGAAATACATGCTTACTAAAGGACAAATGGGCGATGATGTTACACTCATTGTTATGTCCAGATGTAAAAAGTTAAATACATTGAAAAGGCAGTTCAACGACATGCTTTTAGTGTCTGTGTTCAAAGTCATTTTGATATTTTTTCAAGGGCTTAAAGTAAAAAATGCCTCTATGGGGTAACTGTCCGGAGACAGTAAAATAAACGAACGAATGAATGAATGAATGAATGAATGAATGAATGAATGAATGCCTCGTTACAAGATTACATTCTTGAAAAAAGAACTGTTGCCACACATGGTTTGGAATAATAATGCATTATGATTCCTTTATAACATAAGCAGTGAAACTAATTTGTTTAATAATTGTATTAATATTTGAAAAACTTTTACTTTCAAATCAAAGTCAATTGGTTTAATCAACACGCATGTAAATAATAAATAAATGACATTTTTATGAAAAGGTGCATTTTGTTCAGGTCAGATGGAGTAACCTGAAGAAACGTTTTATGTTTAATTGATATTTATTTATGACTCCAAAGTATTTTCTACCTGTAATATATATGTATATATGAATAATTTAGTTGTGTTCCCTCACATGTATTCAAGGTGTCCGGGGGAGTATTTTAATACCTTTTACCTGTTACACCACATTAAATGTTTGTTTTTCAAACATTTGTGAAACCAACATGGAGACAAAGTTAACATTTTTATGATCTTGACACGCATGTTTAAACTAACATTTTAAAAGAATTCTCATTTGTATTGCCTCAGACTATACAATGTTTAAAATTGAGAAACGCCAAATACAAGTGAAATGACGTTGTGATCAGACGAGGTTGTTAAAGGGAGATTTGAATGTGTAAATGTAGGTGAGCCTGTAGTACAATATTTTTCAAATGGTCATGTAAAATTGTCTATAACTTTCTACAGATGTGTTCAGTGGGTGATATAATGACAGTAAAATCATGTTCACACACATATTGTTCATGTCTTGTGTCTGTACTTTAGAAACAGTATTTTAATGTGTACAGATTAAACCCCATTGACTTCCATTGGAAGTGTCTCACTGGAACACACATTTGTGCTTTTATTAAAGAAAAGGAGGAACGAGTCCACATTAATGTTTGTGATAATCAACATTATGACACAAATGCTGTCCATTGAGATCAACTTGTATTGAACCCGGAATATTCCTTTAATTAGTTTTATTCACTTCAGAAATATTTATATTTGAAATAAAGGTTCTTTTCCACCATTAAACAAGTTTTACGCTCAAAGAATTGAACAGAACTTTGAGTGCTCTCTGTAACATTCACTTGCTGAATAAATGAATCCTGGCTGACTGTGAACAGTTTATTTCTACAGCGCCATTAACAAAAAAAGATTGACTGTCATATCAGCCAGCGCAACATTAGATCATATATTTATGGTGACTGAATGAACCTGACAACATGTTACACCAAAGAAAGTCCTTATATCAGGTCGAAACAGCTCATTAAATGTCATAGAGACACAGTTTTACAGTGCAGAACACATCGACAGACCTCCAGCAGACTGCAGTTTCACAGAAACCTGCTTTATTTGATATTGTGAACAAGGAAATGTGTTGAATGAGGCAAAAGAGATTTATCTGCAGGCAAACTCATTAATTGGGGAATTGGAAATCAATTTACACAAACAACACTTACAGGAGCGACTATTCAACCCTACAGTCACAGAGAGACTTACAAGTCCATTCTAAATCTTACTTCATCATTTTAATGTGTACTTGTGTTTAGGACTTTGTTCAAATCACTTACAGAGCTATGAACAACAGTAATTGAATGCTTGACGTACAGAGGTGGAAAGTAACAAATTACAATTACTCTAGTTACAGTACTTGAGTACGTTTTTCAAATTGTTCTACTTTAAGTATAAATAAGTAATAATACTTCTACTTGAGCTTTGTCAAGTTATTTTTCACCACAGTTAAAAAGCACAAAAAAAAAAACTATATTTCAGAATTTTTGGGAAGATGAAAGTTATAAGCGCTAAATCTGATAAGCTCTGTGTGCTGATGTCCTCTCTTCTCTAACTTCTTCAAGACTTTCTGCTCTGTCACTATACAAGAACTGTATTACTGTGATTTTCTGCATATTTCATTTTATTCTGGAAAGGCTGCGTTCATTCAGGTATGAAGGAACCGTCTGTACATGTTAAACAACTGATCAAACTTCACATGTTTTCAAGATAGGCAATGTGTCAAACATTAACACAATGTAGTTGGACATATATGTGGAGATATCTTGTTTACTTGGAAAGATACAATGCCAATAATGTCAGAAATGAATGGGGACTCAGGCAAAAATGCAACTGAAATTAACCAAAATATGCAAATGCAATGAGTTCGCATGTTTTTTTTTTCCCACCATTGCACCATGCCGAGCTCTCGACATCGATCGAACCGCATCAGTTTGGTATTGTACTTCCGCGATAAATTCCTTAACCGTTCGCCCCTCTTAATAAAATAAACTGTCCTAGCGGGTAACACTCTCACTCACGGTGCTGTACTGTACTTTCCTGTCCTGTCTCACCTGCTAAAGGCCAAAAGTGTGCAAGGGATAGATTTTATAAAAAGAAGGGATGAGAAATCACAAAACATAATGTAACCAAATGCTACACTTTACTTAGTAATAATATCTCAATATGTTAAATAACCATAATGTTGTGTAGGGGGGCCAGGGTAGTTAAGCGAGTATTGACGCTGACTACCAACCCTGGAGTCGCTCCAGCCAGGTCTCCTAAGCAACCAAATTGGTCCGGTTGCTAGGGAAGGTAGAGTCACATGGGGTAACCTCCTCGTGGTGGTGATTAGTGGTTCTCGCTCTCAATGGGGCGTGTGGTGAGTTGTGTGTGGATCGTGGAGAGTAGCATGAGTCTCCACATGCTGTGAGTCTCCGCGGTGTCATGCACGAGTCACGTGATAAAATGCGCGGATTGACGGTCTCAGAAGCGGAGGCAGCTGAGACTTGTCCTCCATCACCGGATTGAGGCGAGTAACCGCGCCAACACGAGGACCTGCTAAGTAGTGCGAATTGGGCATTCCAAAATTGGATGAAAAGGGGAGAGATCTTTTTTTAAAATAACCATAATGTTAATTAAGACTTTATTATTATAACTGTAATACAATAATACATATACAGAACTATCATATCTCTCACTAAACACTGTGTGATATGTTTATTATATTCAGTTGCATGTAGGAGTTGATAAGAGTTATAATAATCTCATTCTAGATCTGAAAACAGTACATTTCCTCTATCACTTTGCATTATTACAGTATGTTAACTTAAAATACTTGGACATACGAGAATGTGAATAATCCTGAAACAGGAATGTGTTTCAGTCACAATGCACATGATGTAGTTTAGAAAGATTTAGAGACATGTAGAATGATTCAAATGACTATTTCTATTGAAATAAAAGTATTCTTAAAATGTTCTGTTTGTCCAAGAATCCTCTTGCAGCAGTGCAGGTCTTTGGTATTTAGAAGCTGCTAATTTAGGACCTGTGAGGTGTCTGTTTCTCAAACAAAAGACTGTGATTTTATTTTTGTTGTGCATCTTGGCGTCCACTTCCTTCTCTATCCTGGTTAGAGATTCTTTTATCAAAACAGTAATGCATGAATAGCCTTCATCTCTCTAAATCAATAGAGTTTAGGAGAAAAGAGAATTTCAGGAGAAATGTGTTTCTTTTTGCCTATTTTTAAAACCAAAATTTGACTTGGAAATATAAAGCAACTTGTAAGAACTCAATACCTCAAAACCCACTGTATTGTGATTTCTGCACAATTTTCATTTTCAATTGTTCTAATAATAAGAACATTTTCTTGAGTACCAAATTAGCACTTTCAATTGCTTTAGTAAGGAATAGATGACACGGTATATGTTTGCCAATAGACATCACTTAAAACTATTATTTTAAAAATGAATGATTTTTGTAGTACGTTTGATCAATTTAAGGCATCCCTGGTGAAAGGAAGCATCAGTTTCTTTCAAGAACAAAAATGGAAGCGTATATACTATATATAATATATTTTATATTTGTATAAGTAACTTGTAATGTATTTACTTGTATAGTTTTTTGGATAAATACTTATTTACTCTTACTTGAGTCATAATATTTCTCAGTACTTGTACTCAAGTGGATAATTTCTTCAGTAGCAGTACTTTTACTTAAGTAAAATAATCAGTACTCTTTCCACCACTGTTGACGTATAAGAAGCACATCCTCTGAATGATTATCACATTGATTGATATTCAGATGATGCAGAACGTGACTGCAAACACTGATGAAATCAAAGATAAACATTCAGTGTAAAGAGCTTACAGTGCCGCCTGATTAAACACCATTCACCAAACAGATGCACATTCATTTAATATCTATAATTAATCAGATCATCAGAGCGGTAAAAACATGATTTAAAGGGAAGTACCCGAAGTCAAACGCTCATGAGCTTTACATCAGATAGAGAAAGAATATTTTTAATATATAAGCGTGTTTGGGTCAAAACTAGATTTGGAGAGATGTTTTCATCTGTAATGGACTTTAGTGGAACACAGAAAAACAATGTGTTAAGTTTACATTAAAGGGGACAGCTCTGGTTGCTTTTCTGTAACACTGACTGTATATTTTACAGTTTTCAATATTTCAATTTGATAGCACTTTGTTTTGAGATAGAAATACATCTTAAAATATTTTTGGAGTGCAATAAACAAGTATAGACAGTGCACAAAACAGCTCGATGTACAGAACTGATCTCATAAAATCAGAAGAAACAACAATTTCAGTAAAATATCATCAAATGTTGTGGGGCACGCAGGGGTTTCTGATGGTTTTTCAAAGCACTTTTAACAATAGATAAAGCATAAAGGGTCATTTCTCAAGAAACGTTGACTCTCGGATGTACAAAATATTGAAATTTGTAATTCAGTTCAGTTCTCGCCCATAAAAGCAGAAGCAGATAAACATTATTTCTATTCATAAAGGACTTGACTGCTGTTCTTTATTTTAATATTTTATTTTGCTTCTTGAATGAAGCAAGGCTTGTAATACCACTGACAATTTCTCTTAAAAGATTCATTTTCAAAAATGACTAAAATCAATAAATCATAGCATTATTATTATTTTTTTTAATCAAAGTCTTTCACATGAACATTAAACAATGTAACACTGATTACATATTTAAATGAACCAAGTGAAATATTACAGTTCAAATGTAAATTGACCGCGCACTCATGCTTAACATGAGAAAACACTGAAATAACTGTAATGTTACAGTGTATCAGATGAAGGCAATGAGGCCTTTTTCAAATTCAAATAAAATTATTGTGATACAATAAAGAGTCCAATTCATATTATTTAATAAAAGGTTAATTTATAGAATGATGGCTATTAAATTGGGTTTCTTTACTATTTTAAATCTTTTCATGTCTTAAAATGAAGGGACATGTTTGTCACCAAAGTTTGATAATGACCCAAAAGTACAAGTATTGTCTTGCATAATATAATATATAGATTTTCACCGTTAACTATGAAGTCATTCATACATTTTACTTAAAACAAACAAACAAACATTTTAGGCCAACAATATTTCACTGTGAAATTCCATGTATTTTCTTGTTAAATGAAATATAATTTTTCAAATAAGGTTTTTTTTTCCCATGTAGCATTCTTACATTATTTCTCCTTTAAATTATGAATATTTTTTAACAGCGCTCCTTCGTGTGCACCGATTGCAATGGTGATACTGATAGAAATCACCAGAAACTTCTAGTTCAACTGAAGAGACCTGAACATCACTGAGGTACCATGAAATAAATGAAAAGCACCCACAAAGATGTATACAGCTGCAGTTATTATTATTGTTATTATTATTAATAATAATATTACTAATACAGCTGCAGTTATTATTATTATTATTAATAATAATAATATTATTATTACTAATACATCTGCAGTTATTATTATTGTTATTATTATTAATATTATTACTAATACAGCTGCAGTTATTATTATTGTTATTATTATTATTATTACTAATATAGCTGCAGTTATTATTATTGTTATTATTATTATTATTATTATTACTAATACAGCTGCAGTTATTATTATTATTACTAATATAACTGCAGTTATTATCATTGTTATTATTATTATTATTACTGATATAGCTGCAGTTATTATTATGATTATTATTATCATCATTATTACTAATACAGCTGCAGTTATTATCATTGTTATTATTATTACTAATATAGCTGCAGTTATTATTATGATTATTATTATTACTAATACAGCTGCAGTTATTATTATGATTATTATGATTATTATTATTACTAATATAACTGCAGTTATTATCATTGTTATTATTAATAATATTATTACTAATATAGCTGCAGTTATTATTATTGTTATTATTATTATTATTATTATTACTAATACAGCTGTAGTTATTATTATTATTATTACTAATATATCTGCAGTTATTATCATTGTTATTATTATTATTACTAATATAGCTGCAGTTATTATTATGATTATTATTATTATTATTACTAATACAGCTGCAGTTATGATTATTGTGATTATTATTATCATCATTATTACTAATACAGCTGCAGTTATTATTATGATTATTATTATTATTACTAATACAGCTGCAGTTATTATTATGATTATTATGATTATTATGATTATTATTATTATTACTAATATAACTGCAGTTATTATCATTGTTATTATTAATAATAATATTACTAATATAGCTGCAGTTATTATTATTGTTATTATTATTATTATTACTAATACAGCTGTAGTTATTATTATTACTAATATAACTGCAGTTATTTTCATTGTTATTATTATTACTAATATAGCTGCAGTTATTATTATGATTATTATTATTATTATTATTATTAATACAGCTGCAGTTATTATTATGATTATTGTGATTATTATTATTATCATCATTATTACTAATACAGCTGCAGTTATTATTATGATTATTATTATTATTACTAATACAGCTGCAGTTGTTATTATTATTATGATTATTATTATTATTACTAATACAGCTGCAGTTATTATTATGATTATTATTATTATTACTAATACAGCTGCAGTTGTTATTATTATTATGAATATTATTACTAATACAGCTGCAGTTATTATTATGATTATTATTATTATTACTAATACAGCTGCAGTTATTATTATGATTATTATTATTATTACTAATACAGCTGCAGTTGTTATTATTATTATGATTATTATTATTATTACTAATACAGCTGCAGTTATTATTATGATAATTATTATTATCATCATTATTACTAATACAGCTGCAGTTCTCCTCAAATCCCTGAAAGCACATCTTCACAAACATCATCCATCCGAATCAGATTGACAGTCATAAGAGATCCGCAACAGATTTGGTGTCAATGCAGGAAACAGTGAAATAACGGCAGTTTTTTGTGTGAATGAGTGTAAAATGTATTTTTATTTACCTGACAGATGCACCTTCAATCCGATGAAACCCGGAGAACAGCAGCAAGTTCAGTCAGTCCATATACCGACACTGAAACACATGACATCATGTTCTAGTGGATTAA
Source organism: Moxostoma hubbsi (assembly GCA_032164185.1). Lineage (NCBI taxonomy): Eukaryota > Metazoa > Chordata > Actinopteri > Cypriniformes > Catostomidae > Moxostoma > Moxostoma hubbsi. Next base: position 1,283,020 of record JAVLUX010000030.1, read on the forward strand.
CGGCGTTATAGCAGCACAATAACGGTACAGTAACGTGCTGGGAATAAACCGCGGTGAGTCTGACCGGAGATCCGCCGCCTGTCTGGACACACACACACACACCCGTCCTGCCCTGGACCGTTTCCTCTCAGCCAATCAGATAATCGGATCGCGTTTGATTGATGTGTTGTGCAGCATCACACTCTTGAGCGATCATCACCATCAATCACGTTCATGTTCCACCTGTACGCGCCATAGCGGAGACCGGGGCAAGTTGTCACAAGGTCTGTATCTGTACACTTACACCAATGTGTGTTTCCTCTAGGAGAACTTTGGTATGCTGGTTTCAAACACCTAGTTCTAAACCCTCTTAAATTAAAAATGATTGTGAATTTTGTCCTTCAAACTAAAACTGCACATTATTGTGTATGGATGTAGCCTACACACTTCATATGGTTGGGGCAAGTTGTCATTTTTATTGGTGCAGTTTGTCACATGTGTTTTCAAAGTTATTAATTCATATAATTTATCTATTAGAATATGTTTTGATATTGAGTACATTACCTTTTCCATTTTTGCTGTTTCACAGATCGTTTATTGCTCACAATATTGCTGAATTGCTTTACATATTGTGTTTAATAATCTGTTTAAGGTGTAGATTAAAGAGAGGCGTTGAGTTTGTTTTGCTGGGGTGACAGGAGGACATGTCCACTCCAAAGTTGACATGAAGCTTGCACCACTGGTTTAATGGCAGGTTCTACTGTGACAACATGCCCCACTATAGAGATATATAATAACTGGAGTAAAAATGTTGAAAACTAGCTACGGTTTCACTCACACCACATGGTACTTATAACTCAAAGGAGCAGCAAACACAACACCAACAGTGCAAACAACACAATTAATTGTAAAACAGTCATTTGCAAGTTGCGGCAATGCATAAAGTGAACTGAACATCACTCGTCCGTCTGGTTATGGCCCACTACAGTGATTCATGTAGTCCCACTCCCAACATAGTTGCATTAAGTAAACTTTTATTGCATGCACTGAAATTAAGTTAAGACCAGGAGTGTAAAGTAAGGAATTACAAATACTCACATTACTGTAAGTAGTTTTCCCTAGGAATTGTACTTTTTTTAAGTAGTTTAAAAACTGTATACTTTTACTTGAGTACATTTTAAGGGCTGTAATTGTACTTTTATTTTCCCTCCATCTGTGTTCACAACTTCCATGTCGTGCTTTTATTTTTATCCATCAATGTGATTGGCGACAAGAGTCTCGTGAATCCCGTCAAATCAAAAATTTGATCAGCATCTGCAGATCTGGCGCCATCTGTTATGGATGTGGAGGATGCCTCAAGCACAGTTCAACGCCTGAAAGGGCTTTTCAGAGTGAAAAAGGCCAATTGCATGATTGTGTCATGTGAGTTTAATTTGCTCAAGCCAGATATCAGCATTAATCCTGCCTCTAATTTGAAGAAACATACCAAGGTAAATTTCATATTTCTGCTTACTAGATTCTGTGTGTCTATAACATAGCCTGTAATTTAACTATCTATCACTGAGATTATTGGGCTGCTGTGAGAGATTAATGCAATGTTATCAATAGGGCTGGTCTCTACAGTGATCTCGATGTTTATTGGAAAAAAGAGAGATGTCCTCGATATCGATGATAAACTTTGGAGTCATTTTCTATACTTGTGTATGTACCAGAGGTGTTCATTACATCGATCGTGATAGCAACAGCACAACTGGTTGGTTGATCTAGATAAATTATAATAAAATTGACCTTTTATTTCCTGACGTCTGTAACTGCGCGCTGTTGGGTTGACAGACGGCTGTTTGTGTGCTTTACATGCGTGTGTGTTCTGAGAGTGCTTATGTGGGTACAGGCTTAAATGATCAAATACATTTTATAATTACTCTCATTACCGTCTTGGTGAGGATTTAATGTAAACGCAGTCGTTTATGTCTAAAGTGAAGGTAAACAGTGGGTCAAAAAGTTTATTTGTATCAAAATGTCAGACTTGAAGAAGCGTGCACGTAACCGAATTGAGCACTATTAATCAATCAACAATAACAGTAACAAGGAAACGAGAAAATAACACTACTTTTGGCTGAATAACTTGAGTAGCTTTAAAAGTATTCATGTAATAGAATAAAACAGTGACATTTTTAATCATATTTTTTATAATAATGTTAGTTTTTTAATAATACCCCCTGACAGAGAGTGTGTTAATTTGTAGCTATAATGAAGTACCAGGAAAGTAGAGATGATAAAATAATTCATAATTATATGGGCGGCTCCAGGGCTTAAGCCACGTATGATTTGATCATCTTTTTGAAGTGACATCAGAAGTGCCAGTGCTTAAGTATCAAGTTGATATGAAAACATATTACATTTTATTTTATTATATTTCAAAGTTAGGGTAATATATATAAATGAATGATTCCTGTCTTTCTACAGTATTGATAACGCCAAGTACAGACTCAATTCAGTAGTCTTGTCAGCAGCTGCTTTCTAGCTCTCATGTGGCCTTTGTGTGTGCATGCAAGAAGAGAGACGGTGGCACATGACTGCGGCTGTGTGTCTTGGAAACTGTGTCGAGTTGGTGCATCCAGATGCGGTAAGGACCAACAATTTAGATATATAACCCTGAAAACAAGGAGATATACTGTATATATATATATATATATATATATATATATATATATATATATACACAGATGTACTCGAGGAATTCACGATTTGCATTTGCATTTTAGCAAAACTCTTTATTAAGACACGATACAATAAACATAGTAAACTTTAGCAGATCTAGCTATTATTTTTCATCTCTTGTACCTATTTAGCCAGTTTACACCCTGCTTTATTATACATTGTAATGTTCCATGTGGTCTCTTGTTTTTGTACCCTCACTCTTAAGTTTCTGGCACCTGTTTAATTCCATATTGCACTCTTATTTTGAAACCATTCTTATGTTCCTGTTAACCAGTCTTGTCATGTCCTGTTTCCCCTCCTTGTTCATGTGTCTGTTTTTCATTGGTTCATTGTTTGATTGCTTGTTTATCAGTTCTAGTTTTGTGATTGGCTTTAGTTAATCACCTTATTAAGTCCTGTTTGTCTATTGGCTGTTGTTTCCCCTGTTCATGTATTTAAGTCCTCATGTTTCCCTTGTACTTTGTCAAGTATTATATTGTGTTGTGTTCCTGTAACCTTGTTCCCTGCCGGATGTTACCCTGATATTCTTGAGTCCAAGCCATAGTCTATTTTATGTTCCAAGTTCCTGTCTTGTTCCCGTTTTACCACTATCTTCAATAAAGCTGCACTTGGGTCCTGCTCCTCGCCTTCATCCTTGCCTTGACTGCCTTCCCGATCGTTACAGAATACTTGACCAACCATGGACCCAGCAGCTCTGACAGCGCAACAAGCTAGTTTCCAGCTTCTCTGCCTCAAGCAAGAGGACCACCCAATTGAGGCCCACGTCTGTAAGTTTCTGGAGCTGGCAAATTTATCAGACTTCCCGGATTACCCCTTGGTCGTCTTCTTCAGGTCAAATCTAAATAGTCAGCTTAAGGAGCGATTGCCACCAGCGACCCCCTGCTGGACGCTCCTCGACTTCCTTGAGGAGACACTGAAGATCTGTGGCTCGTCTTTCACTGTGGGTGTTGCGGAGGAGGACGCTACCTCTCCTCCCACAGTGGTCACCCCCCAGCCTTCTATAACTCGTCACTCTACGCCTGCCACGGCCAGCGAGCCCCCGCCTGCCACGGCCAGCGAGCCCCCGCCTGCCACGGCCAGCGAGCCCCCGCCTGCCACGGCCAGCGAGCCCACGCCCCCGCCTGCCACGGCCAATGCGTTGCCAGCCTCGTCCGTCCCAGTGTCAGCGTTGACAGCCTCGTCTGCCAGAAGGAGGAGGAGAAGAGGTAGGGCTTCCGCTCGCCAGTCTCCGCCTTCCATGATCGTCCAAGAGCCAGAGCCAGCGCCTGTAGCCTCGACCGTCCAAGAGCCAGAGCCAGCGCCTGTAGCCTCGACCGTCCAAGAGCCAGAGCCAGCGCCTGTAGCCTCGACCGTCCAAGAGCCAGAGCCAGCGCCTGTAGCCTCGACCGTCCAAGAGCCAGAGCCAGCGCCTGTAGCCTCGACCGTCCAAGAGCCAGAGCCAGCGCCTGTAGCCTCGACCGTCCAAGAGCCAGCACTTCCTGAGCCTCCCACGGCTCCGCCCCTTGAGCCTCCCACGGCTCCGCCTCCCGAGCTTCCCAGAGCTCCGCCCCTTGAGCTTCCCAGAGCCACCTCAGAGCTTTCCAGAGCTCCGCCTCTCGAGCCTTTGAGACCTCAGTCACCAGAGCCTGCCACGCCTCAGTCACCAGAGCCTGCCACGCCTCAGTCACCAGAGCCTGCCACGCCTCAGTCACCAGAGCCTTCCATGGCTCCACCTTCCACGCCTCCGCCTTCAGAGCCTTCCACAGCTTCGCCATCAAGGCCCCCAGAGCCATCAAGGCCACCACAGCCTCTCAAGTCTCCGCCTCTGAGGACTGCCTCGGCTCTGCCTGTGCCTGCTCCGCCTCCAGACCTTTCCACTGCTCCACCCCCAGACCCTTCCTCGGTTCTGCCTTCTACGGCTTTGCCAGCGCCTGTTCAGCCCTCAAGGCCCTCAAAGCCCCAGAGCCTGCCAAGCCTACAGAGCCTACCAAGCCCACAGAGCTTTCCATGCCCATTGAGCCTTCCGTGGCTCCGCCCGCCTCCCCTGAGACTCCTCCCAGGCCTTCTGACCCTGCCTTGTGGCCTCCTCCCAGGCCTCCTGACTCTATCCCTGCCCTATGGCTGCCTCCTTGGCCCCCCCCGACCCAGTCTCGTACCTCCCAGACTTCCCGACCCGGCCCCTGCCTTCAAGTCCTCCCCTTGGATCCCTGGGCATCTGCCTGTCCTCCATGGTCTCCTGGCCGCCCTCTTGTTCTGTTATGGTCTCCCTGTCCCTGTCTTGTTTCCCTGTAATGTTCCATGTGGTCTCTTGTTTGTCTTTCCTTTTTTGTTTTGTTAGGAGCGTCTGGAATCCGCTCCTTAGCGGGGGGCTCCTGTAATGTTCCATGTGGTCTCTTGTTTTTGTACCCTCACTCTTAAGTTTCTGGCACCTGTTTAATTCCATATTGCACTCTTATTTTGAAACCATTCTTATGTTCCTGTTAACCAGTCTTGTCATGTCCTGTTTCCCCTCCTTGTTCATGTGTCTGTTTTTCATTGGTTCATTGTTTGATTGCTTGTTTATCAGTTCTAGTTTTGTGATTGGCTTTAGTTAATCACCTTATTAAGTCCTGTTTGTCTATTGGCTGTTGTTTCCCCTGTTCATGTATTTAAGTCCTCATGTTTCCCTTGTACTTTGTCAAGTATTATATTGTGTTGTGTTCCTGTAACCTTGTTCCCTGCCGGATGTTACCCTGATATTCTTGAGTCCAAGCCATAGTCTATTTTATGTTCCAAGTTCCTGTCTTGTTCCCGTTTTACCACTATCTTCAATAAAGCTGCACTTGGGTCCTGCTCCTCGCCTTCATCCTTGCCTTGACTGCCTTCCCGATCGTTACACATTAACTTAAGCAGCAGATGAATCAATGAAAACTGTAAAAAGCCATATAGAATGTGTGTCAAACTACAGAAAGGCAAAAGGGACAAAATAGTGTTTCTTTTTTAATTGCGATATGGGTATGGGTGTTAAAAGCATGCAATTTCTGATATTCGAGCGCATCGAAGACTGAGACAAAAGTTAGTGAGATGTTTAGAAACAACACTGCATAAGATATTTGTTTTTTTCAGAGAATGTATTTTTAACATGTGCATTTTGAGTATATAGTACTCAACTGTTTTTGTAGTCAAAACAAGTGAAAAATCTACCAGTGCTGAAGAAGTAATCCAAAGTATTTAGAATACATTACTGACCTTGAGTAATCTAATGGAATACATTACAAATTACATTTTACAGCATGTGTTCTGTAATCTGTAGTGGAATACATTTCAAAAGTAATCCTCCCAACGCTGGGACCCCATATTCAGGTCTGGGCTAAGCCCCGAATATTCACTGACCTTAGTACCGCTCCTGCTCAACGTTAACATTTTTGTTTAGATGCGCTCATGCTCCTAAAACAGTTTTTTAGGAGTACAGTTGGAGATTAATATTAGACTCTTATTAACAGTTAAAATCTGTTGACCACTTATGTCATGCACGCTCAGAGATCAAAGCAATAAGAGCACATGAACGTAAGGGGCTTTGTGGCGGGTGAAAGCCAGGATTGAGTAGCACTTGTTTCAAATTAGGAAGCATATTTAGTGCATATAAAGCACCAAACGGCAAACGAATATCATTGCATTTGCAGGTAAAGCGCTGCGATATCCAACATATTATCCATCCAACTCCCACTTCAGTTCCACATTCGGGGCTGGATATGATGTTTTGACCTTATGACGCACACAAAACATACCTCACATTCTTCATTCAAAATGCCTGGTTTTGCGTTCGTACATGCTGTTCATTATTTTTCTATGTAAAACATGTGCTTGTAGGCCAACTTTGATCATGCACCAGATATCGATATGTTTGCAGAATCTCATGCATAAGCATGAGGGCAATCTGGAGCAATCGTAAACCGGCCGCGCTTTTCCACTGACCTGAGAGCCGAATGGTGATGTAACGGGTTACTGTCGGTAGTTTCATGTGACTACCTCAAACATAATCAAACATGGCGTGTCACAGTGGGTTTGTATGCAGTATTTTGTACTCTTGTTGAGGACATATTTAAACGTACAGATTAATGCAATCCATCGTTATTACATTCTCTATTACATTACGATCTCTCTAGTTTATCTCGGATCTTCGTAAATACCATATAGCATGTAGAGCACTTGATTCGCCTGAACGCTTTTGATGTCTGGTAATTTTGTGTTTTTTTATTGTTGTTATAGAGCAAAGAAGTACTCCTTGCTGCAAACAGTTGCTACTGTTGTTGTATGAGAAAACAAGATGACGAAACATTATTCCACCCTCCGTCCCCTGATGTATTCGGTTCCTGTGTAGAGACCAGCTTTGGGGGCCGGTGTGGAATCAAGTTTTTGGCCAGAAAGCAACAGTTCAAAAAGGTAGTGGGCTGGGTGAGTGGGGTCCAGAGTGATTTTACCAGCCTTTTTATTCACTCTGGAAGTGTATAGTTCTTGAAGTGGGGGCAGGGGACAACCAATAATCCGCTCAGCAGTCCAAACTGTCCTCTGTAGTCTTCTGATGTCCGATTTCAAACCAGACAGTTACTGAAGTGCAGAGGACAGACTCAATGACTGCTGAGTAGAACTGATGGTGGAGCATTTGAAGCATCTGGGAACTTCACACAGTGATCCAGTAATGTGTTGAAAATCTGTGTGAAGATGGGTGCCAGCTGGTCAACACAGGATTTTAGAAAAGTGGGTGAAACATCATCTGGGCCCTTTGCTCTCCATGTCTATTGTTTCCGGAAGACCTGGTACACATCCTCTTCACAAATCTTAAGTTTGAGTAGCAGGAGGGAAATGAAGGTCAGAGCAGGTGTAGGATGTGAGACTGGGCTTTTCAAACCTACAGTAAAACACATTCAGGTCATCAGCCAGTTGTTGATTCCCTACAGTGTTGGGGGATGGTGTCTTTTAGTTGCTACTGTCTTTCAGAAATCTCCACACTGATGCAGGGTCATTAGCTGAAACTTGTTATTAAGCTTCTCACAGTAGCTTCTTTAGGTCACTTCAATTTCCTTAGTCAGTGTGTTTTTGGCCTGATTTTATACCTGCTTCTGTAAGCATTCTCTTTGGCATGACGAAGCTGTCGGAGTTTTGCTGTAAACCATGGTTTGTCATTGTTGAATGTAAAATAATTCCTAGTAGGAATGCACATATCCTCACAGAAACTGATATATGATGTCACAGTATCTGTGAGATTTATTCTGTGCTTCAAAAACCCTCCAATCGGTGCAGTCAAAGCAGGCTTGTAGTTCCAGCTCTGCTTCATTGGTCCACCTATTTACAGTCTTTACTACAGGTTTAGCTGATTTAAGTCTCTGCCTGTAAGTTGGAAGATGAACAGACGGTGATCAGAGAGTACCAAAGCTGCTCTAGGGACAGATCAATATGCATCCTTTATTGCTGTGTTGTAGTGATCCAGTATATTCCTGTCTCGGGTGGGACATGTAATATGCTGTCAGTATTTTGGCAGTTCACAGGTTAGGTTGGATCTGTTAAAATCGCAGCAAATAATAAAAAGTTATTCCAGGTATTATTATTCCGTGTCTGTGATCTGATCAGCCAGCTGTTGCAGCACTATGTTCACGCTATGTTGTGGCAGGATGTATATGCTCATCACAATAAACGGGGAAAACTCCCATGGCGAGTAAAAAGGCTTAGTTAATAAAGAGCGCTTCCAAATTAGGACAGCACATCTACTTTAACGTTGTTGCATCTGTACACCAACTTTCATTGATGTAAAAGCATGTTCCACCGCCTCTCGTTTTCCCCGTTAACTCCGCGATGCATTGGTGCCATCTTAAGCTGTAATTCATTACTGAATTTAAAAACTTTGATAAAACAAGCAAGAAACTCTGGTTAAACCATCTTTACGAGGTACAGTTGCCTGCGTGCCTTTCTCTCAGTCCATGTGTGGGTGGAAGGCAAAAGAGAGGGAGAAAGAGATGGAGGAATAGAGAGCGCACCAGTAAGCCTCATCTGTATCAGCTAAATTAGAGTATGAAAACAGCAGTTTTGTTGAAAAATAACTAGTATAAAACCTTATTTTGTATCTAATGTTATATGCAAACGTGAATATTTATTCTGATGGTATTATACAAGTTTTTAAGTTAAGGTGTCAAATCATTCGCACCGGTGTGGCCAAATCATTTTCCATGGTCGCACGCAGTAATTTTCACTCGCAGATGTGACTGAATCGTTTCACTCTCAAGCCCTGATTATGCTCAGACTTTAGCAAGTTTTTGATATGCACGACAAATATGAATCACCAAAAATACAAGAAGAATGTGAAAGTGGAGATTGACTGAGCAGGGAGGAGAATTAATAGTAAAAAATTACTTGCATATTGATCTGTTTCTCACCACATCTATCATATCTCTTCTGAAAACATGGATTGAACCACTGTAGCCACATGGATTAGGCTATTAAATGCTGATTTATGTGATTTTTGGGGCTTCATAGTTTGGCACCCATTCACTTGCATTGTATGGACCTACAGAGCTGAAATATTCTTCTAAAAATCTTCCTTTGTGTTCTGCAGAAGAAAGAAAATCACACACACATCTGGGATGGCATGAGGGTGAGTAAATGATGACAGTATTTTCATTTTTGGGTGAATTATTACTTTTAAGCCTGATGTGGCCCCTGTAACAAACAACTTTTCCCACCTCTGCTCTACCTCCTCTATTGTGCGGGACATGGCATGCCACGTGACCCTGCTTTTTGTGTGTTTTTTGCATTCCTTGCAATGTTTTGAACGTTTATGCACAAATAATAACGCTCTGTCGGCATTAAGGGCATTTTAGACCTTACACATACGTTTATTTTTTTGTAATTGTTTCATACATTACTATTTAAAATGCTGATCAGTGTATTGAAAATAACTTTTTCATCTTTTCATTTCTGTTATCATGTCACCTTTTTATTTTTAGGAATCAGATTCATGTTATGTTTACAGTATCATAAGTGATATATTTTTAAAGTTGTCAGTCACAAACACCTATAAAATACCTATATTTTTTATTCTCTCTGACAAAATAATGTGAATTATGCTGTGTGTGCTACAATTTGAAGTTGCAACATACAGTGTTTATTATAATGTGTCATAGCTTTCTCAACTCAATACTCATGAGTACATTTAAATGAGCTACTCTTGTAGTCTTAAGTAGTTTTAAGGACAGCTACTTTTACTCTAATTCCTTTGGTAACAGCACTTTTGCTTTAGTATGATTTTTCCAGCCCTGGTTAAGACAGAATTTTAAAGAATTGTGTTACATTTTAAATAACTAAATTCAACAAAGTGCACAGTCCATTTTCTGACTGTCATGTATTGTGTCTATGTCATCTCCACACGATCTCATAAATCCATTTCAAACACACACGTTATCTTTGGCAAAGACTGAGTAAATATTGGAAGAATGGGGTTATATTTGAGCAAAGCGTCAGTCTTGGATACACTGATGCTGCAGGGAGATGGAGAAACAAAGCATCAAATATTGTTGCAACGTTAGATATGAAGATATAATGTGTTTAAATCCACACAAATATAAGTCACTTTCAACCTCATAAAAGCACATAAAGGAAGCATAATAGTAATGCATATGACTCTATATAACTCCTGAAGCAATACAGTCGGTCTTGTGTGAGAAACAGACCAAATCACAACTCCTTTTATGCTATAAATCCTGACATCTGCAGTCTCCTTAACAAGCATGACTGTGTGGATAGAAACACCTCATAGCTTGTGTTCTGCAGAAGATAGAAAGTCATATGAGATTGAGAAGGCATTAAGGTGAGTAAACGATGAGAAAACTACCATTTTTAAGGATGCTCCGTTTCCTGATCTCACAACAACGGCAGTTGACAGCGACTCTGTACAAACACATTGTGTGAAGAACAGACTGAAATTTAAGTCTTTATTTACTCTCAAATCAAATCAAACCACCAGTCAACTGCTGCAAACACCGCACAAATTAAATACGGTTATCCATCAGTAACATTAAACCTCACGACTTACAAAGGAGGAACACACAAGTGAATCATCTTAAGGAGACAGTGGTACGAAAAGTGCCATACTACAAAGTTTTACTAGCATCAGAATAGTATTCAAAACAGATTAAATTTTAAGTGCTCATGGAAAAGATGTGTTTTAAGTTGTTTTTTGAAGACAGAGAGTGAGTCAGCTTCACAGATGGAGTTGGGAATGTCATTCGACCAACGTGGTATGATGAAACTGAGAGTCCGGGAAAGTGTTTTGGTGCCTCTTTGTGTTGGTACAACAAGGCGACGTTTCTTAGCCGACCGCAGGTTTCTGGCGGGAGGGTAGATCTGCATAAATGATTTTAGGTATGCTCGAGCAGAGCCAGTGACTGTTTTGTATGCCAGCGTCAGGGCCTTGAATTTAATACGTGCATCAACCGGCAGCCAGTGGAGAGAGACAAAGAGTGGTGTAACATGCGCTCTCTTGGGTTCATTAAAGACCAGACGTGGTGCTGCATTCTGGATCATTTGCAGAGGTCTAATAGCACATGCAGGAAGGCCTGCAATGAGAGAGTTACAGTAGTCCAGTCTAGTTATGACAAGTGACTGAACAAGCAGTTGTGTACAGAGAGGAAAGGTCTTATTTTTCTGATATTGTAGAGTGTAAATCTACTTGATCTTGCAGTCTTTGAGATGTGGTCTGTTTAGCTTGTTATCAATGGTTACCACTCATGGTTACCAATGGTTTTCACTAACAACCATTCAATAAGGATTGGATTTGGGTAATTTATTACTGATGGATTTCTGCTGAAAATAAAGTATGATACATAATTATTCACCTGACGCTGAAGTCTATGAAGCTTACTGCTGATTGGTCAGTGTCAGTGAAGTCTAGTTTGAAATGATCCAAATCACAGCAAAAGTTCATTTGAAACCTGTTTAAACACAATAACTGTGGATGTGGACCTGCAATGAAGTCATGACCGGCTTTTCTATTCCTGCTGGAAAAACAAACAAATTCATCATAAACAGTCTAAGTTGGTTTTCTGGTCTTGCTTTAGATGATATTCTAGCCTGACCAGTTGACAAATGCCAAAAACCAGAATGACCATGGAAACCAATTTGGTTGACAAGCAAGACCAGCAAACCAGCTGGAAAAAGTTATTTTCAATACCAGTTTACACAAAATTCAAAACGCAGTAATTACTGTACACAGAAGAGTTACGTCTCTTTGACTCAGATCTGTCCTGGTTTTGTCTCAACTTCACCCACATTCAGAGAAAACAATGAGAAAATGGAAGTAGGAACTACAAACTCCACACCACATCAGAGCAAATTTGAAGTCATTTTTTAAATTCCAGTGGCCGCATGCATGAACACAATATTGAGACAAAATATCGCTCTTAAATACCTGCACACTAACAAGTACTGACTGTGTAGTGTTCATCTATATGGAAGTGTGCACTCGTATTCTGAACACATGCAAAATAGAATTTTCTTGCATAATATTTTGTCATATATCTGGTACAATTACTTCATATCTTAAAAACATATTATAAGATAATTTATTAATATTGGCATATGAAGAGGGTCTGTGTATCTCAGCGAGTATTAACGCTCCCTATCACATCTGGAGTCGCGAGTTTGAATCCAGGGCGTGCTGAGTGACTCCAGTCAGGTCTCATTAGCAACCAGATTGGCCCAGTTGCTAGGGAGGGTAGAGTCACATGGGGTAACCTCCTCGTGGTCACTATAATGTGGTTCTCGCTCTCGGTGGGGCGTGTGGTGAGTTAAACGTGGATTCCGCGGAGAATAGCGTGAAGCCTCCACACAAGCTACATCTCCACGGTAACGCACTCAAGTCACATGATAAGATGCGTGGATTGCCGGTCTCAGACGCGGAGGCAACTGAGAGTCATCCTACGCCACCCGGATTGAGGCGAGTCACTACACCACCACGAGGACTTTAAAAAGCACATTGGGAATTGGGTGTTCCAAATTGGGGAGAAACGGGAATAATAATAATAATAATAATAATGGCATAAGATATTAGTAATCTAACATTTGGTGGGCTTAATGCTTAAAACTACAAAAAAATATTTGTCAATGTGTAAAGAAAAATAAAGTTGTTTTCTCTGTGAATTTAAGTTTTTTCTTTCTTACCCCATTAGCAAATTTTCACTTTCTATTTGTCTGAAAACAAGACGTTGAAACGTTTCATGCCATTTTGCTTCTTGAGTAACTTTTTCTTGTTTTAAGAATGTTTAGAATACATCTGAAATATGTTCAAAAATAAATGTTTATTAATACAAGTATTCTTATTTCTAACAACAATATGACAGGTTTAGGCAGTTTCATTTAAACAAGTAACTGATTCAGTCCCTCACTCAGTTTGACAGTTTAAAGCTGAACAACAATATAGTTCAAAAGTTCATGAGCATCTTTAGGATGCACTTCTTAAAGATGTTCATTCAAATTCTCACCTAATGATCTGTACAATGATAGACAAATTATTCAGTCAAATACTATTTCAACAACAGACAGACAGACAGACAGACAGACAGAAACACTAAAAACACAGATCATTTGAGGAGACTCCTGTAGGCCAGTGAAGACAGATGAGGACTGCAGTGATCAGGCATCTGTCAATGGAAGACAATATCTGACATCGTTTACTCATCCTCATGTCAAACACATTAAAGACAGGAGAAATTTTAAAGACTGAACTGCTGATTGCTCTTTTCCATGCTTTTTTAAAAAGGTATTTTAAAAGAATGTGAAATTGCAATATTCCAGGGTTTCTGAAGACCTATGATAGCTTTGTGTGAAGAACAGAATTTCAATGAAGTCATTATTCACTGAAAATCTCAACATCCACCCAGTAGCACTCCTTGGCAAGTTTGTAAGAGAAGTAGAAATGCCAGATTGATGAAAAATTCCTCCTGATCTCATGAGAATGACTTGACTGTGGTTCCATGTTTGCTAACTGATATTATGTGGCTGCTAACACACATTGTGGCAGTTCTGAGGTGAAATGTGCACTGTGTGGCACTAAAAGAATGTTCTCCACAACAGATGAGGTTTTTAAGGTAGCACTCATGCAATTACCAATAATTGTACTAATTTTGTGCATTGAAATGCACATGTGACATTAAGTATAGTTTTCCAGTTTGGGATGCAGATGATGATGTTAACAACAATAGTGAAAAACAAATTAACACCCAATTTGTATCGGGATAAATGAAAATATTGTGACAGCGACTATATCAGGTCAGATTCCTTTCATCGTACTCCTGATGATTAACTACAGACATCTCTCGCCATTTATGAAGCAAACAAAACCATTTTGATTCTACTACAATCACGGAGTATTAGAAGAGGACACATTTCACACACAAGGAAAACGGATTATTCCAGAATCATTCTGAACATTTTTTAATGTTCTTTAGAATTATGAAAATGTCACATGTTTTCACTTGACTCCTCACTACTATGGTTAGTGACTACAGTTAGTGTTATTACAGGTAATCCTGGGAAATTGAAGTCAGGTTTGTGGATTGAATGGGTTTGTCATGAGCGCACCCTCCACAGTATCAGCACAATGTGTGACTTTTCAAACACACCCTTACCCACCATATGAAAAATGTCCCATTTAAATCAATGTTAAATTAACGATCTGAAATGATTTTACTGTGATTCCACGGATGACCAGCTTACAGGAATCGTGTCCTGTATGGATTTAATAAGGGACATATCATTTCATATTCCTGCATGAGCAAAGTGTGATGCCAAACATCATGACTTGATCTGGAAAAATGTTAAATCGGGAGTACAGCTGGAGAAACCCGGTAAAATCTGCAGTGTTGGCAGGTATTCTCTGAGTCACTGCACGTTTGAAGACAAATCTGCTTTGTGCTCGTGCATTCTGTTGTGCTGATAACTGATCCTGGTAATGGCTAGCGCTGTTGACAATGATCTGTGATACGTACAGCGAGAAACGTGAAAATCATTTCTGCAACATTGTCAGTACAGTAACATGATTCTATCAGACCAGGTTGGAACAAATCTTTTCATTGAATCGACTGATCCAGTTCACAAAACTGATCCGATACTGACACAGTCATTAACAGCTCAGTGAAGTGGAAGATTATCAGTGAATAACAACAGAATTTTCATTCCAGTAACCCAAACAGACAGTGTGTAATTGGGAATGAGTGTTCAGTCGTATTGTGTGTTGTTTGGATACCTGAACACCCAGTCTGGACAGGTAACGGTTGCGTAACCCAAACGGAGAGAGAGGCTTGAGATGCCGTCGCTCGTCCACAGATTGTTGACGGACAAGCAGATGCTGAACACCCCTGATTAATGGAAAACACCATTTTAACTGCAATTCTACAACATGACAGATGCATTTATACACATTCACTCACACGGACACTCACACACACACTCTCACAAACTCACAGACACACACTCACACAGAGACTCACAGACACACACTCACACTCACACAGACACACACTCACAGACTCACACTCACACAGACACACACTCTCACACAGACACTCTCTCTCACAAAGACACAGACACACACAAACTCACAGACACACACTCACTCACACACACACACTCTCACAAACTCACAGACACACACTCACACAGAGACTCATAGACACACACTCACACACACACTCTCTCTCACACACAGACACACTGTCTCACACACACACACTCTCACACAGACACTCTCTCTCACAAAGACACAGACACACACACAAACTCACAGACACACACACTCACTCACACACACACGCACGCACACACACTGTATCACACAGACACATTCACACTCTCTCTCACAGACACATTCTCACACACACAAACACACACACACTCTCTCTCACACAGACACACTGTCTCACACACAGACACACACACACACTCTCACACACACACACAACCTCTCACTCTCTCACACAGACACACACTCTCACAAACTCACACACACACAAACACTCACGCAAAACTCACTCACACACACACACAAGAAAAAAAAAACAGTAAGATGTGATATTTGTATTATTTTAATGGCCACTAACACCCAGAGATGTGCAGTATAAAAATAAAGCCTGTGTGAAATCAAAACAATCTCCCACAGTTCAGTGCAAACATAATAAAACACAGATCATTCACTTTTTATGAATGCAACGTCTCCTTCGAGGTGTTCGAGTCTAGATGAGACACAGACTACGTTACAGAGCAATCAAAACTCTTCATCATTTCTCGAAACGTGCCGCACCGCAGCAGTTATGCGCAGAGATATTTTCATCCCTGACAAAAACTATCCAAAAGGGCAATCTCATTTCCATTGATCTTTTATGAAAAAGAGTCCAATGTACTATGAAAACATTTCAAAAGTCAATCTTTACTAATCACAACAGAGCATATCTACAGATTATGAACACAATGAGTCTAAATATCTAGAAAATGTGATTTAAGGAAATATAAGGATCAAAACAAACAATGAGCTTGTCTGCTAATGTTTCATATTCCATGACATTAACAATGACAATGTGCAGTTACTAATATATTATTGTGCAGAAGAATGAACTGTCATTAAACTTGTTAAACAGGTCAATAATATTTCTATCCTAATGAAGGATGTGTGCATGTGCACTGCGAGCATCATCAATGTTGAGTGATACAGAAACAAATGATGTCACTGCTCAAAACATTGAATCAATTTAAAATCAAAGAAATAAAAGTTAAAGCTAAATATTGAGCAGAAATCCATTAACATCTGTCAGTCCAACCTGAACTAGAAATCTGCCTTGAAGCAAACAAGACAAACGACAGATTATCAGTTCACAAACACGTCATACATTCATCATTAATATGAACAGTACTGGTTGAGACGGTCTTACTAGTGCTTTCCATTTAAAAAGAAGTGTTTTCAGAAGTAGCAAAAGTACTGAAGGAATCACACGACAACTGTCGCATCTCTTGTTCACTGGTAAATCCTCATGGATATTTCTGCTGATCATTTAATAAAGTAACTAATGTTTCCCTGAGTCAACGAGTACAGAACAAGTAAACATGTCCAGGTCATATTTGGCCACAAAAAAAACAACAAACAAACAATCTAATTTCTGTGATTTAAAAATCGGATTCCTAACATCATTCTGTCTAGACACAATGACATTTTTAATTAAAATCAGTATAAACTAAATCCAGCACAACAAATGTTGTGAATGAAAACTGGAGGTTAAATGTGTCTAAGAGTCATGAAAATGATGGGACTAAAGAAGGCTTCATTTAAGCAAACTATCACTTTCCATTTGTCTTTGGATTTTGGGATCATTATGAATGCAGGTTTCGTGCTATTCAAGGCCAGACTCCTAGAATCTCACAATGAGTTAAGAGAAGTGATGAGAGATGTGCTCATCGATGAGTGACAGTAGAGTGTTTAGTGCAGAAACACCCGTGGTAAAGGACAGATGCAGGACAGGTGCTCAGAGGTCAGAGGTCAGAGGCACCATCACCTAGAACACATCACAGCACAAAGTGTAAATAAGTGTAAATACTCATTTATGCCACATTTGAAAATGTATTTCTTTATATGAACAGATTTTTGCAAATATATGTATTTATTTTGTAATTTTCTAAGACATCCATCCATCACATGTATCACACACAAAGACAACAATATTACAATGCATTGCAACAAACACAGTGAATAAAATACATAAGGTGGAGGACAAAGTGGGAGAAATATAGATTATTAATATATAAATATAATCATTCAATACTAAAATCTGCAACAAATAATCGATCAAATCAGTAATAATCGATACTCGACAGCTAATTTTATTGTCATTAAGTTGCATGTGCGCTCTGGTGCTACTTGACAGAAGTGAAAAACACATTAGTCTGATAAAACATTGAAAAATGGTTGCGGCAATAAAAGATTATGACACAAGTAAGTTATGCTGATTTTAAGTGCACATGGGAAGCTCCTTCATCCGGTTCGAGCATTTGTTATAAGCTCTTTTTCCTGTTGTACCGGTAAATAAACATTTGCGAATACACCTGCAGCACCTTTACACGACCTATATGATTTATTAATGCATGGTATCTATAAGATTATTAATTAATTCACATAAAATAAACCACAAAGGTTTAGTCATTAGCTTTACAGTAGCTAACTGTCATATAAAACAGTATTATTGAAATAAAGCTAACATTGCAAAATCACTGCTTTCCATCAACTTTCATGTGCCACGCCCCTTCCAACATCACAACTCGGATATCATCTAGAATTTCCCATGTAAATACAACTTCACCTGGTCATTCATGGGAACTCGTAATATGTTTTGTTTCGTGTGGGCTGGCTAACATGTCAGGTGCATGTGCTGTTCAATGCATCTCAGAGTTCTTTGTCTCTAGTGTATAACTTCAATTTTACCGATATATTCTATAATGTTTAAATGTTATGATTTCACAGTTCTAGTTAAAAATTGACAATTTCACCCTATATTTGTGTGTGACATGTCTTGTGTTTTTAGGTGTGGTTTTCGTCATTAGCTTAGCAGCATCGTAATATTAAAGGTACACTCTGCAAATCGGGGCTCTCTATTGACATCTGTGGTTGAAAAATAAAATGACAAGTTACTAGAACATGATTTAGCTTTAAGGTAATCATGAACACCAGTGATCATATTAGACCAGCTACAAGAGTCACAGATAGTAAGAAAAAATATGATACAGATATGTGCACTATATACACATGAACATTAGCTGAAAAAGACTGAAAAATGAATGCATTATAGTGTGAAGAGGCACAATTTATGTGTTGTCAGATTTTCTTCTGTGCCGCTTGTATCTAGAAAATAGCTGCCTGGGAGCGTTCCAAATATGGCCACTGGGTGGACTGACTTGCCTTGATAGGAACTTGGCTACATACTCACTCGGACATGGATATGTGCACTACATACTCACTCGGACATGGATATGTGCACTACATACTCACTCGGACATGGATATGTGCACTACATACTCACGCAGAGGACATGGATATGCGCACTACATACTCACTCAGAGGACATGGATATGCGCACTACATACTCACGCAGAGGACATGGATATGTGCGCACTACATACTCACGCAGAGGACATGGATATGCGCACTACATACTCACGCAGAGGACATGGATATGCGCACTACATACTCACTCGGACATGGATATGCGCGCAACATACTCACACGGAGGACATGGATGTGCGCGCTACATACTCACTCGGAGGAAGGACATGGATGTGCGCGCTACATACTCACTCGGAGGAAGGACATGGATGTGCGCGCTACATACTCACTCGGAGGAAGGACATGGATGTGCGCGCTACATACTCACTCGGAGGAAGGACATGGATGTGCGCGCTACATACTCACTCGGAGGAAGGACATGGATGTGCGCGCTACATACTCACTCGGAGGACGGACATGGATGTGCGCGCTACATACTCACTCGGAGGACGGACATGGATGTGCGCGCTACATACTCACTCGGAGGACGGACATGGATGTGCGCGCTACATACTCACTCGGAGGACATGGATGTGCGCGCTACATACTCACTCGGAGGACATGGATGTGCGCGCTACATACTCACTCGGAGGACATGGATGTGCGCGCTACATACTCACTCGGAGGACATGGATGTGCGCGCTACATACTCACTCGGAGGACATGGATATGTGCACTATATACTCACTCAGAGGACATGGATATGTGCACTATATACTCACTCAGAGGACATGGATATGTGCGCACTACATACTCACTCAGAGGACATGGATATGTGCGCACTACATACTCACTCAGAGGACATGGATATGTGCACTACATACTCACTCAGAGGACATGGATATGTGCACTACATACTCACTCAGAGGACATGGATATGTGCACTATATACTCACTCAGAGGACATGGATATGTGCACTACATACTCACTCAGAGGACATGGATATGTGCGCACTACATACTCACTCAGAGGACATGGATATGTGCACTATATACTCAGAGGACATGGATATGTGCGTTATATACTCACTCAGAAGACTCAGATAAAGCTTTGGCGTTTTTGGCTCGTGTTGACGCAGACAGGTTCAGCTCCCCCTCTGATGAAGAACACAGATAAAGACATGGATACTGACTCTTATTAAACACTGAATGTGTGTTGAGTGAAAACTGATATTACCTTTGATATAATCATAGAGATACAGCAAAACCACAGCAATCAGAGCGACTGAAACAACAAAAATACACAAATTACATTTTAAATGGCTTTGAACACAAACACAAAGATTGAGCAAAATTTAAGAATTTTGAATAATTGGCTTCCTTTCAATTCATGAGTATGAATTTGAATTGGCCACACCCTAGTCTGAAAGCTGTATGTACTCACAACAAATACAGGCAATGAAGAACACCTCAAGGAACAGGTAACCTTTGCTGTCTAAGATTGATCCTGCTGCCATGGAGATGAGGGCCAGACCCAAATTTTGTATGGACTGCATACTACACACATCACAAGAGTGACATAATCAATTATTCATCTTTAATCACAATCAGTATTTATTTTTTATCAAGAACTTAGTTTTGTAAAAGGAACACCTCTGGTCATGTATATAACCCTGCTTCCCTGAATGAGACATTGTGTCAGTAGCTGATGATATGGGAACACGTTCAGGTGTGTCGATTACCAAATCAAGAATAGTCACACTACTTCATTGACAGATGTCACTCAAGCTCCTCCCCTCAAGTACGGTACTTCATAAGATTTTCGATTTTCTGCTGTATGGAGAAGAATACATCCCTGGCAGCTAGACATCCAGTAGTGTGGCTGAGCTATGCAGCATCTTGTTCCCTTATTCAGGGAATCTGGTTTATGTACATAAACCAGCCATTTCCTTTAAGGTCACTTTGACTCTGTGTCAGTGGCTGATAGTATGGGAACTGTACCACACAACACCATACTGCTGCTTGAGCTACAAATGAAAAAAAAAAGTGATCACTAGCCAAGCAGGGTAATGAAGCACAAGGGAATCTACGCAGTCTCGACAGTCAGCACCTGGGAAGCAAGAGCAGACAAGTCCAATTTACAAAACCTGTTGAGGCCCGCCCACCCACCTCCTCATGAGTCACACGCTTACACCAGGCCCACAAGGACACCATGCTCCTCGATTGCATTTACAACCCAATAGGATAGCCTCTGTTTGGTAATTGTCAAACCAATTGAGTATTCATCAAAAGAGACTAACAGCCAGTTCATTTTACACCAGTCCCCGCATTCAATCAAGATATGTCCACAGCTCTCTGATGGGGCACAACCTGTGCAGGCACTCTTCCTCATCAGTGGCTGCAGAAGGATGAACACGCCCTCTCATACATCCATTGGGCTGCTGTGGAAAGAGTTAGGAGAATCAATTTCCTCTGTGTGCACCTCAATGCTGACCTGACCTGGTCCTGTCCCACAGGAAGTTTGGTCCCCTCTTCCCTTCTTCAAATGCACCATAGAGGGTATCTTGACAGGGTGCATGACTGTCTGGTTTGGCAGCTGCTCCCTTCGTGACTGCAAGGCCCTCCAGAGACTCGTGAGAGAAGCTGACCTCATTATTGGCAACAAACTTCCAGCCTTACAGGACATCTTCCATACACAATGTCTAAGGAAGGCTCACAAAATCACCACAGACTGCAATCACCCAGTACACAGACTGTTTAAGATACTGCATCAGGCAGATGGTACTGCAGCATTTAATCCAGTACCAGCAAACTGAAGGACAGTTTCTACCTGCTGGCCATCAGGATCCTGAATAATCTGTAATCCAGTCATTACTCCTCCTCTTTCACTCACTCCTCCACTACCTCCCACATACTGGCCACATCGCTGGCAGCTCAAGGTCACTCTTGGACAATCTCTTCACATGTTTCTGACACATTTGTGCATGTTGCAAAATTTCTAAGGACACTTTACTGCCGCTAAGGACTAAGTCCTATCTCTGTGCAATACACTGATATATTGAAAAATTTTGTATTACACACTACAGCTACTATTTATTTTACCATCTTTTGCACTCTTGTTCACATACTGGGCCTGCACATATTCCAGTGTTTACAGTTAGGATCTGCACTTTACTTACATACCAACTAGACATACATAATAATATATTATGCATATTTATATTTTGTATTTGTAAATAATCTCTTTCCTCCCCTCTTTATTTTCTGATGTTTTTTATTATTATATTGTCATTACATGTATTTCAATGTACAATAGTCACTGACATTTTGTGCAGATGAAAAATAAATGTGAAACTGAAATGGAGGCGAGTTTGCAAAAGTATAACCTGTGACCTATAAAGGGTGGAAGGCTTTTTGGGCACATAACTGCCCCACAGTTGAAGTATGACTTTGAAAAATCCAAGGGAAAATTCCAGATAGGGGCCATTTAAAACAAGGGCATGCAAATCTCCAATAATCTTCAGCAAAACAAGCGCCAATAGCAACTCCATCTAATAGTAGGGAGTGACACCAGAGGTTCAAGCGGCGAAGCTGCAAGAGCCTCTAGCACTACCGACAGGTCCCAAACAGGGACGTGAAACAGGCAAGATGAAACGACCAAAGGATGTTTGCCAATAGACAAACTATCAACCACAATATAACCCATGGTCTTGGCTACCACATGAACATTGAGTGTGGGCAAGGAAAGTTCAGTGTCCACGTTTAGACCGTGGGAGGCACACCATAAGTGAATAGTCGCCACATTAAAGCATAGCGCTGCCTCGTGAAGGAGCTCTGGAAAGCAAATTGGTGTCAATGATAAATGCCGTTAAACTTTGGTCCTCTAACGGGAGCCTTCAGCGGCCAAACATGGACCCTCCACTTCTATGGCTGCAGAAGCCAGATCACCCCAACTTGAAAGAGGCAAGTCTACTTTTGGGGGACGTCCAACAACACGTATAGGTCCGAGAAACAAAACTAAGAGGTGAAACTAAAAGAACAGACTCCTGGTCCTCCCTTACTTTGCACTTACTACGTTCAGCAACTTCACTGGCGGGAAGGCATATGTGCGACCAAAAGGTAATTTGTGGCAGACCTTTAAAGTGGTCCAAGATAAGCAAATTGTATAGATAATTCAGGACTCGAATTCCGCTCAACCTCAAGTGAGTAAGCACTGCTTCTAGTTACTTTGTGAATGTACCAGGTAAAGGTGAATCCAAGTAACTGCCTGTGTCAAGGTGCAATTTGAACACAGAAATATGCATCCTTCAGGTCCACAGTCACAAACCAGTCTCTGGGATGGATATGTGACAAAACAAATATTTTGAATGTCCATTTTGAAGGGAAATTTAATTTGTGTCTGATTCAAAGTCCTCAGGTCTAGGATTGGACACATGCTGCCATCCTTCTCCCAGACCATAAAACAGCGGCTATAGAAGCTGCTCAACGCTCACTGGGAAGAAACAATCTCATTCCTCCCTTGCGGAGGAGTGACTGGATACGAGTGCATTAATAGTAGTATGTCCAACACCGGAACAATGGAGGGAATAACAGTGGATCCCTGACACTCTGTGGGACTGAGAGTCATGACACTTCGTGTTGCAGGTAAGTAGTGTGCTACGGTAAAGTGAATGAGCGGCACACACCAACAGCCTCCTCTTTTGCAGGAGAAGCCTTGACTCCAGCCCTTGGAACAGATTAAAGAGCTCCTTGTGCCTGGCCATTCGAGTCAGAGCAACACAAGGAACAGACAAGCAAGTGCATTTCGAGGTTGGTGTATCCTGTTCCATGGGGTTTGTCCCCTGGTTCAATGGGTGACATCCATCAGAAAAGCTAAGCCTATCCAGGGGGCTCTAGCTCAACAAAACTAGGCCTAGGGTAAATTTTCTTGTGTAGACCCTGACATCGCAAGCCTGACTGGTGGCTCCAAAGGTGAGTTTTAGGGTACCACGGAGGCCAAAGGCTGCCTTTGCCAAGGCGGTCTGCGTTCCTATAGAGTCGGCATCAAAGTGACCATAATAAAAGGGAACACATGAGACAAAGTCATACATTAAATACAAATTTATATTGGGTGAATCTAGCAAAAAAAAAATGATCATAAGGGATAGGGTGCGAAGCTTAGATATCCGGAGGCTCAGTGCAGTGTTGTTGCTCCTCTGCATTGAAAGGATGCATCTGGTAAGGATGCCTCCTAGGCACCTCACGAGGGAGGTATTTCGGGCATGTCAAAATGGGAGCAGACCGTATGGGCGGTCCTGCTTAGTCTGCTGCCACCGCGGTGCTGACCCGAATAAGTGACAGAAAATGGATGGATAAATAATGAGATCTGAAAACTCAAAAGTAAAATGTTCTAATGAATTACAGTAAAGAAAATTTGAGGGGGAAAGTTGCTTATTTGTCATGAAGATAATGCTATAAGCAAAATATATTAAAAAAAGGTCATAAAATATGCATATCTTATTTTTTTTTATGTTTTGTGAGGTTCACCATGTTACAGTATGAAAATTTGCAATAGTTTTAATAAATGAAATATAATTTTCAACTGCATATGAGTTTCATTTCTTCCTCATTCTACAAAGAAGAATATCAAATATTTCACACTTACAATCCGTATGCAGTTCCCAACTGATGTTCTGCTACAACAAATGCCACCATCGGCCAGAGAGCACAAGCCAACAGAGAGTACGACAGACCTAAGATAGACTGTGACATAGACGATCATTAACACTAAAGTACAGACCTCACTTGAGCAAAAACAGATCTAAACTCGAAATACAATTAAACATAAACCTTCCATATATTAATGAGATGGGTGTGAGAGGTTACCATGGCAATCCAGGGGTTCCAGAGGGTAAATGCCAGCATCATGTGAGAGATGAGCGTGGTAACGACAGCCAGTAGAACCCACATGACGTTCCTGCCCGTCTTATCGACCAGAAAGCCCAACAGAGGCGATGCAGGAGCCGAGATGATGTACACGATACTAAGATACACAAAGACAAACTTTTCTTTAAAACAACAAAGATGTGCAGTGAATTCAGGTAAACTGGGACACCTGTCAAAAAGTGGCTTAATTTACTATATTCTATCTGAATTTTAGCTCTAAAAATATATATATATTGTTATTATGGTACTGTAATTAGGTGTAATTTTCAGGAAACAATAGGCATTTAAGCATTACATTTGGAAAGGTTATTGCAGAATTTCATCATATAAAACCATATTGTACATCTCAGGCCCAAAGTGTCCACCATAGAGAGACACACACACTGCATATTTTAGTGCTGAACAAATATGGGGTTTTCAATGGTTGATTCTTAAACCTTTAATTCTATTAATGTGCTCTAAGCCTTGCAAAATACCAAAACATATTTATCATGACCAACCCGAAAACACTGCATAATTTTAACAATGTCAAAATAAGTTTGGAATTTATCCATTTATAATTTCAATAGATAATTGTGTAAACTTTGGTAAAGCATTGTTTTGTGTCAACCCTGTTACATTCAAAATGTTTTGTGATTGAATGTTGTGTGTGTGTGTGTGTGTGTGTGTGTGTACCTGTTGATAGCTCTGGCTTGGACAGGAGTGAAAGTGAACTTCTCTATGAAGAAAACTCTGTGAGTAGAGATAATACAAACATGACTTACATTCATTCTTTACAATCTCATATTCTCAATCAAAACCGAAGAAAATATCTGTCTTTAAATACATAGATATTTACAAATAAATGTTGCACTTCCAAACAATGTAAAGTTATCTGCTCCTGAAGTCCTTAATTGTTCACATAAATATGTGAAAATGTTGAAAGACCTGATATTTTGTGCTGTCTTGATTTGAGTGATGAAATAATTACTTTATCTATTATTTATTAAATTGCACTGTCTACTTCATAAATTGTTGCTTTATATATGTAAGCAGTACACAGGTGTGCTTTTAAAAAATACAAATATTAGGGCAGTCATCTGATAAAAACTTTTAAGCAAATTAATTACACGATTTGACGATTAATTAATCAAACCGATTGCAATTAACCGCTGATGAGAAACCCCTTGAATGAAGATAATTCATAACATTAATTGTATTATTATAAACATTACTAAAAGTGGCTTCACAATGTTGTTTGTTTCATTCCCATATCATGTGTATAACTCACTGTCCCAGTCCGATGAAGGGGAATATGGCCACGTAATATCCCACACAGATGATGAAGATGAGCCACAGAGAGATGGGGAAATCCTTCACATCAGTCAGCTTGATCACTTCACCTAAACACACACACTCTATAAACACTGACTTGAAAAGCACACGCAACCTGTCAAAAACCTACCACTGTAGTATTCCACCATAAAAAACAAATGTCTTAAAAGAATAGACTATTTTAGGATTATTACGATTTTTTCCATTGTGACATTAAGTTCATGACACTTAACACATTTTCCATAAAATTCTCAATACTTTAATATATATACTTTAATATACATGTAGTAGCGAAGCGGAAGTGCATTCAAATCGTTTACGCACACCTGGCCATGGATTATCCCGCTTATTCTGTGCTCACTGCCAGCACTGATTAGTTACAGTTGTCATTGATTTATAAAGTACAAATATTGACTGGAAGAAAAACTATAATGTTTAACTTTATCTACTGGATGTTGGTACTAGAGTTCTGCCCGTTCTGAATCAGAAACAGAGATAAAATACAATAGTGCAAAACTATCACATTTTTTTAATTAATGAAATAAAAAGATGTATAAATAATTGGAAAAATGGGGGACAAAACTCTCTTTAAACCTGTGAGTTTATTCCAGAATAGTAATAGCCACATAATGTAGAAGTATTGTCACTTCTCGACTCCGGAGGCTGCTCAAATTTCTTCCGCACCATGGAGCGCAGTTCACAGAATTTCCATTAAATCCAACCCAAATCATTATCAAAGGACATAGATTTATTTACTCTAGTGTTGTTCATTCCTGAAGTTGCTAACTTTTGTGTATACTGTCTGCCACCTGAACTGCATCGCCGTGTCCTATCTGCGATGTGGTGTGGCACATCTCGTCCAATGTGCAACCGCCTTAAGGCTGTGTTAGCCCCACTGGCACCATTAATGCATGCTCGTTTCCTCCAATCCCATAAGACATACTACTTCACCACACAATCCTAAGTGCCAACCCCTCAAATAACCCTAGCTAGCATACTAGACAGACCAAAGGCCTAGTTTTCCTTCTTCTGATGTGATTGTTCCACACAATATCTATAACCTCACGAGTGTTCCTTATGCCTACTTCTCCATACTGCCTTTCTTACTTCTGCACCACCCCCACATTTTATCCTTCCTTCTTAACCAGAACCAGAAGCTGCCATTCTCAACTTCCTCTGCCATTTCTTTCGGATGCGGATCCAGAGATACCAACATCTTTCAATATGCGCTGCATTGATTTTCCCATAAATCCTCAACACCCAACCTCCACAGGGTAAGTTGCAGTCATTTTCCCAGCACTTGGCAGCCAGATATATGCATATTTGAACTTCTTCCTCTCATGGGCTGCCTCCAGTCCCTCTTCTACTCAATCATCATGATTTATCTAGCTGATGTCAATCATAACACAACATCTAGGATCAAGGAGGTAATGATGACTTCAGAAGAAATTTTCTGCTGCTGACGATGTCGATCTCCATTGTTCAATCACTTCCAGGCACCAGGATTAATCTGGATTCCCTCTGTGTAATAACTTGCACAGCCCCTACCTTTTTAATGAAATCAATGAACTGCCTCTGAGGAGCAAACATCTTTACAGATCTCCAACAGTTCGCACAGGACCTGAATGCCACCAAATGTACCTTGGGACAAGGCGGTCTTGCGGATTCAGATCTGTGCTGCTGATTCATTCTTGGTGTTTCACAGTGGTGACAATCCTCCTCTGTGCCATACCACTGAAACATATTTCCAGGGCTTGGAAGGGTGTCAAGACTTGGATGGGATATTATTAGAAAACTTAGCCTGGTCTGGGGTACCTTCCACAGGTCAGCCCACCCTAAAGTTCTATCAGGTGTACCCTCCCATATGGTCCAGCGCCCTTGCTGCTGCTGGCTGACTGCCCAAAGCATACACACTTTCTTTTCCACCATAAATACTTCTGCAACAACCATCGATTTCCCCTACTTTCACTAGGCTGCTGACCCCAGTATGGAGACATCCTCCATTCTAGCGTTCTTCCAACAATCTCCTGACACCTTAGCCTTGAAACCACCTGGTTTACAACCTCTTTCACCTTCAAAACACAGCCTATTTGGATCTTGGTCTGACCAGCCCTCACTGGTCTGTTGATTCCCTTAGTTCTAAGAACAGCCTGGTTTCTGCTGCTTGTGACCAAGGGTGATGGACTTTGGTGGCAGCTGCAAGGCATTTCTTCTGAACAATGCTACTCCTGTAAGACAAAGCGACAAGCGCAGCCAGTTCCTTGTGTAACTGCTGGCCTTGGTATCCATCCTTGCCACTGCAGTAATCTCACACAATTTTAGTGGCCATATCAGGCAATGGTAAAGATTTAATTGGTAACACCAGACAATGATCAATCTTGTCCAGGACCTTTTTCAACTAAACCTGCCATGTGTAGGTCCATATAATGAAAGTCAACAGGGTCCAAAAAGCACACAGTCAGCATGAAAGCAATCCATATGACTCCAGTGTTTAAATCCATATCTTCAGAAGTGATATTTATGTGTGGATGACAAACGGATCAATAAGTAGTTTTTTTTACTGCAAATCTTGACATCAGCAGTCTCCTTGGCAATCATGATTTCAAGCTTGATTATATTTCCCAGCACATCTAGCAGTCTGCGAACTCTATTGGTGTAAGTGTAATCGAGTTTGAAACCATGATCATTCCTGTAAACTGCATTTGCAAGATGTACAGTAAAAAAGGAGTAAGATTTTAGTCTGTTCTCACACAAACCAGACTAGATCCCATCAGAAGACATGGATTAAACCACTTATGGATTCATTTTATGCTACCTTTGCATTGTATGAACCTACAAAGCTGAAATATTATTTTCAAAATCTTTGTATAGTAACCCAAATTCACCCTATTATGTCAAAAACTAAAACTGAAATGAATTCAAGATAATTTTTTTAGTAAGTTTTGGAGTTCAGTTTCAGTTTTTTCCAATTATTTCAGTTTTTATTTATTTAATGAAACTGATTTCAGTTAGCTTTCGTTTTAGTTTTCGTAATAACACATTTATTTGACACTCGTGACCAAAAAGAAACATTTTATAGTTACAGTTTTATATATTGATCTTTTTTTTAAACACACCTAGTGTTTTGCTTCAGACAACCACAGGAGTCTTATAGATACTTTTAGGATATCTATATGTGCTTTTTCGGGTCTTGGTCAACTTGCACTTGCAGCAGATAAAGGAAAGTCATACACATCTGAAATGGCATGAGGGTGAGTAAATTAAGAGAGTATTTTCATTTTTGGGTGAACTAATCAGCCTTTCAGCCTTTTCAAGAGTCGGTTTGTATAAGCAGCTGTCAGAAGGATGCTTGTGATGTCATCCATAAAGCCACGCAGATCTGGCAATCTACCACCAGACTGTGCATAGATTCCTCTGGCCTTCTGTCTTGCACCAATTAGGATGACCACACTTCCTCACTAATGCTTCACCAAATACACCTATGCACTCTTCTAAAACAATTTCACTAACATGTTAACCTTGGCCTCCATCCTTTCACAAAGGTGGAGCACAGGTCCCTGCTTGGTCCATCTTCCATCACACCTCAAAGAATCATTGGGCCAGTATATTCCATATATACATATATTTATAATGAAACTATTTGTTTATATTTAATAGTATCTATTAACACTATAGTATTTATTTAAATATATTCATATTAATTGATTAATTGCATTTTAATTAGTTTTACTAATTGATTGTAGTTATTATATTGCACACCATGGTAGTAGTTGTTGTGCTGATTTTAAAACTATGATATATATATATATATATATATATATATATATATATATATATTAAATTTACAGTAATGAGAAGAGACATTTTTGCCTACTCTTTGCAAAAAATAGGCTTCATTTTATTTAAGCAAAATGTACTTTTGTATGTTTTCTTTTGATATTGTGGTGAAACATGAGCTGGACAGGTTTTCATAAGATAAACCCATAAGAGATCTTTCAGACACAGTTAA
Source organism: Moxostoma hubbsi (assembly GCA_032164185.1). Lineage (NCBI taxonomy): Eukaryota > Metazoa > Chordata > Actinopteri > Cypriniformes > Catostomidae > Moxostoma > Moxostoma hubbsi. Next base: position 1,312,995 of record JAVLUX010000030.1, read on the forward strand.
TACAGGAAATCAAACGGTCCATCAAAGAACTGCTATAACGGAGTTATTGCTCAACGTGTTACACATGCAGCATTCTCAAAGCATTATGAGCGTCATATGACCATTATAAACATGTGCTGTGCCATAAATGTCATGTAATCTCACCAGTCTTGCCCTGCTCCTTGTTCAGTATCTTCTCAGCCCTTCTGTCCAGAAACCCCAGAACCAGAGCGCAGACGAGAGAGAAGAGACACGTGCATGCCGCTGCACGACATCACAGAAAACTTCATTACTTCATTTACACTTATTCTGTCATTAATCTAACAAAAGAGATACCTTTTAAGTTACAAGGATAAAAACAGACTTTTATGAGATGGTGTTTTCACAGTTTTGCATATTTCTGGGATTATTTAGTTCAGGGTAATATTAATAAAAAATAAAAAGTAATTTTAAGGACATTTTTGTTTAATACACTTCTGCACAACAGTCAGCATTCATTTTATCTGACACTGAAACTCTGAAGTGAATAGGTGTCGTTTAACCAGAGAGGAAAAGAAACATGAAGACTGCAGGATTCAGAGACAAGAAACAGAACATAACAAAAGACAGGAGAAGTGAAAGAAACATTGGTTCAGAACGATGCGTGTGACCGTAACGAGATCTGGTGAGCGTTTATGAGTGCATTTGTGAAGCATACTATCTTATTTCACAACACTTCCTACAGTTATACGGTTCTGTGTCTTGTAACTCTACACTCAGACTGTCAATGTGCAGTGATCATATAATGTTATACAGAGCTTGTTTAAAGTAGCAGTTCCAATGTCCTCTCTTACAGATCATGAGTGTTATTCCCAGTGTTGTGTGTCCAGCAGAGCCCGTCATACTCTGAATGCGTCCATACACCCAACCGATGATGTTCATGTTCACTGTACTGCCCTGAACAACACAATAACACACAGAGATCATGATGTCACCTTTTGTGACTAATATAATGCTAATGTGCCAATTTAATTTCAGTGTATAAGTGTACATCAATTACTAAAATTAAATTGAGTTAGCCTATATCCCACAAATAAAATAAAATGTTTCTTAAACTTCAGGCACTTTTACCCCATGGACTTTTTTCAAACTCTCACTAATTTATTTCCTTTGTCTTCAACATTGCCCAACATTGTATGTGCATGCATGATATATATGTCATTCAAATCATGAAAATTCCCAGCACAGTGTCCTTTCCAGCTGTATTGTGTTTAATAGAATTCTGTGGTGGAAATGGCGCTGATTGAAATTGACATTTTTAATGTTTCTGAAATGACGGACTCTAACATTTTATGCATCCTAAATAAACACAATGAAATTATATTTTAAACTTTTGATTAATTGGGTAAAATTTCTGCTTGATTGCTGAAAACATTTTGCTCTCAAGTGATATTTCCCTTGATATTTCTTTGTTTTGTCTCATATTTAATCTCAAGCATACTCTTCATTTATTTGTCCACTTGGCTAACAAGTACACTAACTTTTGAAACAAAATGTATTAGGGGAAAAATTGGTGAGGTGGAAATGAGCCAGTCGTCATTTTTGAAAAATGTACAGACATAATTTATGCTTATTTCACTCTGTTTAAATTATTTTCATAGTTTAATATCGAAAACCTGGGTCTTCAATAAAGTCTAAAACAATCAAATCTATACATAAAAAGCATTTAATAAAGTAGCAAATATAAATAAAGGCCTGATGAGAAAGATTCCAAGTCAGCTTTAAGGTAAACTTCATATAACAAAAGAAAAAAAGACCTGGAAATTCAGACTATGAAATTGGCAGAATCTGAAGAAACAACCCACCATCCACTGCCCCAACCACCTCCATGGATCACCACCTTACTGTGCTGGATGGGTTTGAGTGACCCAGTGACCCTGGGAGCTGTGTGGAATTTCTGGATGGGGGTTGAACTCTCTCCTCTACAGAGTCGCCCAGGTTGAGAGGTGGCAAACTGGCGTGGGTACACTCATGTCCCCAGCTCGGCGCCACAATTTAGTTTAGCTTGACAGATGAGAGGATTGCCACAATGTGACTACATTTTGCAGAGGGATACGCTCTAGTGGTGTTTTGTGCTTATGCATCAAATTGCAGTTCAGAATATCCAGCCTTCTTGGAGATTCTGAGTAGGACTCTGGACGGGGTACCACCTGGGGACTCTTTAGTTCTGCTGGGCCACTTCAATGCCCATGTTGTCGATGATGGGGAAACCTGGAGGGAAGTGATTGGGAGGAACAACCTACCAATTTGAAGCGGAGCGTAGTTTAGTTTTTGGACTTCTGTGCTAGTCATGTATTGGCCATAACAAACACCATGTCCAAATATAAGGTTGTTCATAGTGTACTTGGTACCAGAGCACCTTTGGACAAAGGCTGATGATCAACTTCATTGTCATATCATCAGACCTGCAGCCATACGTTTTGGACACTCCGGTGAAGAGAGGAGCAGAGCTGTTAACTGATCACCACCTGGTGGTGAGTTGGTTCAGATGGAGTGGGAAGGCTGCCAGACAAACCTGGCAAACCTTAATGGATTTTAAGGGGGAAAATGGGGAATGTCTTGGGAGTCTCCTGTCCAGAAGATCTTTAACTACAACCTCCAGAGGAGCTATTCCCACATCCCGAAGTAGGCTGGATACATGCACTCTGACTGGACCCTGTTTAATCCCTGCATCATGGAAGCAGTGGCTTAGAGCTGTGGCTTGAAGGTTGTTGTCTATTGTGGTGGCAAAGGAAGCTGTCAGGCTGAAGAAAGAGTCCTTTTGGGATTGGTTAGCCTTTGGGACTTCTGATTCAGCTGACAATGGAGCGAAGCCAGAAGGAACACTTTGCGGGACTTCTGAAACTGACTGACACGTCCTCTGAGGATAAGGCAGGAACGGAGGTCTCGGGGGAGTCTTAGACCATTTCTTGAGCTGAAGTCACTGAGGTAGTCAAAAAGATCTCAAGTGGCAAGGTGACAGGAGGGGATGAGATTTTCCCTGAGATGCTGAAGGCCATAGATGTTGTTGGGCTGTCATGGCTAACACGCCTTTTCAGAATTGTATGGAGATTGTGGACAGTGCCTGAAGATTGACAAATGGGTGTGGTGGTTCCCATTTTTAAAAAAAAAAGGGACCAGAGGGTGTGTACCAATTAATGAAGGATCAAACTATTCTGCCTATCTGGGAAAGCCTATATCAGTGTTCTGGAAAGAAGACACTGGCCAGTTGTCAAACCCCATCTAGATGAGGGGCAAGGCAAATTCCGTCCCGGTCGTGAAACAGTGGATCAGCTCTTTACCCTAGCGAGGATCATAGAGGGGGCGTTGGAGTTAGCTTATCCAATCTACATTAATTTTGTTGACTTGGAGAAGGCTTATGACCACGTCCCCCCAGGGTTGTCTTGTGATAGGCACTACGGGAGTATGGGGTACTGTGACCACTAATGCATGCCATTTGGTCCTTGTATAACTGATGCGACAGCTGTGTCAGCATTCTCGGCAGTAAGACAAGCTTGTTCCTTGTGGGTCTTTGACTCTAACAGGAGAGGTCACAAAGGACATCCTTACAGTGAAATTCATGGATAAGATTTGAAGGTATAACCGAGGATCGGAGTGTGTCTGGTTAAGGGGCTTCACGGTTTCATCTCTACTATTTGCAGACTATGTTGTCCTGATGGCATCGTCAGGCTGCGACCTCCAGCGTGCACTGGAGCAGTTTTGGCTGAGTATGAAGCATTTGAGGTGAGAGTCTATATATGGGCTGTCCTGCTTAGTCTGCTGCCACCGCGACCCGGACAAATGGCAGAAAATGGATGGATGAAGACATCAGGGTTATATCAGCTATAAGTGAACCCCCATAAGTGAATGAGAGTAAATAATGACTTAAATTTCATTCTGTTCATCAAACAAAGTGATTGTATGGCTTCCAAAAACTTGTAATACAGTGCATGAGTCATAATGATTACTTTTAGTTTGCATTTATTCAAAGTCACACTGAACAGCTGTAACGTTATTTCCTGTCCTAGCACACGCACGCGCACACACACACACACACAAACACACACACTGATTTTGTCTCTTACCAGTCTGGCCATGCTGAGCTGTAGACCAAACACGAGGTTCAGTTCTTTTCCTTTAAACCAGTTCACAGCATACGTGTTCTGAGCGACAGCCAGTGACTCACCGCCGATACTGAGCAAACACATGCAGGAGAAATTCATATATACACTCAAAGATCATTTTTATGTACGTTTTTATATTCCAATGCCCGCAAAAGCACTCACCCGAACACAAAACGCCCCGCTTCCATCAACCAGAAATGATTAGCCAGAGCGCCGGCAGCAAATATTATCTGCAATAACAAGCATCATCGCAATCAATGATGCACAACATTTCAAGTTTTTTGTTACGTATTTCTGATGCTACTGAACTGACTATAGCTACTGAATGAGCTCTGAAATCATCATAGTATCATTATAGTGTTTCCTATGTATTGTATTTGCGATATATTTAAATAACTTCTGGTGGTCACATCAAAGCCAGCCAGTGAGGTTTCCAATCTACTTATTTAAATCATATTTTGTTTTTAAACAAACATGGTTTTAGAAATTAGACTAAATGTACTGTACAAAATTGTTTCAGTATTCTAAAATAACCCATGCAAAGTCAGTTTTTACACAATTAGGTTTCTATTGAAAATAAAGTAGGATTTTAACTGTTGCTGACATCTACTTTTGAGCTCTCAGCTGATTGGTTTCCCTCCAGTGTAAATGTGTCTGAAGGAGTGTGACACTGCCAGTACTGAGTGTGTGTGCATTTGTGTGATAACTTACCTGTCCTAACAACACAAACAGTGCAAAGATTACTGTCCCCAACCTAGAAAGAATAAAACATCCTGTAAACTCACTTTGTAACATTACCAAACCATCAGACAACCTTCAATTACTGCAAACAAACATATGACATTATTAGATAGACATCGAGAGGCACAATAAGAACATCATATTATTTACACAATTATCACATGATGGCTGTAATGCCAAAAATATGTCATTATAATTACTTATAATAAACACACCCTTTACTATTTGATTCAGTGACATTATGCAATGCAAAATGCAATTCACACAAAAAAATGACTTGAATACACCTACTGTATAATAAACTTGTTTTCAATTACTGAGTTCAAAGTAATTTGGATATTTTTCTGGGGCTTAAAGTAAAACAAATTTCAGTTGTGTAACGGTCAAAAGACGATGGGAATCTCACCAAAAGAATATTAATTTAGAATTGTTCCTCATTTTCTTTTTCTGTCCCCTTTTCTCCCCGATTTGAAATGCCAAATTCCCAATGCGCTCCAAGTCCTCGTGGTGGCGTAGTGACTCATCTCAATCCAGGTGCCGGAGGACGAATCTCAGTTGCCTTCGCTTCTGAGACTGTAAATCCGAGCATCTTATCTCGTGGCTTGTTGAGCACGTTACCGTAGATACATAGCACGTGTGGAGGCTTCACGCTATTCTCCAATACCTTGACTTTGTTGTCCTTCAGCCATTTTGCCACAACTTTGGAGATATGCTTGGGGTCATTGTCCATTTGGAAGACCCATTTGTGACTGAGCTTTAACTTCCTGTCTGATGTCTTGAGATGTTGCTTCAATATATCCACATCATTTCCCTTCCTCATGATGCCATCTATTTAGTGAAGTGCACCAATCCCTCCTGCAGCAAAACACCCGCAAAACACCCCCACAACATGATGCTGCACCCCCATGCTTCACGGTTGGGATGGTGATCTTCACTCTTTTTCCTTCAAACATAATGATGGACATTATGGCCGGTTGAATTTTTGTTTCATCAGACCAGAGGACATTTCTCCAAAAGTAAGATCTTGGTCCCCATGTGCACATGCAAACTGTAGTCTGGCTTTTTATGGTGGTTTTGGAGCAGTGGGTTCTTCCTTGCTGAGCAGCCTTTCAGATGATGTCGATATAGGACTTGTTTTACTGTAGATATAGATACTCATCTACCTGTTTCCTCCAGCATCTTCACAAAGTCCTTTGCTGTTGTTCTGGGATTGATTTGCATTTTTCACACCAAACTACGTTCATCTCTAGGAGACAGAATGCATCTCCTTCCTGAGCGGTATGATGGCTGTGTGGTCACATGGTGTTTATACTTGTTTGTACTATTGTCTGTACAGATGAACGTGGTACCTTCAGGTGTGTGGAAATTGCTCCCAAGGATGAACAGACTTGTGGAGGTCCACAATGTATTTTTCTGAGGTCTTGGCTGATTTCTTTTGATTTTCCCATGATGTCATGCAAAGAGGTACTGAGTTTGAAGGTAAAATACATCCACAGGTACACCTCCAGTTCAGTACACCTCCTATCAGAAGTTAATTGGCTAATTGTCTAAAGATTTGACATAATTTTCTGGAATTCTCCAAGCTGCTTAAAGGCACAGATAACTTAGTGTATGTAAACTTCTGACCCACTGGAATTGTGATTTATTCAATTAAAAGTGAAACGATCTGTCTGTAAACAATTGATGGAATAATTACTCGTGTCATGCACAAAGTAGATGTCCTAAACGACTTGCAAAAACTAGAGTTTGCTAATTTGAAATCTTTGGTTGGTTCAAAAATGAGTTTTAATGACTTCAACCTAAGTAAACTAGTGACCAACCGATATACTGGCTCCGCAGACAGGACAGAGTTAAGTGTTGTGAAGTTAAGCATGCAGAGTTTAGGGGTGCGGAGTTGAGCGGTGTCTTCTCAGTAAGTTTCTAACTAGTTTGTGAAATACATACTGGAAAATCAGTAAACAATGACCTTTTTCAATATAACTAAAATAACGTTAACCCTGTCCCTGACAACCATGTCACTCATGTCTGTTTGCTGTTATCCAGCTATAGTTTGTCAGTGCAGTCAGTAACGTAGCAGATTGAAAGGTAAACATCAGAGCAATTTCCCCCCTCTAAAATCGGTCTCGGTCTCAAAAATCCCATATTGGTCGGCTCTAATGTAAACTTCAACTGGAAGTGCTTTTATAAAATGATAAGCCTCACATTTCTGTGTTTAACCCTCCAAAAATTGACCCCATTGACTTTTGACCCTCATTGTTACAAATCAACATTATGTTATAAATGCTGTCGAATGAGCTTAACTTGTAGTGAACCCAGAACATTCCTTTAAAAGCTAAAATTCTTTAAAAAATATTGGCATGAGTAGTACAGAATAATATTTTATTATTATTATGTTCTTATAAAAAAATAAGCAGTGAAACAATTCTGTTTTAAAATGTTAATATTTGAAAAACTTTTGACCACCAAATCAAAGTCATGTGGTGTATCCGACATGTAGGGCGCCATTTAAAATCTTGTCAGAGAACCTCATTTGTCATTGACCCCTTTATTAATAATCACTTTAATACATTTTGGAGGGTAGTCATCAGAAACACATTAACAGTGGACTTCTTTTCCCAAATGAGGATTGTTTTTAATGTAAATGGACAAAATCATTCACTCACTCTCCTGTCATTCCAAACCAGTATGACAGAATGTTCATGCTGCTCTTTTCCATAGAATAGAAGAATACAGTCTCCAAAACAACAAATACATTTAAGTATCATAAACAAAAACATTAAGTATCATAAAATAGTCCATATGAACCCACGTAGAGGACTTTTGTTGGTGTTTTTGTAACTTGCCAGTAGTGGTCACTATGAACTTTCACTGTATGGACATGAACTATGTAAATATCCTTCACAGAATCTCCTTCTGTGTTCCATGGATATAATAACAGCATACAGGTTTGGAGCAACGTCAGGGTGAGTAAATAATGACAGAATTTAAAAAAAAAAAAAAAAAAAAAAATTTTTATACTTTGTAAGGAAATAAAAACTTAAGGATGATATGAACCCACCTGATGCCAAACACCCGGTCCAACAGAAAGCCACCCAGAAAACAAAGAACAACATTGGGCCATGAGTACCACGCGTACAGCTGCATGAACGATGCTGTGTTCAGATTCATATCCTGAGACACAGAGAGAGAACATTATACTCACTATTATACACACACACACACACCTACATAGACAGACCCACACACACACATACACACACACACACACACACACACACCCACCCCCACACACACACAGACAGACAGACAGACACATACACACAGACAGACACATACACACACAGACACAGACAGACAGACAGACAGACAGAGACACACACACACACACACACACACCCACACACACACAGAGACAGACACACACGCACACAGACAGACAGACACATACACACACACAGACAGACACATACACACAGACAGACAGACACATACACACAGACAGACAGACAGACAGACACACACACACACACACACACACACACACACACACAGACAGACAGACAGACAGACAGACAGACAGACAGACCTGTATGACTTGAGTTTGAAGAGCTGCTGGATTATCATAACAGAAATAACTTCCTGTAACAGAGAAAACAAAGTAAACATGGTAAGTTACACTTTCAGATGTAATCTCACACACTAATGAGCTGCTGAAACTCCACAGACCGCTACAGTAGCGCAATAAGTGACATACAAACTGTGTAACGGGATGAATGTAAACAAACACACCGAAGCCCAGAAAACACATGAAGATGAGAACGACTATCCGGTGCAGCAGATGATTCGGATCACACACCGGATTCATTGAGTTCTGATAACGATCTTTATCTTCTTCGTCTTCATTGAGGAGACTCTGATGCTCGTGTCTCTCTGCCATCTTCACACTCACTGTCACATGACCGCAGACAGTCACATGATCACGAGCGATTCTAAACTTCCGCACTACTCCATCTTCTGCTCATGAAGTGCAGTATGCTATTTCAAACATAGTCGATGTGATGTCTGCGCAAACGATTCAGTTCTCTGAAAGAGTTATAAATAAAAAATAAAAAAGTAAAAGAAATACAAATGTGTCAAGAGTCATGAGAAAAACTTTAGCTCTGCAGTATTTCAAGCAGTGTGAATGAAACACATTGTTAAAGTATGTAACTTTTTCTGTTTTAAAATACTTTCTTCTATCCCCGCTTCAGATGCAGAACTATAAGTAAGCCATTCACAGGTTCATTTTCTGTGCAGATATGAAAAGTGCTCTGTTGTTTTGAGCGACCCGCCCCAATAACATTACTAAACCAATGGCGTGAGTTGGGGGCGGGACTATCTCTTTGTTTGACCAATGACAGATGGGGGGCGTATTACGTTTGATGGCACAGAAATTAAATACTTCAGCTCCAACTCTGTGCCTTTTGTGTTCCTCATTAATATGCAAACATTAACTTGACGCGTTATTACAGGCAATTCTGTGGGACATCAGCAATAATATAACTAATTTTCTTTTGGTATCATCTTTCGGATGTTTTTTAGTCTGTCCCCAGCCATGTGTTTCCAACTCACAATATGCACATTTTGAAAAAACAAAACTATAAATAAAAGCTAGTATTTATTCTCTATTGTCAGTGTTTGTATGTGTGTGTATACAGTACAGTGCATTCATGAAATATACTGACCCCTTCATTTTTTCACATTTTGTTATGTTGCAGTCTTATGCTAAAATGCTTTATATTATTGTATATTTTTTCACATCAATCTACACTATATACCCCATAATGACAAAGCATAAAAAAAAAAGATTTTTGATATCTTTGCAAATATATTAAAAATAAAAAAAATTAAACATAATTTTGACATAAGTATTCAGACTCTTAACTCAGTACTAATGGGGCTTTTCTACTGCAAGGTACAGCTTGACTCGACTCTGCTCGCTTTTTGGGGTTTTCCACTGTGTATAGTACTTAGTACCTGATACTTTTCTAGTACCATCTCGGTCGAGGTTCCAAACGAGCTGAGCCGATACTAAATGTGACGTCAAAATCCTGCAGATCACCGATTGAAACGGGATTATCGTCACTACCAGCGTCACTGGATTTCCGAATCGGATCTGATACTGGATTTAAAGTTAGCAACAGCAATAGTGGTATCATTTGTTCATGGGACTATTGAATTGTGAAAGAAATGTCTGTGCGCAAAACCACACCATGGTCAGTAAACGAGGTGCAGACGGTCCACTCGTTAGCGACGAGCGAAACCAAAATGTCTTTCGGGAAGTGTCTCAGCTGTTGGCTGCACACGGATACCACCGGAACTACCAACATTGTAGGGAAAAGTAAAAAAAACTTACAAGTGAAAACAGAACCATCAATGAAAAGTGGAAGTGGTTCAACCAAATTGGACGCCATCTAAACCGGCAGCAATGGGAGGGAGAGTGCCCTGGACTGAGGTTGATCCACGATGGAAGATGGTATGTTTTATGTTAACTCTATATTCTGCTTGGAAGCTTCACTTTATTTAGATGACCAGCTACTGGAAGCTTCTAAAACAACCAGGCCAATTTAACTGTTACAGTTGTGTAAAATCACCATGCAACAACTGCTTTATGCAGCACAATGAGCTAGTAGCTAACAGCTAGCGGTCGTGTTTTTATTTTGGTCAGTTTGTGTTGTTTTTAAGATGATGTCACGGCAGTAGAGGCGGCACAACTATGACAATCAGCCTGTATTTCCACCCACGTTGATGTGGTACTAAACTGCAGTGGCAATGCAAGCGAGTAGAGTTGAGGCGAGTCGAACCGTAACGTGCAGTGGAAAAGTGCCATTAGTTGAAGCACCTTTGGCAGCGATTACGGCCTCAAGTCTTTTTGGGTATGATGCTACAAGCTATGCACACCTGGATGTGGGGATTTTCTGCCATTTTTCTCTGCAGATCCTCTCAAGCTCAGTCAGGTTTGATGGGGAGCGTCGGTGCACAGCCATTTTCAGATCTCTCTAGAGATGTTCAATCGGGTTCAAGTCCGGACTCTGGCTGGGCCACTCAAGGACATTCACAGAGATGTCCCGTAGCCTCTCTTGTGTTGTCTTGGCTGTGTGCTTGGGGTCATTGTCCTGTTGGAAGATGAACCTTCAGCCCAGTCTGAAGTCTTGAGAGCTCTTTGCCAGGTTTTTATTGAGGATATCTCTGTATTTTGCTGTGTTCAGCTTCCTTCAACCCTGACCAGTCCCCCAGTCCCTGCCACTGAAAAACACCCCCACAGCATGATGCTGCCACCACCATGCTTCACTGTTGGGATGGTATTGCACAGGTGATGAGCGATGACTAGTTTCCTCTCTAAACTGGAATTGGAAGCCAAAGAGTGTATCTGACCAGAGAATCTTGTTCTTCACAGTTTGAGAGTCCTTTTAGGTGCATTTTTGCAAATTCCAAGCTGGCTTTCTTGTGTCTTGTACTGAGGAGAGGCTTCTGTCTGTCCACTCTGCCATAAAGCCCAGATCAGTGGAGATTTGCAGTGATGATTGTCCTTCTGGAAGATTCTCCTATCTCCACACATGATCTCTGGCGCTCAACCAGAGTGACCATCGGGTTCTGGTTCTTTTACCAAGGCCGTTCTTCCCCGATTGCTCAGTTGGCCAGGCGTCCAGCTCTAGGAAGAGACCTGGTTGTTCCAAACTTCTATTTCAGAATTATGGAGGCCAGTGTGCCCTTGGGAACCATCAATGCAGCAGAAATGTTTTTTTAGCTTTCCCCAGATCTGTGCTTCAACACAATCCTGTCTCTGAGCTCTGCAGGCAGTTCCTTTGACCTCATAGCTTGGTCTCTGATATGCATTTTCAGCAAGGAGACCTTATATAGACAGGTGTGTGTCTTTCCAAATCACGTCCAATCAACTGAATTTGTCACAAGTGGACTCCAATCAAAGTGTAGAAACATCTCAGAGATGATCCAGAGAAATGAGATGCACCTGAGCCAAATATCATGTGTCATAGTAAAGGGTCTGAATACCTATGTCAATTTTATTTTTAATGAATTTGCAAAGTTATCAAAAATCTGGTGTTTGCTTTGTCAGTATGGAGTATGGAGTGGAGATTGTAAAATAATAATTAAAATAATTTAAAGCATTTTAGTGCACACAATGCACTATATATATATGTACACGGTATAAAAAGCATAAAGTTGTGACAACCCTGTTACCATCATAACTCCACTTAATGAAATATTGTAGAATAAAAGCTCCTCTTCTTTACCACTTTATCTTATGGTTTGTTATGATTGTCATTAGGGGATGAATTTAAATAGTAATTCCTGCAATCACGATTTTGTATGAAATGGTTTTGAGGTGATTGTTTGACAAAAGTGTCCAGCGTTTTGTGAATATTGTTTGAAGATTTGGTTTTGTGTTTCAAGTTGTGAGAAAACTGAACTCAACCTTATTTATAGAGCATATTTATAACAAGAGGAGTTGACCCATATATAAATACTAATAAATACCTGAGCCAAAAATCTATATCCATAATTAAAATGAATTCAAATGCAAATGAGTAAAGATGTGTTTTTAAAGCAGATTTTAAAAGGCAGTGTGCCGGAGCTGTCCTGATATGAAGCGGAAGCTTGTTCCAGAGAATGGGGCCTACAATAGCAAATGCACGCTCGCCCTTCGATTTGTAGCGACAACGAGGAACTTTCAGCAGATGTTGGTCAGCTGAGCTAAGTGATGTAGTAGGAGAGTAAGGGACAAGAAGGTCAAAGAGATATTGAGGTGCGAGACCAGATAGAGCTTTATATACATAGAGCGGAGTTTTAAAATCTATCCTGCATTTTATGGGGAGCCAGAGTTGGGACGCTAATACTGGAGTAATGGAGCCTAGCGACCGACTGCAAGCGGGACAGAGCAGTTTGAGGCAGTTCGGTCTACAATGAGTTGCAGTAATCTAACCTTGATGATATTAGAGAGTGAATCACAATTTCTAGATCTGATTTAGAGAGAAAGTGTTTTAGTTTTGCAATTGATCTCAGATGGAAAAAGCTGCTCTTAACAACTGCACTAATCTGTCTACTTAAAAGTAGCGACGAGTCCAAGATCACTCCAAGGCTCCTTGCATGATTTTGCACATTTAATAACAGCGGATCTAGCTGGTCTACCAGTCCAGGTAAGAGGACTCTGAGGGGCTGAGAATCAGCACTTCAGTTTTGCTCTCATTTAACTGTAAGTGACTGTCTGCCAGCCAAGCAATATAGGGCCTTCTCTATTGATGGGTGAAGCTTTCAAGAAACATGTCTCAGCAATTGTGGAAAACTGTAATCAATGTATCACTTGGGAAGTAAAAAAGAAAGTCATATTTCGATAAAAACGTCAGCTTTAAACACTGTTAAATACAGCCCCCACATTCTGGATTTACATCATTGGCTCATTAGAAGAGAATCTGAGGCCTGATCTGTGTGTCTGATCATGAAGACATGTGCAGTGCCGGCTGCTCATCAGGACTGACAGCCACTGATTAATAAGTTTAACGCTATTTTAATCTGTTATGAAAGACAAGAACGATTGTATTTTTTCTTGATATCATCCCATCTTCAACTGGAAACAATATAAATTGCCTTGCAAACTGCACAACATGTGAGCATGAGTTTCTTTCATCTACTAGAAACCAGATGATCCAGCACATACTGTTCTTGACTGCAGTTTGTTCAGATGCTGTGAGAGAGTGAACTCATCTGGAACGTGTCAGCTCTCTGCTTATCTTGACGGCTGTTATGTAACTGTTTTATAAACAGCAGCATTCTTCAGACGTCTCCGTGAGCTCCAGCGCTGTGGATCAGGATCATGTTCTGCTGTGTTTCACTGGTTCTCATCTCTCTTTTCCAGCTCGGTCCAGCTCTCCCAGTCTCTCAAGAACCTCCAGTGTCTTGCAGAGGATGGTTATCTGGACCGGCGGATCATCTCAACACTATTCAACAGTCTGAGGTAAACCATCTGTGATGTGTAGCGCATACACTTACGGTTTGGGCTTTCTTCAAATGACTATGAATAACAGTATTATTTCGATCTCTTCAAGAATGCTAAACCTGTTTCTGCCCTCAGATTTAAAATGACATTTTGACTCAAAAATGGTAATCAGATTATTTTGTGGAGAAAGTAATTGCATTACTAACTACTTCACTTTTAAGTTACTTTGTATAATGCTCTCTAAAAGTTTTTCTGTCCAGTGAATTCGGAATAATGTGTATATTTCCTCCTGGTTCACTGTTGCCACACTCACACAAACACACGTACATATGCACATATTTCATGCTTTAAATGTTTTCTAAACAAATAGTATTTATGAAATACGTCTATGTACTAAAGGTCATTCACTTTATTGAAATGTAATCCGATTACGTGACTTTAAATGAACTTTTGCCTTAAAATAATTAGATTCCAATAACTAATTACTTTGTAATCTGATAACACACAACATTGCACACATATTATGCACACAACACAGAGAAATCTTTAAAACATCATTATTTAATCATAATTATGACACTTTACAAAAGTGACCAAAGTCATTTTTTCCTCATTTCTGCATCTGTAAACACGATTTGCCTCAACAAATATCTTTAAAAATGACACAGGGGACTTATCTTGTCATTAAAGTTCTTGTCAAGCATCTTAGGAGGAAGTTGCTGACCGATATGCTTGACGTGTGTAACTTCTATATAGTTCAGTTCTTCCATTTCCCATTCTTGGCCGGCAGTTGTCCTGTTGCCTCCAGATATTAGTCGATGAGTTCTTCCTGTACGGATGGCAGACAGGCCTGATATCTGCTGTACTCGCCTTTAGCCTGAAAATAACCCATAATGCAAACAACCGACTGAATGCTCATTTAGAGCCGTATTCTGTTTGATTTTAAAGAAAGTAAAAAGATTGGTTTCATGTTGACGTCTGTATTTTCATAAGTAGTGAAATTCTGTTGTAATAATATGAATAGCATGTTGTTCAGTGTGTTGGTGTTTTACATCGGTGCAGGAGCGCAGTTCTGTCGAGTATCCAAACATGGACGGAGAACGCACGGGTGATCAGGATATGAGGGTTTCTTTATTTCTCATTTAAGAAACATTGTAGAATCACATGCCACCTAAAACCATTTCTGACGAGAGAGAATGATGATGAATGACAAACATCAAGCGTCAAGTGATTGACAGTGTTCATACCCTGTTTGAGAGTGCCCTCTCCTGTCCCAATGAAGGAGATCCACCATCATCCAACACTCTTGTGATAAGCAACTTTCTCACCCTGAAACCCTGAGAGAGAATATTAAAGCAAGAATGAGTCAAACTCTCTTAACTGTGGTTAAATCTGAAACGGCAGCAACAGAAATGTGATAAAAGACACAAATGTTCATTAAACAGTTACATTATTATTATTTAGCATCATCATAATTATTGTAATGAACAACTTTTCCAAGTCATATAGAACATGTCACATGCAAATGAACACAGACCGTGTGCTCACAGGTGTGTGTTTATATGCATTTCACAGCAACACTGTACACGGAATGATCCATTGTATAAAGGGAAACCATGCCATGTAAAGAGAAGAGGGATGAGATGGTGTAAATACTGATGTTTATTTACAATGTAATAAAATATACAAAATAATAAATACAATATAAAAAATTCAAACTATATTTTTATTGTTAGTTCAAGTCAAGTCAAGTACAGTTATTACAGTACACAGTGAAGCGAGACAGCGTTCCTCCAGGACCGTGTGCTTCATAAAACAACATAGGACAAACCCAGAACCACGTATAATGTTATTTAGTCTGTGTAGTCTCATGTGCGTCTGTGTTCGTCCTATGTTGTTTTGTGTGATGTTATATTGGTGTATATAAATGAAAATAATTAAATAGAATTATTCATTGTGTTTATGTAGTGAAACACTGTGTGTTAAATCATGTCTTCATTATTTTTAATATTGGTGCATATATACGGAAGCCCTGAACCGCAACATGAGAAAAGAATTAAATAAAATTGTGTCTCAGTTCCTTCCTGAACCTAAGTCTTTTATTTCTCTCTTCAAAAATTATTTTGTCTCTTCCAAAATGTTTTTTGTTCTCTCTTTAAAGAAATGCATGCAGTACCAACCTTGGCCACCAGTATCCACTATCAGTAAACATGTGATCTTCTGCTTTTAATGCTATCTCTGCTGCTATATAGTGAATAATACATGTATTATTTAAGTGTTTGCAAACCTTAATCAAGACAAAATCAGGTTACATATGTTTGATATGGCATTCGTTGTCATGAAACAACTGAGGTTTGAAATTGTTGGTCTTTCTAAACACTCGTATGCCGTTTGCTCAGTGTTACATGGTGGAAGTGAAGGACTGTATCGAAGAAAACGGTAAACATGGGGAAATGATGATTATGTCTGTCCTTTTGAAGTGTTAGGGGTACATCTGGTAATGTTAATATTGTTATAAGTAATCTAATTTCTAAATGAAAAGATAATTTATAAATTAAATCCTCACGACTGAACGGGGATGTCATGTGCAGACTTTCATGGTGGAATTTGTGTCTGAACATGAGCTAGACAGTTACGCTGATGTCAAATTTTCATCCCAAACAAATTGGTGAGGAGTGAGGAATCACCTATTGTAGGCCTATCGCTCCCGGGTTTAGCTGGGGGAAGATTTTTATTAAAATATATATTTGATAAAATTATGGTCTAATTTTACATTTTGTGGTTTTAATTATTAGTAGTTTAGGAACTTGATCACATGTTTACTGATAGCGGCACCTGGTGGCCAAGGTTGGTACCGCACGCATTTTTTTTAAAGACAGAAAAAAATATTTTGAAGAGAAAAAAAATTAAGACTTAGGCTCAGGAAGGAACTGACACACTATTTATTATCATTTTTATTCCACCTTACGGTTCAGGGCATCCGTACATGTCAAAGTAACTGCTTGAATATCATTCTTCCTTTTGTTCAAAATGCCTTGTAAAATATGCCTTCAATATTTGAATTAAAATGTTAATAAAATCAGCCTATTAAACTGCTCTTTTAAAACTAATTTTACACTGTTTTGCAATCAGGAAACTGTTGTTTAGCTGCTGAGAAAAAAATGTAACCCATCTCTTTAAAAGTGGGCGGGACTACAGCGCAGTAACTGTCCAACGGGAAGTGCAACACTCATAATCACTGCAGCTATAGTAGATATTGCTGCAGAAACTGTTCTCGCACAGGACGTTTGTTTAACACTGATCACATGATCTCTCTTCTGCCGTGTACACAACACAGCCTGTAACTCTTGACTCTTTGTTTTGACTTTATGACAGTCTGAGAGCAGCGCAGTGGACATGTCGACAGGAGATCTGGAGCCCACACATTACCCAGCCCGCCGGGCAGCTCAAGTCGCCCTACACTACATCAACACACGCCACGGCTCGCCCTTCAGAGTGTTCGGACTGAAGGAAGTGCACAGGGCGCGAGCAGAGGTGAGCCACACGCTGCACTTCATCAACTTCAGAGCATTATTGGGGAAACTGACATTTTATTCATTTCCAGGACTAGATATTTCCATGTTTTTCATGATTGTGGGAACACTGCTTAAAGGGATAGTTCACCCAAAACTGTTGATTCAAACCCATAAAACTGTCTGGAGATGTCAGTCACCGTTCAATTCCATTGCATCTTTATTCCACACAATGAAAGTGAACGTTGACTGAGACTAACATTCTGTTAAACATCTCCCATTGTTAAAGTCATATGGGTTTGGAACGACATGAGGGTGAGTAAATCATGACAAAATGTTCTCTGCGCTGCTAGTGGAAAAGGTTGTGGCTTTAGGGCTGGGAACCGTGAACCAGTTCATGTTCAGAACAGTTCCATTGCTTTAAAATACTACAACTGTATCAGTTTCATGACTTTGGTTCTGTTAATGATTCCCAAATATGCAATGTTCCACAGATGAGGATGGAACGCCGTACTAACACCGGCACATAATTCCTGAACGAAAGATGAGCCGGTTGTTTTGAATCTACCGCACGAAACACACATTGTTCATTGGACCATTGCAGTCTGAATTCTGAACAAATGACTCTCATGAGCCGGTTGTTATAGGGAATCAGTACACTTCAGCAGGAGCGGTTGTTAAATCGTTCTTCAGTGATTCATGTCGAACACAAATTAAATGAGAAGTGTTCCTGTGTTGTGTGATGATGCACATGAGTCTCCTCAGACTTCAATCAGGAAGTTACTGACTCGCATGTGCACTTGAAGATACACAAGATTAGATGTGATCAGTGGCATTTTATAAAAGAACACGTCAATGAAGTGTGTAATCATATTTCTTTTAGAAATGCTATTTAATGTGTGTATATATATATATATATATATATATATATATATAGCTCAGATCCATTATTGGATTTATTTCTGCTCTGATGAATCTGCAATGATCTTATCGTTGGGCAACATGCTGCTGAGGGCAGTAAATACAATACGAGCTGGAATCATAATGTGAATCGCAGGTTATTAGTGTGTACTGAAAGTCACTTTGGAGACAACAACTAATTCTTGACTGTTGACAGGACGTTGCATCAGAAGGCAGGAAGTACGACCTGGACTTCTCTGTGACGGACTGGGCCAGTGGGGTATGATCCAGTTCTGCTCATTTCTGATTGAAAGTTTAATCCAGGTAACACCACTGACTTGCTCCGAGAGATGCTGTTCACGTCCTGATGTGACTTCAGTAGTGATGACACAACACAGACCAGCATCATGTGCATTTACCCAAGTAGGATATACAGTGGGGGAAATAAGTACTGAACGCATTTTTGCAGTAAATGTAATTTTATTTAGGCTATTCAGATGAAATTAGGAGTATTAACTCAAGAATTCTGCAAGTGTAAAGAATTCATTGAAGACGCTAAGAAAAAGCAGTTCTCCAAGGCAAGGAACCAGCTGGAATCCGTAAGTAGTTAGAAAGTAATTATACCTCCTATCTGTGCTAATGAGTATCAGCTGGTTAGTAAACTGATGTCTATAAAAAGGCTTTTCACACAAGAAACATCTCACGATGGGTGAAAGCAAAGAGCTCTCGCAACACCTTCGCAACCTTATTGCTGTGAAACATATCGATGGAATCAGATACAGACGTATTTCAAAACTTCTGACTCTTCCAGTAAGCACCATTGGGGCCATTATACGCAAGTGGAAGCAACATCACTCTGTCATCAACCGGCCACGCACAGGAGCTCCTCGCAAGATTTGTGACCCGGGAGTCAGGAGAGTAGCCCAAGAGCCAAGGAGCACTCGGAAAGAGCTCCAGAATCAGGAGGCAGCAGGTACCATCGTCACAGAGAAAACAATGGGCAGTGCACTCCACCGCCGTGGCCTCTATACACGCTCATCCTGCAAGACTCCATTACTGAAGGCATGTCGAAGTGCGTTTAGTTTGCTACAACTCATTTGGACAAGCCTATGAAATACTGGGAAAGTGTGGTCTGGTGAGACGAGAGCAAAATTGAACTTTTGTGGAAAAAGATCAAGAGTCACAAGAGGGCCTCCCGGAATCTTCAAGATTTCTAGACAATATGTGTAGAAGAATGGGCCGAAATCCCACCTGAATACTGTGGCCGATGTGTTTCTTCATACAGGAAGCATCTTGAAGCTGTCATTACAAACAAGTGCTTCTCCACTAAGTATTAAATGCATTTCATTCCTCTTTATTACACGTAACTTCATTTATGGACTTTAATGTTTGGAGTTCTTGAGTTAATACCAAAGTCTGGTGAAAATGACATGTGAATAACCTCATTGGAATTATATTTACTGAAAAAAATGTTGATGTGTTCAATACTTATTTCCCCCACTGTATGTTAAAGAAGTTTTTTTTGTTCATTTTGTGTACTCTGCATTTGTTGCGACAGTGTGCGTGTGATCTGAGTGGACGTCTGTAATGCACTGGATGTTATTATAGTAATTATAAATCATTTATTACATTTCATAATTGATTCATTGAATTTTAAAGGGACAGTTCACTCTAAGATGAAAATTCTCTCATCATTTCCTCACCCTCATGCCATCCCAGATGTGTAAGACTTTTTTTCTTCAGCAGAACACAAATGAAGATTTTTAGAGGAATATCTCAACTCTGTAGGGCTATACAATGCAAGTGAATGGTGATCAGAACTTTGAAGCTCCAAAATGCATATAAAGGCAGCAAAAAATGTCTAAATATGTATATACACTTTCAAAGTGTGAAAGTGGAGATTTATAGTAAAAAAAAGGACTTCAATATTTAACTGTTTCTCCACTGGAGAAACCACTGGAGTCTTGTGGATTACCTTTTTGTTTCCGTTATGTGCCTTTTTAGGCTTCAAAGTTCTGGTCACCATTCACTTGCATTGTATAGACTTACAGAGTTGAGATATTCTTCTAAAATCTTCATTTGTGTTCAGCAGAAGATAGAAAGTCATTCACATCAGGGATGGCATGAGGGTGAGTAAGTGATGAGAGAATTTATATTTTAGAGTGAACTGTCCCTTTAATTGTCAGATTGATACAATTTTTATTTGTATGCTTCATGTCAAACTGCCTAAACTGTCTAATTATGGAATAGTGATCCAAACGGACAAAGTTGTCATCATTTACTCATCCACATGTTGTTTCAACTGTGACTCACTTAAAAGCTTAACAAAAGCTCCAAAAAAGTTTTCATATGAAAGGTTTTGGTAAGAAACAACCCTAATTGTTTCAGTGAAAAACGTTTTATCGCTAAACGATTTGTGCAAACATTCTTTCGTTTTTATTTTCACTGAAAAATGACTTTGGATTGATTCTCAGCAACACCTGTCGTATGACTTCAGGAGACTTGGAATATGACTCAAGATTCACATGGACTACTTTTATGATGTTTTGGGGTCTCATTTTTAAGCTTTAAAGTGAGTCACTATCAACTGTCAATGGACTGAAAAGATGGACCACAATATTAAATAAATTCCTACTTTTGTGTTCTGCAGAAACATTTTAACATTCACAATATACATGATGCAGATTTCGTCATCGGCGCAGTCTGCGTGGACTGTCCGTGTGCGGCCAACGTTTTCTTGACACTCTGATAGTCCTTGTCTGTGTGCATCGTGTCATCGAACACTCTCGGTCAAACGAGCAGACTTCGGAAGGCTGAGCGCTGGACTGTGTGCGAGGTGACCCGGAATGTGGAAAAACAAAGAGCCTTAAGAAAAAAGTCATGTTTGAAAAGTACTTCAATCATGTCGTCTATCTGTAGGCTGACCCAGAAGACTAATCACCTCGAGTTCCCCTTTAGGATTTTCTGTTATTACAACATTACTTGAAGAGACTTTCACAGTTTGTTCTGCAACATGAGTTACGTACAGTCATTGAAACCATTGTGTGCTTGAAAAACACAAGTTAAAGCTAAATAAAGACAAGAACTGCCACAAGCACATGAGTGGACGCAAGTCTATGCAGTTAGCAAATCAAGTTTTCTTTTTTTCTAGTAATGTTAATTATGATGGCTGGGACATTGCCTTTGGGCTTGTAGGTCTACTAGTACATCTGTCCTGACTTGTGGCGGTGTTGTTGTTTGTCAGGGGTCAGTGTTGCGGTGTTCAGCACAGGTGTTGTTCTCCAGGAGTGAGCAGCACAATCTACCTGAGGTTCAGTGCCAATGTGAGGGGCTTCAACAGCTCAACACCTCGTCTGAAGAGATAGATTTCTACCACAAACACAACACGCCTGACCACCACGTCTCTGCTCAGGATATACCAGGTACAAAGACCACACAACTACACTCGCCAACTCTGATTTTCTCAACTGCACCAGTGTAATTAAATGCAACAATCTATATCCATTCAGTGGCCACAAATACTCTTCGTTCTCAAGTCCCACTAAAAACCGGAGTGGCGTAGTGGGCTAAAGCACATAACTGGTAATCAGAAGGTCACTGGTTCGATCCCCACAGCCACCACCATTGTGTCCTTGAAGTTAGTTCACACTGATGAGTTCATCACATTCACTGGCAACACACAAAGACACTGATTTACTGAGATCCCAAATAACGGCTACTCATTTACTCTGTTCATCAATCAAATTGCATGTGCACTTTGTGGGCGTGTTGCAGGTGAGTTGCTAAGGATAAGTGTGCAGTGCACACTTCAAAAGGAGGCTTTATATGTGGTAATTGACACTTCGCTAAGCCCCTCCTTAAAAGAATTTCTGACCAATCCTGTCTTGTTGCCGGCCTGCCATTGCTCTGATTTTTCCAATGAGAGCATATGGGAGTAATGAGTGTTTGAGTTCTTTTAAGTGGGATTTTATGAAAATGATCTAAAATATGTCAAATGCATTGTTGACGGGTCACCCACAGAGGATACATGCAGTGTTTTTTCTTTCTTGTAAAAAATCTTTAAAACAAAAATGGAGAAGAGCATGCTATGGAAGTGCGTCATTCCTCATTCCCAAATAAACATGAATAACATCAACATGGACACCAGAGCTAAATCAGAGCTACTAACTTAACATTAAATAATGTATGTATTGTTTCAGGTCATAGTAAAGACGATTAGAAAATAAAGAGTTCACTACCACGTGTGTGTGTGTGTGTGAGTGTGTGTGAGTGTGTGTGAGAGAGTGTGAGAGAGTGTGAGTATGTGAGTGTGTGAGAGTGTGTGAGTGTGTGAGTGTGAGTGTGTGAGTGTGTGTGTTATAAAATGTTATAAGCAGTTCTTTTCACAAGTGAAGCTTTTCTCTTTTCAAGTGTATTGTTTCAGGTCATAGTAAAGACGATTAGAAAATAAAGAGTTCACTACCACGTGTGTGTGTGTGTGTGTGTGTGTGTGTGTGTGTGTGTGTGTGTGTGTGTGTGAGAGAATGAGAGACTGTGTGAGTGTGTGTGTGTGTGTGAGAGAGTGTGTGAGTGTGTGTGAGAGTGTGTGAGTGTGAGTGTGAGTGAGTGAGTGTGTGTGAGTGTGTGTGTGTGTGTGTGTGTGTGTGAGAATGAGAGACTGAGTGTGTGTGTGTGTGTGTGTGAGAGAGTGTGTGAGAGTGTGTGTGTGTGTGTGAGTGAGTGTGTGTGAGTGTGTGTGTGTGTGTGTGTGTGTGTGTGTGTGTGTGTGTGTGAGAATGAGAGACTGAGTGTGTGAGTGTGTGAGTGTGAGTGTGTGTGTGTGTGTGAGTGTGTGTGAGTGTGTGAGTGTGTGAATGTGAGTGTGTGAGTGTGTGAGTGTGTGTGATATAAAATGTTATAAGCAGTTCTTTTCACAAGTGAAGCTTTTCTCTTTTCAAGTGACCATGATTATCATTTGCCTCAATTCTGATTCAATCAAATTAATCATTTCTTTTACCAAAAATGTGCAAAATGATGCATTACAATGTCACTCTTCATTCCAGCCCATGTAGGAATCATCAGTTCCATTTATGAGAATATTTTGCCCAAATCTGCACCGTTCACAGCAGTCTCCCATTCATTCCAAGGGGGAGTTCTGCAGAGCCTGTCAGGGCTAGGGGGGGCAGAGCTTAGCGAAGGGTCAATTGCATGAAATGTTTCCATACCACTCACAGCATTAAGATTCAACTTTATTGTCATAGTGCAGAGTACAGGTACAGAGCCAATGAAATGCAGTTTTTTCGCATATCCCAACTAAACTGGGGTCAGAGTGCAGGGGCAGCCATGAAACAGCACCCCTGGAGCAGATAGGGTCAAGGGCCTTGCTCAAGGGCCCAACAGTGGTATCTTGATGGTGCTGGGGCTTGTACCCCCGACCTTTCGGTCAGTAATCCAGAGCCTTAACCGCTGAGCTACCACTGGCCCAGCTCCAAATATTTATTTATAAAATGTTACGCCTGATAATGAGCGAGTAGTTGTAAGATCAGTTCATGAGAATACCCGTGCATGACACTCTTCTCTTGAAAAGGTTCAGAACGATTGCAAACGTGTGCTTGTTTGATCTCTCATGTGCTTTTGGTATTTTGTTGTATGCAGTGAGATTCAGACATTTATATGTGTGAGACATGTCCAGATGAGTAACTGTCTTTCTCACGGTGTTTGTAGACAGCTACGGTAACATGAGTCAAGAGATAAAGCCGTTCTGGCATTTGGCTCATGTGGCCGCTTCTTTCGTCATGCTACAAGAATCCAATGAGAACACAGAGTATAATATGGCACAGGTGGCCAACGTTACACAACAGGTGAGTACGAAGTGATCAGAACTGCTTCAATCAAACAATGAATGAGCAATAGATTGAAACCTCTGTTTAAATGCATGCAATGTTAATGTCAAAGGATTGTGATGGTGAGGATTGCACTAGCTGAACTTTACATCATTATCTGTTACAGGAGAGCAAACACAACCAGCTGATGTTAAAGTATCACGTTCTGCTTCATGATCTGCCGTCCCAGGTGACGACACCACAAAACACTGTATAGGCACTCTTATGTGCTCAAAGGAAGTCCTCTAGTCTTGTGTATTCATGTATTATGTGTTTGTAGGAGATCATTCATTGGAAGCTGTTGGCATCCTGGTCTCCGGACGGTGGCGTCAGAGTGCTGGAGACTGAATGGCAGCCCAAATGCCCCCACAATGCCAACCTGCCCAACAGCACTGTACCAACAACAACTTCCACTGCAAACTGAGCTCTTTTATATATACTGTGTGCATGTCTATAACTTCACATGCACTATATCTGTGTGCCAATGACCCGCGGTTTCTGATCGAGCTGAATAAAGAGAGGTAAAACATGTCATCTGTGTGCAGTTTATTCACTGGAAATCATCTCAACGTTAAAAGTACAAACAGCTAAAAGCCCTTGAATCTCTACTTGCTCCTATATCTATTGGCATCTTGCAGCTCATCTAGTAGATTCCAGAATGAAACCTATATGAGGATATGAGGTCTTTTTGATCAGTACTTTTCAAGAGTGTCAGTCTGGAAAATCTTTTATTGGCGGTTTTTTGGTACCCTGACATCCAAAAACATCAGAAAAAACGCAGAATCAAATCTAGGGCTGTTGTGATTAAGACATCTGTCTGACGATTAATTATCATATAAATTGTCATTCTTCTTAATGGAATATTCCGGGTTCAGTACAAGTGCGGTGAATCTCAAGAAAACATGTCCACGACACATTTCAGACCAAAATCAAAAGAAAAGACATTATAGTTAAAGATGAATAATTAATACATTTAATTATTATTTAATTTTTTTTGCATTGTGAGATTTTCATGGTAATTAAGTGCGTGCTATTATATCAAAACTGAAAGAATTAAAAAAATAAAAAACCCTGCATATTTGTTAAATTCTTGAATTTTTACAGTCAAGTTCTGAAGTTCAAATATTTCAGAATGTATGATTGTGTCTTAAATATGTATCTCATGTATACATGTTTATATGCACTTGTGTGATTTCCTTTGAGTGTACATTGACATGACACAAGCACTAAATTGGTTCTGTCTCTTTAAGACAATGGCAGCTGAGCAAATGTTGTTTACGGTTAATGAGTGCAGCGCACGTTAATAAACAAACACACACACCTACACACAGCTCTCTCACACACACACTTATTTATTCTCGCATCTAGAAGTAATTGAGGAAACATACACTGTCAGGCCAAAAGAAAAGTTGCACACACTAATATTTATTTGGACCGCCTTTAGATTTGATTACGGGGCACATTTGTCACGGCATTGTTTTGACGAACATATGCAACATCACAACATTTAATTCTGTGCATTAGTTAGAACATTACAGTTGCATTAATGTTTGCTGAGATTTTGTATTGACGACCGGAGAGTCGAATCACTCCATAAAGTCTTTCAGCACATCCCAAAGACTTTCAATGGGGTTAAGATCAGGACTCTGTGTGAAAATGATTGCTCATGCTCCCTGAATCACTCTTTCACAATTAGAGCCCGATGAATCTTGGCATTGTCGTCCTGTAATATGCCCGTGCCATCAGGGAAGGAAAAAATCCATGTATGGGATAACCTGGTCATTGAGTACGTTCAGGTTGTCAGCGGACTTTATTCCTGCGTAACGTTGCTGATCCTCGACCTGACCAACTGAAGCAACCCCAGGTCATAACACTGGGCACTATACAGGACGGGTGCTTCCTGTGCTTCTTACCCTGACACACACACATCGCTTTGGAATAGAGTAAACCTGGACACATCAGACCACATGACCGTTTTCCAGCACAGTCCAATCTTTATGCTCCCCAGTAAACTGAAGTTGTTTCTTTCTTGTGGTCACACAGCTGTTTAGTGCAATTCTGAACGTTCTTGTCACATTGTGTGTGTGAAAATGTAAAAAACACAGCCGTGAGTTCTACTGTTGATGTTTTACGATGTGATTTCAAGCGTTTTACCATCATTCAAGATTTGTTTCCAAGCACGTTTCTTCTGTGAAGTTGACGGTTCACCACTATCCTTCCAGGCTTTGGACAGTTCTTAACCCAATTCCAGTGATTTCAGCAATCTTATCAGTTGATTTCTTTCAATAAAACACAATTTCTAATGTCTTTTTTATGTTGGGGTGCAAACTCAGCTAGCAAATTGATGTTCTAAAAACGTTTTCCAAACATAACATTGTGGTTGTAGGAACATGAAAATGTCCAGTTTTCTTAACATTAGTAGAACGTTTTTTAAGGTTAATAACGTTATAAGGATGTTCCATTAATGTTTTATATACAACATTTTTTTTCCAAACCTTTAAATAATGTTAGCCAAAGTTGTTGGAACGTTCCCTGTTAGGTGGGAAGTGAGCACTTGAAAGTGACCTTCTTCTACTGTCTGTCACACTTCACATTTATATTGGTTTTCTTGCTGAATCGACACTATTGAGACAAAAGAAACGACAAGTTCAAAGGTCAGTAAAGAGTTTATTATTTGCCCAAGTTAACTCATGAATTATGATTAACTATGATTCATATCAAACGCTACATATCATTGACCTCCTGAAAAGCAAGACAGTGAAGAGTGAAGCAACACAAAGTATGAGAAACATTTATATAAAAGTCTAATCTTTACAAATGTGTGATGCACATGACCATATCAGTAAGTGCTTTAGAGAAGTGTCATCCTCTGTGTCGCTTTATTTCATCCTAATGCAGGCGACAGAATGAGAGAAAAAGAGAGCTTTGATAACACATTCATACGGACATGTCTCCCAGAGAAAAGAAATCAGAATGATTTATCTGAGAAAGAGAAGTCACACTATAAAACTACAGGAACGCACATGTGTTTTATTGTTTCTTCCCACTGGAGCCTTTAATGTTGACCTGGTTGCACTGTGTGTCTTTTCCTGCTGCCGCTTTAA
This sequence comes from Moxostoma hubbsi, assembly GCA_032164185.1. Classification (NCBI taxonomy): domain Eukaryota; kingdom Metazoa; phylum Chordata; class Actinopteri; order Cypriniformes; family Catostomidae; genus Moxostoma; species Moxostoma hubbsi. The sequence continues at coordinate 1,340,226 of JAVLUX010000030.1, forward strand.
CATCTCTGTGAACACAAAAGCACAGAAATAACAATTAATCCACGCTCAACAGATGTTGATATCTCTCCAGTGATCTTTGACATATGGTCACGCATGCATCAGTTGGTCAGTTCAGTTATTTATAGCGTGTCTCCCTCCGACACTGTGTGGTGTGTAAGTGACCTGTGTGTCTGCGGTGGATCGCTGATGGCCGATCGATGTCTCGGGGCCTCCAGACGGTGAACGGGAGCAGAAACCTGGAATCTGGACAGTTCCCTCTGCCACTGCTCATCAAATGACTGCGCCTCCGCTGACAAAACATGCAGCCAACGGCATGAATCGTGAATTGAACAGAATCGTTTTTCTTCAATAGTGTGTGAAAGTGATTAAATGTTGTTGTTGTGGCGCCTCTAGTGTTCATTTCAACAGGAAATGAGTCACATTCAAATAATTGTGCAATTCCTATTAATGTCTGTTTTGAACTAGTCTTAGTAACGGCAGCTGAACAGACTCACTTTCATCCATGTTCTGGAAGTCCTGGTTGAGTTCTCTCTCTCCGGTCTTTCTGTTCTCTTTCCTCTCTATCACGTGTCCTCTGTCCTGAATGTGATGAGCGATGGACATCTTCTGTAGTCCACTCTCAGAGTCCTGCAGAGATTTCCTCGTCTCCTTGATCTAACACACACACACACACACATCATACACGGTTAGCGGGATAAATGAACCGTTAATCGTTATAAAAAGGAGTTGAGTGAATCTCATGACACCTGTCAAGAACACATTCGGCCCATATTTCACCCCAAAAAGACTATATGTATATTTTTACATTATTTTCATGATATTTTCAGCCCAAATTCTCATTCGTGTAATGTGAAAAGCAGAGCTGTATTATTTACATTGTAAAGTGTTTATACATCATGGTAACATTCAGTTCACTGTCTTTACTTTCTGCTTATTTAATCAAACATAACTCCTTAGATGATTTTACTGTAATATAGTTAAGGTGACTGTAATGACAATGACAAAACCCCCCCAACAGTCAAACATCTGAACATATGGCAGTAATGAAAATGAGATTTTTAGTTTTTATTTTGTATTTATTGTAGTGACAGTTTAGGGTGAAATGTGTTGAATTGCATGAATGTGGTCTGAAAAGTAGTCTTTCTAAATGCAAAATAAATCAGATTTATTGTCTTTGTTTTGGACATGTGTTCATTCAGTCAGCAGTACTCACTCCTCCAGGAGCACAGCGGGTTTGTGACGATGCCTGGAACACTTTTGCCGGCTCATTTCCAACTTTCGAGTACGTCACGACAGCAGAGGAGGAGAAGGAGTGACTGTTGGAGTCTGACGCCATGTTCTCCTGAAACCAGCAGAGGAACTGTCTGTGTTTATGTGCAATCTTACGCTCAAAAGAATTATTTTACAACTAAATTAAAGGACAAATTACATTAAGTTAAAGATGACTCTTTTCAATTCGATGGAATTATGTCATGAAATTCAAATGCGTAAATCTTAAAAATAGGAAAAACTATTTTTCTGAGTGTACCATAGTTATATGTAACATTCCAACAACGACTGGAAAAATCACAAGTTCAGCTCAATCTGCAGCATCTGTGGCATGATGTTGATCACCACAAGAATGTATTCCGACTTGTTCCACGAAAAAAATTAAAAAGCGAAAGGTTAGTGTGCCATTTAAAATCATATTCACACACATATTATTCATGTCTTGTGTCTGTACTTTAGAAACAGTATTTTAATGTGTACAGATTAAACCCCATTGACTTCCATTGGAAGTGTCTCACTGGAACACACATTTGTGCTTTTATTAAAGAAAAGGAGGAACGAGTCCACATTAATGTTTGTGATAATCAACATTATGACACAAATGCTGTCCATTGAGATTAACTTTTTGTTCTTTTATGCACACCTTTATCACAGATCTGTCAGTTTATTGAATGGACATGATGTCACGTGTTTCTGGTTTATTGATTTGCATGTAAACTATGCTATTTATAACAGTGTTGTTTAACAGTCTTTATATCAGACTCACAACATTACTGTGCATCTCCTTCATTCTGTTCCTCATGTTGTCTATCATAGAGAAAGGATTGCTGAAGAAATCCAGCTCCTGTAGATATTCATCACATACACAGAAAACAAACCTTTAGATGCAGGTAAATATGAATTATCATCTAGAATCAACACAGATTCAACAACATTCATTCAAATTAAGAAGAACTGAAGAAGATAATTAATCCTGAATCTTTGAAATGATAAAACAGATATTTACTGTTTTTCACAGCCACACGGTGAAACATCTGTTCACCAGAACATCACAGACACAACTATAAACCTCAGTTTACATGTCAGGAACTCTCGCAAAAGAAATCCTAAACAGTGATGCTGAGATGTTTACTATGAGTCATATGAGGACATCAGAGTGAAACAGGATATTTAATAAGAACAGGAAATGAACAGCAGGATCTGATTTTATCCGTAGTCAACTGAAGTCTCTCTACGACTCTCTAGAGACAGAAGTGATAAACAATTCCAAGACAAAAAATGTTTTGTCACACTTTACAATAAGATTCCATTGGTTAACATTGTTAACAGTGTTGTCTCATTTCAAATCAATTTCAATTTATAAAGCACTGTGAATAAAATGGGTTTATTACATACAGATGCTTCAAAGTTACATTGAAGGACTTTTCAAGCACATTTGTTTTCAAGGACTATGCTCGAGATGCCATTAAAACAAATTGTTTTTGTTCATTTTAAATAAAGATATTTCAAGCATTTATTTGCATATGAATGAGCATCTTTAACTTCATATTCTCACAGTATCAATTCTTGGTTCATTCATGATGAAATTGATGTCAATAACTGTCTGGAAACTGAAGTCTCATATGATCCATGTTTTCTAAAGTCACACAGCAGATTTATGAGAGGAACTGACCCAAACTGCAAATGGGCATTTGACAAAATATTGCATTTTTCAATTCAGTTTTTGCCTATAAACGCTGAGGGTAAATACTTGGTAACATGTCGACATGTAAAGGACAACTCGGCTGTTGTTCTTTCATGAAGCAAGTGAACACTAACGAGGGTTCAATGGGGTACAGCACCAAATATTTGTGTGTGAAAATATGAATTAAAATGTCCATAACTTTGTAACATGCTGGTAAAAATCCCTAAATGCATATTTAAGCAGCCTCTGAACTAAAATCAACTTTCTGTATTTAAATGTATTTTTTTAAAACATTAAAAAAAACATTGATAAAATCATGGGACAAACATTCTTTTATTTTATTAATAATCATTCTTTTTTGCTTTTTTGCACACTTGTTCGGCCTTGCACTAATGCTTTTACTGGATGAACAAGGATTTTTATATTTGATTTATTTGAGTCAAGTCATTTCATATCATTAAAGGTTAGACTATTAAATGATATATATATATATATATATATATTTTTTTTTTTTTTTCGTGACTAGAAAAGTCAAGGGACATGTTTGTCAAAATGTTTTGATATGATCTATTTTGTGAGACATAAAGCTTTCTTTACAGAAGGGGGCGCTAGACGACTCTCTAAACTGAATCCTCCACTGATCTGCATTCAAATCATTCAAAACGTTTTACATCTCATATAATGTTTTCACTCTGGAGAGTAAATCGTAATTAAAACTGATAGCTGCAAGGATTCATAAATGTCAAATTCAAGTACTTCAAACACATTGTACAAACACTGTTATTCTGTAGGGAATTGGTGAAATCACCAATAAAAAAGTGCTGAATGTACACTTTATATTTTTTAATCTGACATGGCTAATATTCTTCTATAGATCATTTCAGAGAGGCATTTATTTAAAATAATAAACAACAGAAAAGGGGGAATAAAGTGTCCAAAGGGGAAATCTTGTGTCCAAAACAAAGGGGAATCTGGCACTTTTGCAGTGGAAATTGCTTTGTGAAGGAAGAGTAATGAAGACAGGAAGGTCCAGATGATAGTGGGCAGGGTCCCGGTGGCCACTTAGCACTCACCTCCTTCGTCCGAGGCGCCTGGGTTGGCAGCTCGGCACTTGAGGGGAATAGCGGCCTGGGTGCAGGTCCGGCTATGCATATAAATCCTCCTCGCTCCATTCCTGGACATGCGAAGATGCCAGCAGGTAGAGACTGGTCTCCCGAGCAGAGAAGCGCTCGGTGTTTAAAGGCAGCAGTGATGAGGCTCTTCAGTGGGATCACACAAGCCCCATCATGCGAGGTGGGATGGGCATGTTGTTCCGTCACAATTGGTATAATAAATTGTGTCTTTAACTCAGATTATGAAAAAAACCATTGATTTTACCATCAATTTACACATGCGCGTTCATGAGTTGACTGACATGTGATTTCTGTATCTAAAAGCTGATTGGCTCTTTTTTTTGTAAGGCAGGACATCCTTTCTACATCCATTGACCGTTGGCTTCTGTTGGACGTTTGAATTTTTTAAATTTATTTTAATAGAAGTGGGCCAGCGTCTCTGCTAAATAGTCTCTGTAATGACAAGCAGGAAATGTTCATGGAACAATGACGTCAATTGAAATCATCAAAGAACAGTCCTTGAAATGGTCTATAACAGGCTTTTATGACCTGAGAAAAATCATTTTTGGTCATCATTTCAAAACAATGCAAAAGATGTGAAAAAAATATTTAATTGCACATATTCATGATACTGTAAAATCTGCACTTAGATCCGTTATCTCGTCTCATCTCTCAAAATCCATGGATCTAGCAGAAGCTTTTGTGAAACTTTACTGTGCAGGGCTTCCACTGTTGGAGTGTTCTGCACACTTTCTGGTTTTAGAGAGCCAGTCAAACTGGGAGCACTCACATTTAAAATCCATGTATTGAATTGGTGTAATTTTTTAACAATGTGCACTTGCCAGAGATGGGAGAACTCACATACAGGGAATATTTTAACATCCCTTAGGAGAGTGTTTTCCATTCATGTAAGGATGAAATTTGTGCTCTCTCACCCTTTGAATCCCTGACAACCTGGACCTTGCCCTCTGAATCCATCTCTTATTTCCTTGCTGCCGCTTGGTCCACCCTGGTTTCCAGGCTGTCCATGGTCTCCTGGCCTTCCTCCTGGTTCAACCTGGACTCCTAGCCATCCACCGGTTCTCCAGTGGTGTCCTGGCCTTCTACCAGATCTTCAGTGATCTCCTACCACCACGCCTGTTCCGCCCTGGTCTCCTGGCCATTTGCCTTTTCTCCAGTGGCCTCCTGGCCATCCACCGGTTCTTCAGTGGTCTCCTGGCCTTCCACCATATCTTCAGTGATTTCCTACCACCAAGCCTGTTCCGCCCTGGTCTCCTGGCCATCCGCCTTTTCTCCAGTGGCCTCCTGGCCATCCACCGGTTCTTCAGTGGTCTCCTGGCCTTCCACCATATCTTCAGTGATCTCCTACCACCAAGCCTGTTCCGCCCTGGTCTCCTGGCCATCCGCCTTTTCTCCAGTTGCCTCCTGGCCATCTGCCGGTTCTCCAGTGGTCTCCTGGCCTTCCACCATATCTTCAGTGATCTCCTACCACCAAGCCTGTTCCGCCCTGGTCTCCTGGCCATCCGCCTTTTCTCCAGTTGCCTCCTGGCCATCTGCCGGTTCTCCAGTGGTCTCCTGACTGTCCGCCGGTTCTCCAGTGCTTGAACTGGCTGCTGGCTGCACCCTGGTCTCTGGGCTGTCCTTGGTCTCCTAAGTTCTTTTTTGGGTGTCAGGAACCACCCATTAAATGGGGGGCTCTTTAGATCTCCCTAGTGGCCAGTAAGGGGTGCTGGTAATGTTTTATGTTATGAATCTTATTTTAAAAATGCTTGTCTAGTTCTCTTGTTGTCTCTTGTCACTGTATTCTCCATGATTGCTTGTTTACCGTGTTATCTAGAAGGGTTTTTCACCCTGTGATTAACTCCAGGTTATCTTCATTCTATACCCCGCATTTAACTCCAGGTAAAGCAATGTTTCACAGTTGTAATTTTGAAAGGGGGTTAGCACCGTACCCAGTTATAAAACCCTGTTCCAGAGCAGGGTTACCACCGCATTTGCAGTGTTAAAGGTGTGCAGTGTGAAATGAACATTTCAGAAAGTTGTTTAGCAACAGACAGCCAATTATATAAAGCCTCAGTACTTACCTCATTATATATTCATGCTCTTTTTACAGTCACTGAGACTTTCACAAGCTCTTTATGTTCTCTGTCTGAGGGAATCTGGCAAAGTGTCGAACAGTGGCGGCAATCACGATGAAGTGACAGTATTTTGTGTTTATGTGGCATATTTCAGAAGATGAAATACAGACAGAGATGAATTGTTTGATGACATTTGCACAGAAGAGCAGAGCAGCTCCATTAACAGGTTGCGTGTCCGTTGCCAGCTGTATTCGTCCAATCATTGTTATCGAAACCGCAAATATGATTTCAAGTGTGAAAAGCCCTTTTGTGTATTTAAGTCATTGTGTTCTTATTCTTTTGGTCTGTTCTTGTCCTTTTTAGGTTGTATTGTTTGTGTTCTTGTTTCTTAGATTATCGTGTTTGTTTTGCTGTGCTAAAATCTGCATTTAGGGGCCTGGGTAGCTCAGCGAGTATTGACGCTGACTATCTCCCCTGGAATAACGAGTTCAAAGGGTGTCCTGAGTGATTTCAGACAGGTCTCCTAGAGTAGTCACATGGGGAGAAAATAATAAACAAAAAAGAAATAAAAAATCTGCACTTATACCTGTTGTCTCTCCGCACACGTTAAAGATATAGTAGATAATGCTAGCTATGAAATCAGTGTCGTTTCCAGCACAGTATTCTATTAAACACAATACAGAATTTGAGATGTACTTGATTGACATAAAGCTCATGTGATGCATGTACACACACTGTTGGACATTGTTATTAGACAAATTAAATAAACTAGTGAGAGTGTGAAAAATGTCTTAAAGAGATGTTACTTTCTAGAAGTCCCCATTGATAAAAGTGAGAGCTCTGAATAACTCCAGAATTGGTATCTGTCACCTCTGGTTATCAGGTCTAATAATGGAGAAGCGGCTTGTGTTACTCTGCAGCACTGAGTCAGGAGCTCATGTCAAACCATCAACACTCCTCAAAGACAGCACTGGAGAGCACAGTACCCTTATCTGCTCGCCGCAGGAGGCTATTTTTAAGTGTGCACTATTTTTGGTGGACTGTGTTTGGAAGACACAGTCCTGAGGTCAAGACCCATTTATGCTCATGCCATCAGAGCAGCAGCTCTCATCTTGCAGGTCTTGTGTCTCTTTCTGGATAGAGAGATGTTTCAATAGTCTCTCTGGGGAGAACACTGTTGATTTCAGCGAATGAGTCGCAAAGGAGAGCTCTCGGAAGAGCAGTCACTTCTGAGAATAATCTGGCAAGGCTCCGGACGCGATCTTAACATAGAAAAACAGTTCTCAGATTACTAGACAGACACTGGCTGTTTTTAAACCATACATATGACATAAGCTGGTACGCAATGTTACCAAGAGTGTAGAAATATTTTATGTAGAGCCATGTGAAGTAATCAACCAAAAGGGTTACTGTGTATACTGAAGTAGATACAGTATATTAGAACAAGTATCATTGGCCAGGGCTGGTGAGAGTGAAGAAACAGATTCATGTAAAGTACAGAGTGGATGATAAACTTGTTATTAAGTGTTTGTTAGGCTCAATGAGAAGCAGAGTTTAGTTGTTCATGGTTGCCGAGCAACATCCCAACTTACCGGATTTATTTAGAATTCAGTTGATGTGAGGTCACAGGTGTGACAGATCAGCTATATAACTCAGCTTTAATCACAAGCTAATCCAATCACCATTTAGACTAAAATATTAGTTTTACTGTTTTGAGACTTTAGTTTTTTTATCAATTGTCAAATAATGCACAGCATGACGTGCAGTTAATAAAAACATGCTTATGCAGACTTATCATTCATTTGTTATGAATAATCTTATGTTTTGGTTTGCATCTATCAAAATCTAAATAAAAAAAGAAAATAATCAAACGAGATTAAGTACTTTTCACTTTCAAATGTATTTAAAGCTGAAGTGTATAGTTTCAGAATTTAAAACATGAATACGTCCCTTGTCTTCTGTTGATCAAACAAACCGTCCGTGTCGGGCTGGATGGGTTACTCAAAACAAAGAGACAGTCTTTACAGTTTTCAAGAAAATTAACCAATGAATGGCTTTCTTATAGTTGTTTCTCAATATATAAGAGAAAGTATTTTAATACTGAAAATGTTACACAATTCAGCTTTAAGTCATAAATTCACTAACAAATGTATTATTGCAAAAATAACCTGATTGTGATATATACTGTATACCTGATCTAAAATCTAAATTAATTATGCGATGCTGATTAATTAATTGAATTAATTTAATATAGAAATATCTGAGAAAGGCCCACAAATAAAGATTATGTCAAGATCATTTGTGTTTATTGTTTGGTGACAGGACCTGACATCCATGTGTTTGTGTTGAGCACATGGCTCAGTGTTTATTTCCTGGCCATGTGCTCCATCTGTCTTTGTTCATGTCTCTTCTGTCTAGTTTGGTGTGGCAGGGCGGAGGGCGGGCCGGGTCGTGATTCCGCACACCCGGCCACTAATCAGGCTAATCAAGCCTCGGAGAGGGATAAAGGCCGACTGGAGACTGCAGTGGGAGAGAGAGAGAGAGAGAGAGAGAGAGAGAGAGAGAGAGAGAGAGATTTACGGACAGCTGTCCGACACATTTGTGTGTTTGTCTTTTTGGTTCAGTTCTTCGTTAAACTATGACTTATATTCTCAAGCCAGTTCTCGCCTCTTTTCCATTAATCCCTTTACACTGGTGCCGAAATCCGGGAAAGAGGAGGGATGCGCCATAGTGGAGTTCTAGCCGCTACCATCCACCTGAAAGGAGCAGCCGCGGCCATCCGCTGGAGGACGGAGGAGCCCGGCCGCCTAGAAGAGGAGCAATGGCCGCCGAGTACGAGGGGAGGAGGGGCTCCCAACCAACCACCTGAAGCGGTTACCACTGCCAGGGGCAGGGGAGACCCCTACCGTCCACCAAAAACACGGCAGGCGTTTTGTCCACCAGGGGCCGGAGGACTGCCTGTTGTCTGCTAGAGGGTGGAGGAGTGGCTGGGGACCAAGCTAAGGCAAATCAGAGAAACGGTAATTGTTTTTTTTTCTCTCTCTCTCTCTCTCTCTCTCTCCCACTGCTGCTCTGTGTTGGCCTTTCCCTCTCTTTTTTAAAAATGTTTTGTTAATTTGGCATGATCACCATTACGGTGTGTAGGTGCCACATTTTTCTTTTGTTTCCCTCCACTTGTCCCCTCCCTCATCCAGGTAGATGGGGATGACCGGCCATCAGACAGCAGGAAGAGAGGGATAAAGGCCAACTGGAGACTACAGTGGGAGAGAGAGAGAGAGAGAGAGAGAGAGAGAGAGAGAGAGATTTACGTACAGCTGTCCGACACATTTGTGTGTTTGTCTTTTTGGTTCAGTTCTTCATTAAACTATTATTTATATTCTCAAGCCGGATCTCGCCTCCTCCTTTCCATTAATCCCTTTACATTTGGATTTGCTTCTGGCGCCGGGATCCGGATACTCATGCTCCTTGCCTCGTCTTTGTGAGCGCATGGTTTCGGGTTCGATTCTCTGGCCATGCACTCTTCTGTCAGTCTTGTGTGCTGTGTTATTTGTTTGAGCACATGGCTTATGATTGTGTTCATTCGCCATGTGCTCTTCTGTCTTGTCATTTATGTTTAGTGTGAGCATATGGCTTCTGTCAGGTTTTGTTTACTATGTGCTCTCCTGTCTCATGTCTAGGCCTCGTCCCCTTTTTACCTTGTTTTTGGGTAATTTGCCTCACCTGCCTTCCCTCGATACCCTCCTCATTTCCTTCCCAATTGAATCTCCCTGTGTTCTCTATCCTGTGCCAGTTCGTTGTGGAAAGTACTGTGGATATTTTCCATGTTTGGTGTTTCGTCCGTCCGTCCAGCAGATTCCTGGTGGCTTCCTGTTCTAACCTGGACTGTAAAGCTCCCCTTCTCCAGACCCAACACTAAGGCCTTGGTCACACTAATAAGTTTTCTCTCCGTTTTGGCCTTCCGTCCAGAACTTGCATACTACACCTTAATATTCTCTTAGCTAACTGCAAAAACTAGATCAAATAACAAAATCCTGGAATGCCCTCCATACAGACTGTGCCATCAATTCCCGATCCCCACAGAACCCAAAGCACATCCAACTATCCAGCCCTGACCTGAGGGTGAGAATGCGGTGCTGCCACTCACCTAGCCTTTACTCGGGGAAGGACACTAGTTAAAAGCAGAGATTGCAGGGCAGTGAGGAGGTTGGCATCAGATGAGAGTAATTAGCAGGGATAAACATCCTGAGCACAGGGAGCAGGAGGGGGATTACAGGCAGACACAAACTCTAAATTTAGCGATTTGAGCTGCCAAATCAACCAGCTGCTCATTGTGAAACTCTAGAACTGCTGACACGCTGTTAGAATACAGCCAGCACACTGCTTCCAGAAGATTTCAACCAGCTTTCAATCATTAGCTTGGTGTGAGAAACAGATCCAAATGTCGCAGTTCGCTGAAAATGTTGCCCTCTCTCAAATCTCATTTGCGGTTTGATTCAGAAAAGAAAAATGCCCTGTGGACCCATCACTCCAGATTCCACTGGTTCACATGTGTGTTGTAGCCAAACATGATACATGAGTTTGAATATGTGGAATGGAGATTGAGATTTAAAGCTGCTCTGAAGGGGAAGATTAATGAATTGTTCCTTTAAATATGACTTCAGAAGGCTTGCTGGAATACAGCATACAATTTGTATGGCATTTTATGAGACTGTTATGGTGTTTGGCATTTTTGCAGCTTGACATTGGTCACTGTGAACTGATGAGCTGTGTAAAAATTATATATTTTGGCCCTATCTGAAGAGCGCTATGCTTTAAGTGATATGGGCAAAGTCGGTGGGCATGGCCATGGAGTTTTGGTATTAAGTCTTGGCGCAAGTGGCCTTGGAGAAATCTATCATCACTCGGACGCTTCACCGTGTCTATCACTCCGCTTGTGTTCGTGCTGTTCTAAACTAAAGTGTAAGAGCAGTGCAGATGTGTTAAGAGATACTGTTTGTCTTTTTTTACATGTATTTTTTTTTACATTACATATGTTAGCCAGCAGGTGGTGGAAAAAGATCATTTTTGCATGTAATATGAGCCAGTTAGGTGACATGAAGTGAATCCGCATCAGCCAGTGTCTACATGAAACAGCTTATATTACTACTACACTACTAAAGCTGGGAAATAGCTTTAAATGGCTTTAAATGAACAACTTCAGCATTATGGTTCATCACAGCTGAGAGACACAACAGACTGATTAATTACAGAACTCAAGGCGCTTACCTCTCAGAGTTTCCACATTGGACTATAGTGAAAGACTCTTGCGCACCAGCTACTGTGAAATAGGGATAAATACCCCCGCTTGGACGCTATTTTTCCACTGAGAAAGATGATCTTCAGAAAGCTGACAGCATCTCTGCTTGGGTGTGGCAACAGGTGATCACACACGATCTCTCTCTCTCTCTCTCTCTCTCTCTCTCTCTCTCTCTCTCTCTCTCTCTCTCACTCACACATACACACATATACACACACACACACACACACACACACACACACCTCCTTGTTTATCCAATAACTTGTTCGAAACAACACAAGCCGTGATACTATTTCTGTAGTTCCATGCACAAATGCGTTTTTATGACCGTACTCAGTTTTACATTTTTTTTACATTTACTTGTTCATTGAACTGTTGTATATAAGCAATATCACATTCACAATCATGCTATATGGCCCTACATCAGCACTGCTGTGATTACCTATGGCCGAATCACAGCAGTGCTGATGTAGGACCATATCGCACTCTTGTTTGTGTGATAAATATTTGCTTAAATATATATATATATATTTTATATAAACAATCATTAAAAATAAGCCATGAACTACAGATAGTTTAACACACATCTCATACATTTCTGTTTCATTAAACGGCTACAACTCTGATTGTCAGGGACATCATTTATGTTCCATTATATTTTCAGAGTTTGAACATGAACTTTATTACCTCCAAGACATTATAGATATTACAGTTTTCTGTTAATGTATGATTTTCTGTAAAGCTGCTTTGAAACGATGTGTGTTGTGAAAAGAACTATACAAATAAATATGACTTGACATCACTACCACCTGCTGGTGGAATCTCCAAACTGCAAATGTAAGAACTGAGTTTAAACTTTGCATTGAAAACAGATGTGCTTTTGAAATGTCTTAGTGTACTGATCAATCTCTAAGGAAAATGGCAAATTGTACTTTGCACTTCATTAACATAAAATACACCCACAGTATGTGCAAACACTCCCACACATGCCCACTCGCACTTTGTGCTGGCACAAATATTTTCAAGACGTAGTGCACTGTTGTTGCACATAACGTTGTGCTTAGCGCTCACAAAAATAAACCTCTAAGACTTGTATTTACATAAATCACAAAAAAATATTATGGGATTTATGTTTAAAACAAAAAGAAAGAAAGAAAAAAAAAATTTGCCAATGATAAGAAAAATATATATTTGTAAGAAATGGGTCTTCTTTTAAGAAAGTTTCGATATTTTTACTGGAAAACAATAAATAAATAAATAAATAAATAAATAAATGATTTTTCACAGTGTAGCCAGAGTGGCAAACTCAATCCAGCTCTATGACAATTATCCAATTTATCACTAATATTGTTTACTATTCTTGAAGAACTATCTACAATTATTCTATTTTACTTCAAGACGAAGAGCATAGTTTTATAAAATGACAATAACTTATCAAAAGTGCTTTCTGTATGTGAGTGTCAGAAGTGTGTCAGTTGAACAAAGCGTCCTTGTTTTCTAAAAATAAAAGATCTGTAGGGTTGAGGGTCAGAGGTCACCTCCACTGCAGAACGACACTTCTGTAACCATATTATACACTGCCAATCATTACCTTGCGTGCGTGCGTGCGTGCGTGCAGATCTGGACTGCAGTATCTTCACTATGACAGTTATGAGAATCTAGAATGAGAAGCACCAGCTTTAGTAGCCAAGTGTGTAATCTATACTGAGCTCAAAGAGATTAACAACGATAAACAATCTGAAACAAAAATAACTGTGAGTAAATATTTCTGTGGCCCATTTGTGTGTGAATCCACAATTTACTTTCCTCATCTGAGTTTCTGGTCTTATTGTGAGTGATTCATCAGTGCACGCTATTCCAATGGAAAATATTTGCCTTAATAATCTTTCATCAAAATGTAATCACTTACTCCACCTTGCCCTCTTATTTTTCATCCACACGTCATACAAAGGCCATTTTTCACCATCCAATCAATTTCCAATGGATAAAATCGAGTCCTGTCAGCATTTTCACTCAATGAATACTCAGTTTCACTCTCAAATATGTCACATTATGAGTAAAATGGGTTGGGAATGAAGTCTCTTGTCATGAATTATGTGAAGAAACACAAACTAAAAAACAAACTCCTCAAACAGTGAGATGGAATACACTCACTCTGTCATTGCGAAGGGTTGTGCTCGTTTTAGGCTGACCCTCCCCCCTGTGACCCCCATGACCCCTGTGACCTCTCTGTCTGCCATCTGTAATGCTGGGCATGAAGCCGTGACTGAAGGGGTCAGAGAAACACCTCCTCATCTGACGCATGTGCTCATGATGCACCTGGAACGGATCACTGAAAGAGTAGAAAATAAAACTAATATAACATAAATCATGTTTATAATATTGTCATATTTATCATGACCCAAAAATGGGTCGCAGTTCTGACTGGGATGAAAATAGCAGGGGGGAAAACAACGGTACATGCAAATAATACAACACAATAAAACATGTAATCGTGCATAGTTAGGATGTCAATATAAATAGGTTTATCAACCATTAAAATGGAGGAGAAAACACTTCCCATATATTTTTGCAGTTGACATCAAAGGATGTGCGTTCATTCAAACTCTACAGTATTTTGGTGTAAATTCATCACACCACGTCATTTGGTAGAAGCTTATTGACTTTGACAGATGTCAACATGGTCAGGCTGTGTGACATCGAAAAAACTACAAAGAAATACCAGCCAGACTATATAAAATACAGGTGAACTTACAGCCATTAACTTTGCATTCTGTTAGGTCTATGCAGTTCATGGTAATACTAGACATTTCTGTTATTTTGTAAGATAAATAGTTTTAGTATTGTGTTGGTCACTGGATGTCAAATCTGGCTCATGTAGCAAAAGTTAGTGGTGACTTCATCGTGCATTGAGAAGCTCTTACCTTGATGAGCTATTTTGGAAGAGAAAGAAGAAAAAGATCCTTCACTACACAATATTTCTAAGAGTAAATGTTGTCATACGGAAATATAAGCAGCTCACACTGTGAATCCACTGAGCACATGTCTCTATGTTACATAGTTCCCAACTAATAACACTGCTGCCAGCTGCATGGATAAAATCACACAATAAATCACTTTTACTCATGCATGAAAGAGGCTTTCTATATGTCAACAGGGTTTGTCGCATATATAACAAACTAATAAAGGTTCACGTAAACGACATGATGGCAAAACAGTGTTTGAAACCAGCCTTAGAAAAACAGTGCATTTTAGAATCAACTGAATTTGTCTTGGTGACAGAAGCTTCCAGCACACAAGACAGCAAGGCATAGATAACAATAAAAAAATTTACAAATTGAAATTAAAAAATAAAAATGGAATAGAAAATAAGGTATATATATATAATACACAATAAGACAACACATACACACACACACACACACACACACACACGCAAACACACGCACACACACACACACACACACACACACACACACACACACACACACATTTAAGCCAAAGCAAAATAATCTCATATTAAATATAACTATATAATATAATATTAACGTTTTAAATCATGACTACTGTGCGTTAACAAAATGGCTTATATGATGCATTATAAAAATCAAATAAAAACGTATGTAATGTGCAATGTGCACACAATTTTAAACAAATAAACGTTTATGGTTATAAACGTCCCAGTGAGACTTACGAGAAGAACGGGTCTTCTTCAAACTGTGAGAGGAGATTGTTGAACATGATGATCGCTGAACAGTTCAAGGACGCGCTCACAGTTACTATCGAAACTCCATATACGTCACAATGACAGGAGGCGGAGACTGTGGACACGTGATGTGTTATGTGAGGTTTGATTGGCTGCAGTCTGGAGGCTTCGCCCCGCCTCTCTCATTATCGCAGTGTTGTGTATGTGTTGTCATGTCAACGCAGTTTCTTTTGATCCTCTAGAAGCATCCAGATATGTATTCCCTCACGTTTACAGAACTGTAATCTCATGATCCAGGAAACGTTATTATTGTATGTTAGTGTAACAATCAAAGCATTAGTGCAGCATTAAAGCATTAACTTTGTGTTTTGTTGAAATTACAGTAACTTTACTTTTTACAAATGACAGTATGTATGTTCCTTTGCCTCATCAAAACCAATTTGACAGAAATAATTTTTTTTTTTTTTTTTTCAGAAAAAAGTTTTAATCCTCTATATCACAAAGTAGGCACAAACTTTTCTGTTATTCAATATAGTAACATTGTCTCTGAAATTTGACCTGAGCAAAATACAAATTGTAGAAAAAATAAATAAATCAACTAAAGTAACTGAACTGGCAAGAATGTACTGAACTATTTCTACCATGTTTTTCCACCTTCTACATGTTTCTACACCTGTGTCTCTGAGACCCCAAACAGAAGAACGTTCAGAAACGTTACACACTACTACACCACTGCTTCTTGAACAAATTCACGATAAAATTACAACATATCTAAAGGTGACATTTCTTATATCTTATCATTTTGTGTAATTGTTGTTTATAAGTTATTAAAAAATAGTTAACCATGGTTTTACTATAGTAATACTGTAGTAACCATGTTTTTGTTGTTGTGCTGAACCCATTGTTTTACTAGAGTAATATTGTAGTAGTAACCATGGTTACTTGTGTGGAACTATGGTTGAACTAAATCCCATGGTTAAACTATAGATCCTGTAGTGAAATGGTTAATTTTTGTAAGGGTAAACAAAACAAAAGTCGAATCATTTTCTTTTTAAACTAAAAAAATTATGACAAATTATGACAAAGAATATTATTTTAAATTACCCATTTTATCCCAAGTAATCGCAAATCAATGAATTTAATAAAAGTATTGGTATCAGTATCGACGATATTGGATATTGGAAATGATTGGTATTGGATCGAAAATAAAATAAGTGGTATCGCCCATCCCTAGTGAGAGCTGGAACAGAAGAAAGGCTACACTGAAGAAGTTCAAATAGAAGATGTTTCTGATTTAATATGTTTTGGTCAATGCATAATTTCAATACTTTTGTGTTACTTTTGTGTTTTGATGATGGTATACTCTAAAATCTAAAATGTTCAGTAAGAGAGAGAGAACTGTTCAGCATGACAAATGGTTCCTATTATATCACCTGTCCATACATTCATAATAATGTTTGCCTGTGTTATTTATTGTGTTCAATTTCTCTTTTAATCACCATTTCTTTAACCGCATTAAAATTTGTATTGTGCATAGAAATTCCAATTGTGCTTCCAAATTGTCTGAGATGGTCCTTTTCTCTAGCCAGTAGCTTTAGTGAGTATGGTGCGACCTCACCAACAGACAAGGTGCACTGAAACAGCTAAATACTAGATTATACTAAGTATTTCAATCCAGCAAAACTTGTTGATGGAACAATTTCATCTAAACGAAACCAGCACGTTTCCAGCAGAGAATAATAATCTCTATTTAACAAGTGTAGTTGAATTTACCTACTGCACAAGTCCTTCACCCAGTCAGTACTGACACTGATTACTATTGATCTACACAAAAGCACACAAGAAAACCAACTATTTGGGCTTCTGTAACTTAAATACAAATGCTCCCATTGTGGCCTATGATCTTGCCATTTACTTGGCATACTTTGAAAATGAAGAAGAAAACAGGAAAACCCTTAACAGGACAATCACACCCTTTATTGGCATGTCTTCTTTGAGTCTCGATAGGTCGACAGGCCTACTGTATATGCAGGACGCCACCTGATATCACAATGTTTCGCAGTGAAAAACTTAAAGCATTGAATTTATATGTGTTCATTTAGCAGATGCTTTTATCCAAAGTGGCTTATACATGAGGGAAAAAAAAACTATTTATTATGAATATTATGAAATGTGCAATGCATCTCTGTCATAGCAACTCTCTGCATGTAAAATGACATTCTTCATAAATGTGCTTTTATGAAAGAGATCAATTGTATAGTGTAAATAAAATAAAAAAATATGAAAAAGAATTGAAATTTAAAGTAAAAGTTAAACATGCTTTCCCTTTTCACTTTTCCTTGAGAAAGGTTTTTTTTATTACTACATAAAACATGTTAACACAATGAGTGGAGTAGGGGCTGTTACAGGTTGGCTGTGCAGTAAATTTAGGCAACGTACGTGCCACAGACCTCGTTCTGAATTTAGAGAGGATGTATGCTTATAAATAGGCTACACAAATATTCCTGGGTAATTAAATGACACAACTCTATGATCTGTAGCTTGTTGTTGTCCCTCAGATTGACGGGACAGCATTTAATCACTTTTCAGCAATATGGACGCCGCCATCTTTGATATTTACTTTAGTCACTGTCACTAGTTAAAGGTGATCTCTACTCTTCATTAACAATACACAAAATTTGTACAAACTACATTGTACTGTCAGCATTCACAATTGCAATATACCGCAATTTAAAACTAATTGATTGCGCCTTGATTCTTTAATTGACCCGCCGCCAACTCAAACACTCTTGCTTAAGAAAATCCACAGTTTCCCACTGGTAATTACGACTTTGTGGTTGTGTTTATGTGCATTTGACTCATAAATATTATCTTTCTGACATGACTTGAATGCACTATTATCACAGTAAACGCGACACGGGCCCAATCGAGGTGCGAGTTCATCCGTCAAATCAACCAACAGTGGAGAGCGCAGCTTTTGAGTCGCACACAGACCACAAAACTGATGGGAGCAGCACTACCCTCGCGGTGGAACGGTCCCAGACCGCTTCCGCCCTGCATGCCACACCCCTTCCTGCAACCAACGCCAGGCCAAGGCACTTCAAAACTTGCACTTGGGTAGTCCTGTTCTTGATGTGCTGCAGGAACTGCACTGGATGACCAACCGCGCCCCCGGGCCACGGAGGTCAGAAGCGCCAGCACTCGAACAGGCGATGGCCACCCTTGTGGTCCAGAAACGCATCTATGGACTGGACCTGGTCGAAATACGGGAGGTAGACAAGGCACATCTTCTCCCATACCCCCATCTCCCAGCTCTGTCCATCCGGTGCCGCCGTTGACGACTCTGCCCAGCAGTCCTCAGCAGTGAAGCAGACGGAGCCATCTCACATCCTGCCCTGCCGCAAGCCTGCCACCATGGGCCATGCCCCGTCTGCTCACCGAGGGCATCCTCCTGCGGCTATGAAACACCCTGCTCCACCTCAACCCGGGCTCAGCTCTCAGCCCCAGCGTCGAGCACTCCGCAGGAAGTCCCCGTCTCACGGACCCCCTCGAGGACCCGGAAGGCTCCCAGGCGCTCCGTAGACGCTCAACCCAGGGACCAAGACGTTAGCTCCGGAGATGGTAAGACCGCTCCGTCCCCGGTGGAGGGCCGGGAGGAGAATTTTTTGTTGAATTAGTTTTCACATTCTCATATTCTCAGTGACAGAGCTATTTCCATTTGTCTCTGGGTCACCTGGCCCGCAAATGCCGTTCTCACGGCACTCTGCCACCAGATCTCAACAGTTCCGGCATCCTGGACACGGACCACCTGCCTCCAGCCCCCACGACTGTTCCCCTGCCGGCCGGTTCCGATGAATCAAGAGGACGCCTACCCTGGACCTCAGTCGCTAACCCGCCCCCTGCCGGATGTGCGGAGTAAGGTAAGTGCTTTGAGTCTTTTCTCAGCACCAGAGCCTCTGGACGCGTCACCGCCTCCCAATGGTGCTTTACCTGCTCTGCCCACCGGGTATGTAAAAAATAATCATCCCCTTGGTGCCCCTAGCACAGAGTTGGACGCGTGGCTCTCACTTCCCAACCCGTCTCACTGGCAGGCCCGGACCATCCGACTCAGTTCAAATCAAATCAATCAAATCAAATCAAATCACTTTATTGTCACACTACTGTGTACACGAGTGCAACAGCAGGTGAAATTCTTGTGTGCAGTTCCGAGCAACATTGCAGTAATGACAGTGACGAGACATAAACCACTTTACAATAACAACATTTACACAACACAATTTACATAACAAATGTACACATACCTACACAACAATTTACATATCAAATGTACACAATACACACAATGTAGAATACACATACACTAGATAAGGGTATAAATATATATATATATATATATATATATATATATATATATACACTAACTGAATTGGGAGCGAGAATATATTGATAGAATGAAGATTAATAAAGTGCAGTGCTGATTGTTGATCGTGAGAGATCATGTGTTCAAAAGTCTTATTGCTTGTGGGAAGAAGCTGTCATGTAGTCGGGTGGTGCGGGTCCTGATGCTGCGATACCGCCTGCCTGTTGGAAGCAGTGAGAGCAGCCCATGACTCGGGTGGCTGGAGTCTTTGATAATCCTCCGAGCTTTATTCACACACCGTCTGTTATATATATCCTGGAGGGAGGGAAGCTCACATCCAATGATGTGTCTGGCAGTTCGCACCACCCTTTGCAGGTCTTTGCGGTTGTGGGCGGTGCTATTGCCGTACCAGGCGGTGATGCAGCCAGTCAGGATGCTCTCAACAGTACTAGTGTAGAACCGTGTGAGGATGTGTTGGTTCATTCCAAACTTCCTCAGCCGTCTCAGGAAGAAGAGGCGCTGGTGAGCCTTCTTCAGAACGGCCTCAGTGTGGACGGACCATGTGAGTTCCTCAGTAATGTGGACACCGAGGAACTTGAAGCTGCTGACTCTCTCCACCGGTGCTCCATTAATGGTGATTGGGCTGTGCTCTCTGTCTTTCTTCCTGAAGTCCACCACAAGCTCCTTGGTTTTACTGACGTTGAGGGAGAGGTTGTGCTCCTGACACCAGCGCGTCAGAGTGTGCACCTCCTCTCTGTAGGCTGTTTCATCATTGTCAGTGATCAGACCTACAACCGTCGTATCGTCAGCAAACTTAATGATGGCATTGGAGCTATGTGTCGCCACACAGTCATGTGTGTACAGGGAATACAGGAGTGGGCTGAGAACACAGCCCTGCGGGGCTCCAGTGTTGAGGGTCAGTGATGAGGAGATGTTGCTGCCTATTCTAACCACCTGACGTCTGCCTGACAGGAAATCCAGGATCCGGCTGCACAGCAAGCTGTTTAAGCCCAGAGCCCGGAGTTTCACATCAAGCTTGGAGGGCATTATGGTGTTAAATGCTGAGCTGTAGTCTACAAACAGCATTCTCACATACGTGTTCCTTTCTTCCAGGTGGGATAGAGCAGTGTGTATTGTAGATGCAATAGCATCATCAGTGGAGCGGTTGTTACGGTAGGCAAACTGCAATGGGTCCAAAGAGGTGGGCAGAACAGAGCAGATGTGATCTCTGATCAACCTCTCAAAGCATTTGCTGATGATGGGGGTGAGGGCAACAGGACGCCAGTCATTTAAGCAAGTGATTTTGGCTTGCTTCGGTACAGGCACAATGGTTGATGTTTTGAAGCATGTGGGGACTACAGACAGGGAGAGGGACAGGTTGAAAATGTCCGTAAAAACACCAGCCAGTTGGTTCGCGCATGCTCTGATGACGCGGCCCGGAATGCCGTCTGGACCCGCGGCTTTGCGAATGTTCACCCGTCGAAAGGATCGGGTTACATCCGCAACAGAGACGCAATTCAGCTCCCCCCCCCGCAGTGCACGGCGAACATGCCAAGTCCCTGTGCACGGAAATCGCTACTCTCTTACTCAAAGACGTGATAGAGCCTGTCCGTCCAACCGAGATGAAGAAGGGTCTCTACAGCCCTTACTTCATCCTACCCAAGAAAGGCGGCGGCTTACGACCGATCTTGGACTTGCGAGTTCTCAACCAAGCGTTGCACAAACTCCCGTTCAAAATGCTCACGCAGAAACATATCTTAATCTGCGTTCAACATCTAGATTGGTCCGCAGCGTTAGGCCTAACCCTTCCTGCGGAAGTTTCTCCCGTACATCCACGTCTCAATTTTGCCTCGACACCGCCCCTTTCTGCGGTTCGCGTTTGATGGCCAGGCGTCACGTCTTCATGAAAGTCGCAGAGGCAGCTCTTGTCCCGCTCCGAGAACCCGGCATCCGCATACTCAATTACCTCGATGACTGGCTCATTCTGGCCCTTCTCACGAGAGTTACTATGCACTCACAGAGACCAGGCGCTCAGTCACCTCAGCCGTTTGGGGCTTCAGGTGAACTGGGAAAAGAGTAAGCTTACTCCATTTCAGAGCATCTCTTTTCTCAGCATGGAGTTTGACTAAGTCTCAATGTTAGCACGTCTCCACAACGAGCATGCGCAGTCAATGTTGAGGTGCCTCGCCACTTTCAGGCCGGACACATCGATTCCCTTAAAACTTTCCCAGAGGCTCCTGGGGCATATGGCATCCTCCACGGCGGACGCGCCGCTGGGGTTGATGCATATGAGACTGCTTCAGCACTCTCTTCAGGACAGGTTTTCTTTTATTAAAGCACTTTCACAAGACGTTGCGTGAAAATTCCCATGCAAGGTTTTTCACATGCAGGTTTTGCACAAGATTTTCACTCAAACTGTTATGCCGATAATAGCATTTGTAATGAAAAATAAATGATTAAAATAGTCAGCCATTCACCAGAAAAATTTAAACTGGCCCTCCATTCCAAAAAGGTTGCCGACCCCTGCTGTAGTCTGTTAATCAGCTTTCTGAAGATAATGTCATTTTGGTGAAATGCATCCTAATTTCTCAGTGGGAAAATAGCCATCCAAGCGGGGGTATTCCTCCACATGTCACGGTAGCTGGTGCGCAAGAGTCTTTCACTATAGAAACGTCATCTACGCTGCCATTTTGAACAGTGTGTCCTCTCCAATGCGCCTTGAGTTTGTGTAATTAATCAGTCTGTTGTTTCTCTCAGCTGTGATGAGCCGTAATGCTGGTTGTTAGTATAAAGCCATTTAAAACTATTTCCTAGCTTTATTAGTGTAGTAGTAATATGAGCAATCACGGAGTGATGCTGACTCACTTCACGTCACCAACTGGCTCATATTACACAAAAAAAGGGTCTTTTGCCTCCACCTGCTGGCTAACATATGTAATGTCACAAAGTTAAATGTAGAGAGTGATTTACAGTAGCACTTAACACATCTGCACTGCTCTTACACTTTAGGATGATGAACACAAATGGATTGATACACACACAGTGAAGTGTCCGAGTGTTGATGGTGTCAGACCATCAGTGCTCATGGAACATCTTATCCAATCAGATTTGAGGACCGGAACTAACTTCACGTCACCGAATGGCTAATATTACATACAAAAATAGTATTTTGCTGCCACTTGCTGGCTAACATATGTAATGTCACAAAGTTACATGTAAATTGACAGATGTCTCAACACATCTGCACTGCTCTTACACTTTAGTTTAGAACGGCATGAACACAAGCATGAACGGCATGAACACAAGTGTCCAAGTGATGATAGTGTCAGACCATCAGTGCTCATGGAATATCTCTCGTCCAATAAGATTCGAAGACCGGAACTAACTGTTGTGTATATATATATATATATATATATATATATATATATATATATATACATACAGGTTTGGGGTGTAACTAAATACATGTAACAGGATTACATATGTAAAATACAAGATATAAGTAACTGTATTGCACTACAGTTACAGTTTAAATCATTGGTATTTAGAATAGTTACATTCAAAAAGTATTTAGATTACTGTAGAGATTACTTAGCATTTTATTGTCATTTGTTTCATTTAATATTTCTTTCTTTCTTATGATGTTACATTCATACGAGCAGACAGAGAAGTACGTTTGAAGGAAGTTTGGAGCAGAAGAAATAGAAATAAATCTTGTGTAAATTGTCAGCTTTACGCTAAACTAAAATGCTATTTCTAGACATTTTACATGTACACGTTACCGGACACGATCATATTTATTATCAAGAAAATTCACATTGGATCATAATTTCTTTTTTTCTAGTAAGATATTTGATATTAGGGCAAAATCCTATTCTTGATAATAAGTTTTGTATTGTTTTCCTGTAAAAATCCTTAAAAAAAGATCAGTTTGATTTTTTTGTACATGAAATACCTATTATTTTTTACTTTCATCAAATGCAACTTACAGATGAGAAATACAACAACACAAGCGAACACATTTATTATTTATCAGTAAAGTTCAAGTTAGGACAGATATACTATGCATTTATTTAATGGATCTTTATACAGGATATATATTTATCATTATGTGCGAGTGTAAAGATGTTAAGGAGGACACGAAGACGAGTTGCTCTTCTCAGGTAAGGATTTTAATGGCCACACAGCAGTGCTCACAGCTTCACAATTAACAGACACGCTCAGCAAACACAAACTTCTTAAAGTCCTGTAGTTAGCACTAATTTCACGGAACATGCCAACACGGGACTGACGTGTGACTCTCTCTCACTGCTGGTGACGTGGGTGTTTTATCCGCTCTCCCCGTGCTCACTGAAATTAGAGACAGGTGTTAGACATCATTTAGCTCAGGTGTAAGTGCCCTTACCGCTTTCCCTATCCGGACGGGCCCTTTTAGATTAATATCAGTGGGGTTTACTGTATTAGCCAATTTAGAGACTAAAAATGAAGTTAAAAATAATTATGATCATACATATTATTATTAAAGTTCATAAAAATGTCAAAGACAATGCTGAAGGTTTAATGGCATCATGTGACTTTTTCTTTCTATCAACAGCATTTAACCTAGTGTGATCTAATGCTTCTACCGAGATGTCCACACAATATTTATTAACACCATAACATGACATTTTGCAAATTGTTGATCTACTTCAGGTAGTCTTTTCTGAATTTGAGATATCATTGACGTGGGTAAGATTTTAAATAAATCGCAAATATAATCTTGACAATTAAAAAAAAAAAAAAGTGGCAACAGTTTGTTTGAGAGAAAAAAACGGCAAAATGAATGACTGAAATTACTGTATTAATATTGTGAAATTATGTTATATTTCCATTCCACTAATTTTTCACAAGATTCTTCAGCTGCATCTGCAGTATTTTATTGCTCATTTTACGCGCGTGTCAGAAGAACGCCAGCAACTCTTCTTCTATGACGTCATACTACTGCCGTTCGATGGCTGTAGTGACGCCACGCGACAGCAGACAGTATATAAACGCTCGCACGAGTCTTCTGATATTATTACATTAAACATCATGAGTTCAGAAGGTCAGACTGACATTGAGGCTTCTCATGCTGTCAGCACTTTGAAGAGCCCAACAGGTCACTGGACATTTATTACGATAATATAACACATCAAGAATCATAAAGATCATATTTTAATATAATTACATTTAAGATAATACTGTAGTATTCTTCTAATTTGTGTTCTAGCAATATTATATTATCCACCTCATTATTAGTTTTTGTCATTTTCATTAGAAATCTTCCAGAAATATATGCATTTAAATAACTGCACATTACTCCTGTGAACCAGTTGGCAATGTAAAGGCTGCATGAGGATTGTCTTAAATGTTACGTAATTATAAATGGGCTGCAAATAACTTTTTGGTCACACTTTATTTTACAGTGTTCATGTTAATGTGTATTTTCAGGTAATTACTGACTAATACTAATCAACTATGTAATGTATTTGTTGTGCAATTATTTTGTACTTACATATTGGTATTATAATAATAATAATAATCGTAACGTATTGTGAAACATGGACACTAAAATAAAGTGTTACTAACTTTTTTAAATATTTGATTAACAATGAACCATTTCATCAATTTATCAGATAAAATAAGCCATTTTATGTTCATGTATTTATTTAATTTTAATATATTGAAGTTGAAAAATGGAAATATACAAATTACTTGGAATTTATAACATTACAAATTAGAATAAAAGAGTAAAATGTAAGTTATATCCAAGTGAAAAACAACTTGCCATCACATTAAACAGCACACGGACTCTGTTAAACATACAACACTGTGATCTGGCCTTAAAGTCTTTAATATAAAGTTCTTTCCCAAAGAAATGCATTTCTATTCACTGCTGAGGAAGTTTTTTACAGCCAAATAATTGGTAATGACATTCACTGTTAGCTATTGTAATTATGCATTTTTTTGTGTTGTTGCTGTAATAATCATTGACATTTAATCTGTGGTCAGAGATAGTTTATTATTTGTGATTCTTCATTGTAGAAAACCCCACAAATGGGTGGAAGAAGAAAGCAATTTGTGCTTTCCTCCAGAGAACATGGAAGGCCATAAAGCGCCCCTTCATCTGCTTCCGCCGGAACAAAGTGCTTCCAGCACAGCCGGCCGATCCAGAACTAACATCTAATGATGACCCAGCCATTCCAGAGAAAATGGCGGACACGGTCACAGACTATCGCAATCAAACGCCTGACATTGATTTGTCTGTTCCCGGGCTGTCTGTCCCAGTTCTGTCCGGTATCGAGCCGAGTGACGGTGAGTCTGCTGTCATTATTATTCTGGTTCATGTTACTTCTGCCCTGTTTTTGATTTGTACTTACTTTCTAGTAGTTTTTATTGTATTTGTTATGCTTGTCAACTTCACACCTATGTCTAATTAACGTAGTGAGTCTGTGTATTTATGCACTTGCTGTTTGTCTATTTTGTGTCTATTTTAACATGGCCATTGCATAATGCATTTGTGACTGATGCGATGAGGATTTTGGTGTTTTACTGTCAGTTGTAATTCTGAATTCACTTTAAGTAACCACATACAATAACCAGATTAGCAACAGATCTGAATATAAACAAAAACAGATTCACATTTTTGACAATGACTGTTCTTTCTGCTATAACCAGCACAACTACTGCATCATCAGTATGTCCAGGGAAGGATCATTGGATCTGGATCGTATGGAACGGTCCACGAGGGCACTTGCAAACTTGATGGCAAAAAAGTTGCCATCAAATGTATGGGAAAGAAGGAAAATGACCGTTGTCTTGTTATTGTAAGTTGGCAGAACTCAATAAATCTATATTTGGACGTTAAAGTGCCGATTAATGTAATTCATATTTAGGAAACACGAAGTACAACTGAAATAGACAAATAAGGCTGAAATAACTAAAGATGAAAGAAATACAATAATACGTGTTCTTCAAACCTAAACTTCAGATTTTCTCTCTGTGTTTGTTGACTAGCCTGGGCATTCCAAACCTCTCAATGCAGAAGTGGCATTGATGCTTATGATGAGACAACCTCCTATAAGCCCTCACGTCGTTCAACTGTACGAGTGGTTTGAGGAGCCCAACGAATTCATCCTCATTATGGAGAACCCTCATCCGTGCCAAAACTTGGTCGATTTCCTCAAATGTCATGGTCAGCTGAATGAAGCGATGGCATGCAGATTAATACGTCAGGCAATACATGCAGCACAACACTGTCTTGACCGCGGCGTGTTCCACAACGACATCCATTCCTTAAACATCCTGGTGAACACGCAGAGTTTGGAGCTCAAACTGATTGACTTTGGGTGCGGAAAGCTCCTTGACAGTGCTGGCTACAGTTCCCAGACATGGAAAGGTGAGTTGGTGTTTTGTGTTATCAAATGGAAAACTTACGTTTAATGACTCTTTTTCACAACACCGTTCCTGTCTTGCTTACAGGACCACTTGCTTGCTGCACACCTGAGGTCCTCACGCAGCTCAAATATTATGCCATCCCATCAACGGCCTGGTCTCTAGGTGCTGTGCTGTATGAAATGGTCAATGGGTGTTTGCCATTTGAGAATGTCCTCGATGTCATTTGCGCTCTGAAGTTTTGGAACCCCAACGTAACCAGCGGTGAGAGAATAGCAGTATTGACAGAAACATTGATCTCAAAAAACATGTTCATGACTCAATACAAACAATACATTTCACTAATGAATGTTTACTATAAATCACATATTTCAGAAGCTATTTCATGTCAGTGTTAGTGTGTCACTATAACTAACCAGCTCTCTCTTGTACAGCATGCCGTGATGTGATTTACCAGTGCATGAACAAAGACCAAATGAGACGGCCAACACTAGACCAGCTCTTACAGCATGAATGGTTTAAAGATCACGATTAAGGAAGACAGGCGATTCTGTTTATCAAAAGCGTCAGACGTGAGGATAATTTATAATGATTCTTTTCATATGTATTCCATTGTGGAGGTGATTATTAATGTTCTGGTTAACTGACAGTCAGATGTTCTGCCTGAAACCCTTCATGAAGTACTGACTGACTGTAAATATGATGAAAGCCGTAGCAGACTGACTGAAGACAGTCAATGTCAGAAATTGACTTGCTTTTTCTTCCCCAAGGTTGAAAAGACACCATCCAGTATGAAGAGCAGAGGACTCATTGCAGAGAGTGCATCAAAAAAGGAGAGCATAGATAATAGGTGCAGTGCACTTAAAAAAGCATGTTAAAAAAAGAGAGCATATATTACATGCACGGTGCATTTTATCAGTCATAGGTTTAATAAAAGTGCAGTGCATTTACAAAAGTATGGAATGTCATAGTTACTGTGTATTTTACCAAAAAGCATTTATTGAAGTTGCTGTGTATTTTACTAAAAGAGTTATAGAATTGGCTCTGACCACACAGAAAAATGCCAGTTTAAGAGTTTATGCTTATTTAGATGACCTGCTTTCTAATTAATTGAACTTCCATAAAGTATGCATACAGGAAAAAAAGGTAAATAGCAGGTGCTCCTGCAAGATTTGCTCCCACTGAACACCAGCTGTATTCACAAAATTCAATTCATAACATATTTCACATTCACAAAATAAAATTAACAATTTCACAAAACATGAAATATGTGACCTAATTCACATTAAAAAAATATCATACACAAACACAAAATATGATTCACAAATACACATGGGTGTTCATATTTTTTTGGAATCTCTTTGCTATGGATGTGACGGTGTTGAAATAAGGGAAAAATATTTAAATTGCTTTGAAGCCTGGAGACTTTGACCTCTGAGACATTGGTATGTTGTCAATTAAGGATGTGTGATTGATTGAATTAAGATTGAAATGGCAACATGGCCTTGTCTGATTACTAATCTGCAAAAGGCAATTTTTTTCTAAACATAAATCAATCAATAATAAATCAAATCACAATGATTTTAAAAATGATCACTTAAGCCTAGTGGACCTACACAACTCAAGCTCCTCTCCTTTGATGTTTTGAGTTTACGACTGGTCTGTGACGAGAAATCTCTGATCTTACAACGAACTGTCATGTAGTGTACGCACTCCTGCAACACGCCCACATAACTCACGGATGCTATGATGGATTTCAAACCAGCTTGATATCTAGTCGTCTTGTCGTCAGGTGTGTGCACTGACAAGCAAAAGATCGGCAATAAGCAGTGGCCTTAAATATATCCTTGGCAAATAAGTGCAAGCCGTTCTTTCACATTTTTTGACATGCTATGACAAATGATCTATGTGAGTTTGTGAATTAATTTTGTTATTGTAAATTATAAGATGTGTTTTGGGCGATCGGTTTGAAACAGGATAACACTAAAGACAGCTGTTATGGGGTCCAATCTCTTTTGAGACTGGTCAACTTCAAACACATTGAGACGTTGGGCTTGTAGTGCTACAGCAGCTTTTTACAGTTTTTCTGAATGCTAAAACACTAAACCCCATTCTCTGAACCAACCGGTCAATTGCCTGAACCCATTTGTCGAATCAAATACTTTTTTGGGAAAACCTTAAAACATATTGGCCTACTTAGACACAATTTGCACAACTCAGAAATGTTTAGCTTTTTTTCAAAAATCTAAGCACATTCTCATTCTTCAAAGATAATTTGGCATGGAGATGCATTTGGGATGCAAAATGATAAACAGACTGCAAAAGTTAAACACAATTTTACCACAGTTGTCATAATTTAAACACAATGAATCAAAATCGCTAGCACTTGTTTCTAATGATAAAACCAATTAGTGAATGGCATATAAGCCAGTGCAAGTGACAAGGGCCAGTTGAAAGTTGATACCAACAATGGATGGCAACTATCGACGAGGCAAAGGAGAAAGATTTCACGTCAGAGGTGGTGGACGAGGAGGAAGGGTATGTGTAAACAAGGACAAGGAGTTCCAAGAGCACCAATTTCTGATGAAATTCGTGCCACCATCATTGATCATGTCATTGTTCATGGGATGACGATGAGGAAACCTGGACAATCGGTCAACCAAACCTGAGCAGGTTCTCAGTGTCCACCATAGTGAGGACTCCCAGACAATATAACAGGTACATTACAGTAATTGGGTTCTTGGTCCTTGAATATGTACTGTATGCAAACATTTCAGTACATTGCATCACTTTTCCAATAGTAAAGCGACTGGAGAATAACCTGTATCATTTATGTATTGAAGACAAGTCAATTACTGTACTATCTTCACAGTATTGTATGTGTATGTAATTCCATCTTTGCTTTTTGTAGAACTACAAGACTGCCTCGAGGAGGTGGAGGACATTCCATGTTTACGCTACAGCATGAGGCTCACAATGTTGATATGGTTCTTCAAAACATTGCCATCCATCTTAGAGAAATACGAGACCAAGTAATCGAAGATGATGCCAATTTTGAAGGTATCAACAGTGTGAGCCTCTCCACTAATGATTGTATCTTGGAGAGGAACAGGGTAAGCATGAAACAAGTATACTGGGTACCTAACTCTGAAAGAGTGAAAGAGCTACACTTTCTGTATGTGCATTTAAGTATACATTCCAACTGAGTTTTGGTTCTTACAGTACCTTACTACATGCAGTGCTGTAAAACTGTCAAACGTCTGCACTATAGTGTAGTACTGTAAAGCAGGGCTGCATACAGATACAAAGAACAGAAAAGGTCTGTCATTCTGTAGCACTCATACTGTTACTGTAAACCTACAAAATCTTTTGTATATATTTTATCTACAGAGAATATTTGACCTGGATTCAATGGAAAGGCCCCATAAGTATATTTTTATTGATGAGGCTGGATTCAATCTGAAGACAAGGAGAAGACGATGAAGAACAGAGCCATTCTGGAAGTCCCTGGTCGGCATGGGGGTAATGTGAACATTTTTGTAGCCATCAGTTACAGAGGAGTTCTCCACCGCCATGCCACCTTGGGACCTAATAACACTCAATACCTCCTCACATTCCTGGGTGGTCTTTGGGTTCTCCAACTTGACTGAGTTCCAGGATCATGGCTAGGCACAGCATCCAGTCTGTGGTGCCCAGGTCCAGGAGTGCTTCAACATTAACCAACATTTCTTTAATGTTTTCCTTCCACTCTACTCTCCTTTTTTAAAATACAATTGAAGAGTTCTTCTCAATATGGAGATGGAAGGTCTATGACAGGATCCCCTAAACCAAGAAAAATCTTCAGCAGGCCATGAAAATTGGTTTTGTGTTTACAGTTTTGAGAAAATGGGTGAACGTTTCAAGCAATGTGTCTTAGCAATTGTGAAAAACTGTATTATCATTTTGTAATACACAGACATGATGATTAATGTATGTCCTCATGAAACTTACCACTCAAAATCCAAACACAAGTGGTTAAAAGAGATGACCAGGTGTAACAGTGATTTGTTTCACAGTTAAACTCAGATCACTCAAAGCGAATCTTACAGTTTTTTCTGATTGCTGAAACACTAACAGTGATTCTTAAAGAACTATCTCTGAAACCATTAACAATTGTTGCCAATGCATTTACCAAGTGTCAAACTGAATACACATTCTCTGCTTAATGCTCAGTTTGTAATTAAATTTTTTTTTTTTTTTGTAAAACTGTAAACACAACTGTAACAGTTCAAGGATGGGCAAGGAGGATGAGGCAAGAACCAGCTGAACAGTAAACATACAGTTTTAATGTCAAACTTAACTTAAAACAAACATAACAAACACAGACACACATGTAACATGGCCGTGTGCATCTCTCTCTCCCTCAAACTGGCACCTCCGGCTCCCCTTTATCTCACACTCCCGCTGATCAGCAGCACCATCATCAACCGCCCGATTCAGGCAGGAGCGCCACTGGTCTGACTAAACCCAATACCCCCCACCCCCCCAGAGGTCCACCCTGCCTCCTGTGAACATGGGGGAGAGGTGTGGGTAGAGAAGTGGGAAAGGGCAAGCAGAGACACAGAGAGAAGAGAGAGAGAAGAACTTGTTTGCCAGCTCACTCCTCCCCCAGAGGACAGTAGCGAGTACTCCAGCTCCTGGCGGATGGAACTGCTCCTCCCCTTCTTCAGCAGAAAGCAGTGGCTGCTCCCCTGGCGGATGGCAACAGCGAGGTCTCCATGACAGCGCATCCCTCCTCCCTCCCAGGTTTCGACACCACTGTAACAGTTCAAGGATGGGCAAGGTGGAGGCGGGAACCTGCTGAACATTAAAGATTTAATGTCAAATTTAACTTAAAACAAAAATAACAAACACAGACACACATGCAACGTAGCCACGTACATCTCTCTCTTCCTCAAACTGGCGCAAAACTGTAAACATTGGTCTCTACATTGCTTCACTATTTCACCAATTGCCTTTCCACATTGACACATGTGTAAGGCTGACATCAAAATGTCGTAAAAGTCAAAGAACTCTACAAGAACCAATGTCATAAAGTTCCAGATGAGCATCTCCTCCTGAGTCAATGAATCCTACTGAGCAAGGACCATAAAACATTTCACAGTGTTTCATATCTGACCTCTATCTCACCACCAATTTAGGCCTATTTTCCTAAAATTCACTCATCTGTTCTCTCTCTCTCTTTCTCCCCATTGTCTACCCCACAAGGCACAGACACACAAAATGTATATGTGAAAATGTAACAAAGAAAACCATGAGAACAATGTAACTAGGCATGTTTGATATCATTTAAATTGTCTCAGTGGACGAGACAGTTTTCAACCTTGCAAAAACAAGGGGCAGTGACAGAAATATCATTGGACACCATGGCATCATCAGTGTCCTGGGACATCGTGGTGGCAACATAACAATGTGTGAGGCTTTAAGTCAAAATGGCATCCTTCACCATCATCCAATCCTAGGCCCATACAACACTGCACACATGATCAAATGGGTACTCTTCACAATAGACTAATCCCTAATGACCTGGAGCCAGAGCAGCCCAGGCATGTTATCATTTGGGAAAATGTTAGTTTTCACCGGGCTACTGTGGTCTGCAGTTGGTTCACTGGACCCCCTTTTCATCGCACATTATCTCTCCCCATACTCTCCATTCTTAAATCCTATTGAAGAATTCTTCTCTGCATGGTGTTGGAAGGTGTATGATCGCCAGCCCCACCAATGAATATGTCTTCAACAGGCAATGGAGGCGGCTTGTGGAGACATCGATCAGGGGTCATGTCAGGCCTGGATATGGAACTCTAGGTGATACTTTCCACACTGTCTAGCTCAAGACAACATTGCATGTGATGAGGATGAAATCTTATGGCCAGACTCACAAAAAAGGCGAGATTGCCTAATTGTTTTCTGTTTTTTCTAGCACAAATGTTTTTTGTTTTTTTTCTATTGTGCTTTTGTTGTTTGAGGAGTGTTAGAGCATTGAGAAAAAAAATAGTGAATAACTTTTTTATTTGTATTGATAGTGTGTTATGTTTGGAATGCACATCCATGCTTTACACATGTGGATGCCTGTTTGTATGTGTGTTTACTACATGTATGACAAAACTTTATTGCAATCTGCTGTGCCCTGTCCACAGAAAAAGCTAAAGCCACAAGTGTTTTTCATTTGTACTATCATTGTATTATTGTACTATCGTAGTTGCCGTTTCGTGCACTTATTTGGAAGGAGGTTGAACAGCTGGCTGTCTGGTGCAGTCAAAAAAATATGGAGCTGAACATGCTCAAAATGGTGGAGATGATTGTGGACTTTAGGAGGAACATCCCAACTCTGACCCCCCTCACCATTCTAAACAGCACTGTGGCAGCAGTGGAGTCATTCAGGTTCCTGGGCTCTACCATCTCACAGGACCTGAAGTGGGAGACCCACATTGACTCCATTGTGAAAAATACCCAGCAGTGGTTGTACTTCCTTAGTTGAGGAAGTTCAACCTGCCACAGTGGCTGCTGATACAGTTCTATCTAGCAGTCATTGAGTCTGTCCCCTGCACTTCAGTAACTGTATAGTTTGGTTCAGCTACGAATATCAGAAGACTACAATGGACAGTTCGGACTGTTTGGAGTGGATTGTTGGCTCCCTTCAAGATCTGTAAACTTCCAGAGTGAGGAAAAAGTCTGGAAAAATCACTCTGGATCCCACTCACCCAGCCCACTACCTTTTTGAACTGTTGCCTTCTGGCTGATGCTTCAGAGCTCTGAGCACCAGAACCGTCAGGCACAGGAACAGTTTTTTCCCTCAGGCTATCTATCTCATGAACAGTTAAAACTGACCCATTGAGCAATAATTATCTGCAATTCACAGTCTAGTCTTTTAATATTTATTCAGCACACCTTACCTATTCTGCCATTACATTCCCTTACACTTGGAGCAAACATGGAGCCTTCAGGAACCCCACAGGTCAAAATAGGTTTAGAGGAAGAAAACCCATCAATCCAAACTGAAAATGTTCAATGTTAAACCAATTGAGGGCATAACCTTTGATACACACAGTTTGCTCAAGACAGGAAATAAGGATACTGTGGTCTACAGTATCGAACGTTGTGCTTAGATCTAAAAGAAATAATATCAGTGAGGTCGTTCCCCTGTCACTGCCTGTGCTCACAGCCACAGAGGCTGTTTCCCTGTCACTGCCAGTGCTCACAGCCGAGGAAGCTGTTCCCCAGTCACTGCCTGTGCTCACAGCCATGGAAGCTGCTCCCCTGTCACTGCCTGTCCTCACAACCATGGAGGTTCTTCCCCAGTCCATGTCGGTCTGCACAGCCACGGAGGCTGTTCCCCTGTCACTGCCAGTGCTCACAGCCACAGAAGCTGTATCTCTGTTACTACCTGTGCCGATCCATTGCATCTGTCAGTGCCCACGGCCATGGAGTTCCCCCTGTTGCAGCTGCCCATGCTCACAGCTGCTGTTCCCCAGCCACGAGCAGTACCCACGACTGAGCCATCCATGGCTCCACCCCCTATGCCGCACCCTCCTGAACCCTGTCCAGCAGCTGCTGCCCAGTCCACAGTCCTCTCTGCCTTGATGCCTCCTCCCAGACCTCTGGACAACGCTCCTATACTTAAGATCCATCCCTGGTTTACCTCTCTTTCTGTTGTGTTTTTTGTTCTTTGTTAAGTGCTTGTTTTTTTGTCTTACTGGGGGGGGGGGGAGGTCCAGTCAAGGTCCAATCAAGGTCCTGTCACCTTGTCAGGTTGGGTATCTGTCTGGTGGGACCGTGGCATTATTGTCCCTCGTCTGTCTTGTGTTTCGTGTAAGTTTTTTGTGTGAGCACACGGATCTGGTCGTCAGTGAGTTACCGCCGTGCATTCTCTGGTGATGTCATGTTCCTGTCACCTTGTCAGGTTGGGTTTTTGTCTGACGAGGACCATGGCATCATCATTCCCTGTTTGTTTTGTTCCAAGCATGTTGACGTTTTTGCCCTCATGGTGTTTCAGATGCCGCTGGCATGCAGAATCAGCATTTCCATGGAAAACCTGATTGTTTAAATGGTAATGCTGTTCATGCCAACTTTCAGCTGTGAGCGGCACCTGCCTCTTGTTTGTTCATACCTATATTAATCTCCACGTGTGTCATGTCCTTGGCTGGATTGTCTAATGTGGTTTAATGTTGAATGTAGTCTAGCTAATGCTGAATGTTTGACATGGGGTACTATCCTCATTCTCCCTGCCTAGATAGTCCTGTCTCGTGTATCTGTATGTTGCCCGCGTGTTGGGTATGTGGTTGCTTTCCAGTTTTGCTGCACCAGCTGTTCTTCCACGGATGATACCTCGTCTCTGCCCATGAGTCGGGAGTTATGATCACCCATCTTGGCTGGCCGTTATTCTGCACCTTATTAAGCGTCAGCGGAGAATTCCAGAGATGGGGGACTCGAGTAACATGACTTGTCTCGAGTCGCAAATGTAAGGACTTGTGACTTGCTTGACTAAATGAAGAAAATGACATGAATTTGACTTGAGAACCAGCGACTCGTGACTTGACTTGAACTGCATGACTCGAAAATGACTTGAATGTTTTTTATTATTATTATTTTCAATAACTTATAAAAAGTAATGAAAAGTGTTTAAAGCACCGCCAGCACCACTGATCTGCATCTGCACAGTTAATAATGCGCTCACAATGTGCCAAAATGACAGATGATCTCCTTTGGAAATAAAGATTTCGAATTGGACCGTGTGAATAAAAAAGTATGAAAATATGCAACGCAAAACTATCTGATACAACCACCACAACCTCGAATTTCAAAAGACATTTAAAAAACCACAAGAAAAGATAAGTAAATAATTTAGTTAACATTTCATTATCCAGAAAGATTAATATGTACAATTACTGTTCAAATGTTCGAGGGTTGTAAGTAAATTAAAATTATTCAGGATTAATCATGTTTTGTAGCATGACAAGTTTGAAATGACCCCACATTGCCTCTAAATGTGTGTGTGCTTTTCTAAACCTTGTCAACAATATACCATAACCATCTGTTGGCAATATAAAAACATAACAGGCAGATTGCAGTCACAACACTTTATTTAAAACATGACAGGTAATATCAAATATACAGAATGACTCGTGATGAAAGTGCTCTCATAGTGATTATGACTTCTGAAGACTTTAACTAAAGCCCTTGAATACAAAACCTTAATGACTATTTTATATAAATGTATCTCTGAAGGGAACTGACTGTCTTCAGAAAAGTTTCGATGGCATTTTCTTTTCATCTTACCTCCATATAATGCAGGGGTTGGGAACCTTTTTTCACTTAGGAGCCAATTTTTGTATTTTTGGTTGATGCATTTATTTCGATAGAGCCATAACACAAATAATTTACTTTTTTCAAAAACAAAGTTTTTCAATTAAATAAAATGTTTATATTGATAATAGACAACTCAAAAATAAACAAATATGCAAACATTAATAGGTAACATGTTGCAATATGGAATTGAGTACACGTGTTTGTTACGTGTTACATGCAATGACTTAATTTTACTTCATGAAAAATATAACTTCGCTTTTGGGCTGGGCGATATGTCAAAAATATTTGAATGATAATCACATTTAAAATATCGTGATATATGATTATATGGTGAAACTTTTTGCCTGATTGATTTTGCTTTAAAAGTGTAATTCATTTATTGAAACATGAAAAACTTAAACAAAATACATTTGTAAATTCAAACTGCACTTTAAATGAAACAAAAAAGCAATTAAAATATTGAAGTGATTAAACAATCTTCTATATAACCACCTCCCGAAATCCAAACATTTCCCATCTCCAACAACCACATTTACCATCACGCAAGCATCGCAACAGGGGAAAAATTACTTATAGCCTACAATTTAAGAACTAAAGACAAATAAATGTAAAGATAATTATAACAATCATAATAAATAAGCCTAATAAATTCCCTTGTGTTCCCAAATAAAGCTGCCAAATGTGTTATTATCGAATGTGTTTGTATTGCATTTTGGTAACAGTTGCAATTACAGCTTTTAAAAAGGAATTCTTCACTGCTTTACAGAGTACTTTAAGAAACATTGACTCATCAGTGCTCTCTTTAGGTGAACCCTGGTCACATTTCACTCCAAAATCAAAAAAGGTTTTTTACAATAAAAACATTTGAGTTAGACAATGTTTTTTTTTTTTTTTTATCTAAATCATGTCAAAGGCTGTAAAGATGTAAATAAATAATTCACAATTTAAATGACCAATTGTTTTTCCTGCATAGAGAATTATGAGTCGGCGCCTCTGTCAAATTTTGTAGAGGCCTGTGGGAGAGAGGCCCCTCAACCCCTAAACCCAACACAATCCCTAAACCCAACACCACCCCTAACCCAACACATCCCCTAATCCCAACACATCCCCTAAACCCAACACATACCCTAAACCCTAACATAACCCCTAAGCCCAACACATCCCCTAAACCCAACACAACCCCTAAACCCAACACAACCCCTAAACCCAACACAACCTGTGTTGAACATCCTGCGGAGTGCTCAACGCTGGGGCTGAGAGCTTGGCCCGGGTTAAGGCGGAGCAGGGTGTTTCGTAGCCGCAGGACAACACCCTCGGCGAGCAGACGGGGCATGGCCCATGGCGGCAAGCTTGCGGCAGGGCAGGATGTGAGACAGCCTCCGTCTGCTTCACCCCTGAGGACTGCTGGGCAGAGTCGTCAACGGTGGCGCCGAATGGACGGAGCTAGGAGGTGGGGGTGTGGGAGAAGGTGTGCCTTGTCTACCTCCCACTTTTCGACCAGGTCCAGTCCATAGATGCGTTTCTGGACCACAAAGGGTGGCCATCGCCTATTTGAGTGCCGGCGCTTCTGACCTCCGTGGACCGGGGGCACGGTTGGTCATCCAGCGCAGTTCCTGCAGCACATCAAGAACAGGACTACCCAAGGTGCAAGTTTGAAGTGCCTTGGCCTGGCGTTGGTTGCAGGAAGGGCCGTGGCGTGCAGGGTGGAAGTGGTCTGGGACCGTTCCACCGCGAGGGTAGTGAGAGCGGAGGAGCGAAGAAGCCTTGGCTTTGCTCAACGCGTCATGCACGTCCGAGAAGAAAGGAGCTGGGGGGGGGGGGGGGGGGGTGTGGCTGTGAGCGGCGCACCTGCCCGCGGGACCGATCAAGAAGCCCGGGAAAGCATAGCGGGTCTCTGTGCGTCAGGCTCAGGCTGGGCGGCAGACCCGAAGGTGGCGGCCCAGGCGAGTGATCAGCATCCGACACTGCTGTAACGCTCTCCGATGTTATGTCATCCAATTCTGAAGCAAGCAAGCGTGCCGGGGAGGCGGGCGGTTCGAGGGGGTTTACCCGGCGAACAGAGCCCGTCATTGTCCCCAAATCACCTTCATCGCCCGTGGCGCCTGCGTCAATCCCGTAGGAAGGAGGCGAAGCGCGGGGGGGGCGGCTGAAGTGGCTTTCTCTCATTACAAATGAAAGCCGCGTGACCGCAATGCTATAACGGCCATGTTCTCGCACTGAGAAGATGAACCATTGGAGAGAATCGCTCATCTCAGGCTCAGACGGAAGCAAACAAGCGTGCCGGGGAGGCGGGTGGTTCGAGGGGGTTTACCCGGCGAACAGAGCCCGTCATTGTCCCCAAATCGCCTTCATCGCCCGCGGCGCCTGCGTCAATCCCGTAGGAATGAGGCGAGGCTCGGGGGGCGGCTGAAGTGGCTTTCTCTCATTACAAAAGAAAGCCGCGCGACCGCAATGTTGCCATGGCTATGTTCTCGCACTGAGAACATGAACCATTCATAAAACGCTGCCTGCGTGTGATCGCAGCCCGTTGCATGCAAGACAGCTTTTTATGACCGAGAGAGGTGGGGAGAAATCACCGCATCCAGAAACTACACAGGGGCGGAAATTACTTCTTTATAAAGACGCGTCCTGAAAAGGATGTTCAACGCCGCTGTGTAATG
Organism: Moxostoma hubbsi; assembly: GCA_032164185.1. NCBI lineage: Eukaryota > Metazoa > Chordata > Actinopteri > Cypriniformes > Catostomidae > Moxostoma > Moxostoma hubbsi. The sequence continues at coordinate 1,379,149 of JAVLUX010000030.1, forward strand.
CTCTTTCAGAGAAATAAACTCTTTTACAGAGAAAATCACTCTTTCAACTCTTTTAACTCTGCGCTGTCGAAGCGCCCAGGGGCAAACTGCAGGCCGGCAGTGAAGAGAAAAGCCGCTGAAGTGCGCCGTAGATCCAACAGCAAAGCAGAGAGTCAGAGGATAGAAGCAGGATAAGTTTTGTCATTCGCAGCTGACTGCATACACACGACCATTGGCTCCGAAGAAAATTACTGAATGAACGAGCGTATTTCCCTCGCCTTTATACCCGTATGTCCGGGGGCGGGGTATGCAAATACTGTTCGCCAACTCTCATTGGCCTTTTTTCATAGATCAGAGGCATCTTTCGGCACTCAAGAGAGACCCCTAGTGTCGCTTCTTCGACACAACGTCGAAGTGGGCGACAGACGGGGAACAATGTCCACTAACATTAAAATTAAGACTCCGGTCATATCAGTAACCTTATAAAAGCTGTTTTATTCCATATGGAGAGGGTCCGCACATGGGGGCTACCCTTTTTGAATCACATGACCAGCCAAATACTACTTGCTTAATCCCTTCTGTTATTTGACACTTTCACTCATCGAATAAATTATGGCTGTAAATACTAAATTTCTACAATAGCATCTTAAACTGAAAACTACTGATTTTAAATGATGCTGCATCCAAGCTGCTAGGTGTCACTGTAAGTCCAAGATGACAAAAAGACAAGTTACTGAGTGCACCTATATTAGCTGATATAATGACAAAATCAAGAGTGTCCCTGCTGCATATCTCCCAACAGACTGCAACTCCTCTGTGACTACCATACGTTACATGTCTGTGACTTGCCATTTCATAGAGGATTTTCGCATGACCTCCTATCTCCTGGACTGATTCGTCTTGACAGAAAGCCACACTGCTGCTCACCTTGCAAGGGAGCTGACCAGGGTTAGTAGCTTGTGCCAAGGACAATTCCAGCAACATTGTTTCAGCCCTGAGAGACCACCTCCACTGGGATCATCTACTATGTTTCACCCATATGCTGAACCTCATTGTCAGAGCTGCAGTGAAGAAGATCCAAGACATAGTGCAAAAGGATTGTTGAATACTTCCAAAGAAGCACAAGGCCACACATCAAGGAGCAACTGCGTTTATGACAGGATGTGGCCACAAGGTGGAATTAAACATTCTACAAGTTTTAAAGATTCACTGAACTCAAGGATCTGATCATCACCACCCTGGCAATCACTAATGCATCTCTGCCTACCTTGTTTCCAGAGGAATGGGAAATTGTTGGAACATCTAAGGTTGTTACCCATCCTACCAACCACCAGAGGGAGCCCTCTCCCGAATACTGATGTTCACTGCTCATTTCCTGTTTACCACATGTATATACAGCCATGCAGTTCCATTGTTCTGTGGGAAGTATTGCCAGTTTACCCTGTATTACAGAGCACTTTTCCATTGCCATTGTTAATTGATTCATGTTATGAACATTTCCTGTTTCACCCTTACTTTTGTTTGCCAGGTTGGACTGTCTGTTTGGTTTATTGGATTTATCTGCCTGCTTTACGACTACAACTCTCTGTCTGCTGTTTTGGATTGTTTGCTTGTGTCTCATTTAACAAACTTCCTGCACATGGATCCTAACACCGTCTCCATGGCCAGTTCATTTATTATTAAGCTTTTTGAGGAGGTCACTACTGAAGTGAGAGCAGAAAAATAGGTATATTAAATTATTAAAATTAAATACAGATTTCAAACACTATGGCCCTGATTTAATATGATCCCAAACAACGTATACTGATTTGCTTGTGCAATCTTTCTCCCAGGGCCATATTAACAAATATGTTAATGGCTTATATGGCTTATGGGAGCTCAAGCCTTGGGGCCCACACCTGCGGCATCCTCCACCATATATTCCCTGTCAACGTTCTCAAGAGGGCACATATTTAAACACTGGGGAGGGAGATGCAGATGTAAACACAGTGAAGGTGCTCAATGGCTAAACCCATCTGTGTAGTGCATGGTCATTGAGTGATATAATTTCGCCTCAAAACCCCAACCCCCCCACCCTCTGACGACTAACAGGGGCCCAGTGAAACTATGTCCATCTGTGCCATTGGAGAGATAATAGACAGGACAGATAATATTAGACAGTACTTGGAAACCACACATTTCCCACTGTGGAACTCCATGACTCTGGCTCAGACACCCTGGCTCTCAAGTGGTAAGCAAAATGCAAGTTTGTGTTTGCTGCCATACATCTGTTGCATCAAGTGTTGTGCAAAATTCGGGAGGACAGGAAAACCGTTTGTTGAATAATCCTCCGTGGAGGATTGTGTTGAGGAGAGATCTGCTCTCACAGGTGCGAGGCACAATTTGGCATCCTTGGCTGGAGCCTGGGAGACCATGTCTGGACCCTGAATGGGGTTTGTCTGATTCTTTTTGAAATTTGCCCATACAGGGTTATGTTCTTAAGGGTTTAACCACTCCCTTCAGGTCTCAGGTGGTAACCATGCATGCTTTATCACTGTAAAGGGATCTTAGTTTGTGGGCAATGGAGTAAGGAGACTATTAGTAAGGAGATTATATAGTAAGGAGAAAATTGACGGAAACAGTCAAAACAAATGAATAGACAAATAAATGACAGCACTCTCTCAGTGTTTGGACTTGCTGGGTACTCTCTCCCCCTCTGATGCTCTGACGAGCCATTTCAGGTCTCCCTCCGCCATCACTATATTGAGAGACAAGTGTTAGAGATAATTGCCGCTCACCCTCTCCCGCAGACCGACACATGACCACGCCCCCCCATGCCACAATCACCTCCGTTTAGAGTCGCATAAAGTGCAGACATTACATATGCTTTTTCCAGTTAGGGTACTGCACGTGTACGTTGAGTGTACGAGACATTTTAGGCTGACAAAGCAACTCTTTGTTTGCTTTAGAGGCCTATTTTGCTTTATTCAGACTATTTCACTTGCCTACAATTTGCAATGCCCTAACCATAACCCTGGGTTTGAATTTAAGGCATCTTGATTTATGAATGTGATTTTCCCCATCATACAGATAATGTAATGTTATAATTAATTTCAAGACCTGAAATGCTTTGTGTAACTGTAAAGACAAAAGATAACTTAACTAAATGCTTAAATTTAAGGATGGTTGGAAATATGTAATATAATATAACTAATTTCTGTTTCCTACACAGAGCCAATGCAGCTACCACGTAACAAATCACTATCTGAGACTACTCATTATTCCAAATCATATTAATGATTCCTTCAAAATGAACAAATCATTAATGAACGACCCATTACTATTTGTATTCCACAGAAGAAATTAACATCTTTTTGGAGCAACATGAGGGAGATTAAATGGCATGTCCCTTTAACAGTTGTGTTTAAGACTGAATTCTTCTTCGATTTCTATATTTATTTCTTTTAATCTGCTTGTAAATTCATATTTTCATAATTGTAGTTTTTGCTACCTGTACATTCTCTGGGCTAAGATTGTCAATTAGTTTTTCCCCTGGGTCTGTCATAGGACTGCAATCTAGAAACATTTTTGTATGCCTTCAGTTTTCCTTTCCTACTTGCTAGCAAATTTGATCATCTTAGAAGTCTACTGACCACAAGCTTGTTCTGGGTGAGAGATTGTAAAACAAAATTGGAGAAAGTGACAAACCTCTGACACAATAGTTAACATTTTAGAGTTTGTAGCGATGGCTTCATCAAGACAATATAGATAAGCGATAGCTTATTTATATCAGCTTCTTGAGCCAAACATTAAAATATAACATGCAAAGCCAATCGCTTACTGTTCTGCATATTGTGTGTATTGCTTTGCAGTTCTTTGTGAGTGGTACATATTTGTATGCGGTGGGTGATGCCAAGAACATCAGCAAGCATACAGCCTGCCAACAGCCTGAAAAGTGGTTCTGGCACGGAAAAGACACATTGATATCTTCATTGCTTTTCCTGACAACTTAGACATTCAGGCTATTAAATATAGCTGGTATGATTTAACACTTTGCATCTACTTAAATGCTTTGCTCTTGCAAAAGTATTCCCTAGGGTCATTGGCACTAGACTGCACAAATATTGCAATTTCTGCAGCCCAAGGATAGGATGAGGCTGATTCCTTGAATAAGAAATCCACTCACATACTCAATGTTCAAGTAAAGCCTGTTCTATATGCCCACTAATTTGTCTGATCTGAATATCATCTTATTCAATATGAATTTATTTATTGTCATGCCACACTTGTAACACTGACTGAACTGTTTTTCGCAGATGACTAGTGGCAAGATAGCCTGGCTCAGTGCATGACGCACATCATCTGGAAGACTGCATTATGCCACACTTTTAACAATAGGTCTGTGCATACAGTTCTATAATTTCTCTTGTATGTTTATTGACAGTGCTAAATAATGGCCCGTTGGTTGGAGACAGGGGTTACACATGCCAAAGGTTTTTTATCCTGACCCTCTCAACAACAGTTCAGTGTGGCCCTCAGCAGAACCAGGGTCAAGATTGAAAACACCTTTTGGAATTCTAAAGGCAAGATTTAATTGTCTATGTAGCCTGAGAATGTCACCAGAGCGGGCATCCCAGATAGTGGCTGCATGTGCTTTCCTGCGCAATGTAGCCACTGTCAGAAAAGAGCGAATGCCACTAGACCACAGTCTCCCTGCTGATGACACTGACCGCAGAACATTGGATCATCCTGTCAGGGATTTGTATATTGAATCCAACCACAGACTGTTAGAAACGCTTAGTCTTTATTAAACAACAACAACAACAACAAATAAAACCACACAATAACAAGATGCAAAACTAGGGATGCACCAATCGAATACCTGGATCGGTATCGGCTCTGATACTGACCGTTTTAGACTGACTGGTATCGGCCTGACGAGCCCGAACTCAAGACAGTGCTCCCTAAATTCCATCAGTATGTGGATTTTGCAACGAGAGGGGCGAACACGCTTGATCTTGTTTACACAAATATCCCAGGCGCATACCGAGCGGAGCCCCGCCCTCACCTCAACTACTACAAGAGGGGCGAACACGCTTGATCTTGTTTACACAAACATCCCAGGCGCATGCCGAGCGGAGCCCCGTCCCCACCTCGGCTACTCAGACCACATCTCTGTTATGCTAATTCCAGCATACAGACCGCTGGTCAGACACACAAAACCGCTTCAGAAGCAGGTGAAAACCTGGCCAGCAGGAGCCATCTCTGCTCTTCAGAACTGTTTTGAGTGTACTGACTGGCACATGTTCAGGGAGGCTGCAACATATGGCGATTCTACCAACTTGGAGGAATACACAGCATCAGTGACCAGCTACATCAGCAAGTGCATTGATGATGTCACTTTCTCCAAGACCATCACCGCATGCTCCAACCAGAAGCTGTGGATGACCGCGGAGGTGTGCACGCTGCTGAGGACCCGAGACTCCGCCTTCAGAGCAGGCGACAAGGCAGCCCTAAGAACAGTGAGGGCCAAACTGTCCCGGGTCATCAGAGAGACAAAGCGCGCACATGCCCAGATAATCCACAGTCACTTCCAGGAAAGAGGTGACACATGGTGCATGTGGCAGGGCATCCAGGCCATCACCAACTACAGGACAACATCAGTTGCCTGTGGCAAAGGTGCCTCCCTTCCAGATGCGCTGAACGACTTCTACGCTCAGTTTGAAGTGCAGAACGACATGGTGGTGAGGAAGACAACCCCTCCTCTCAATGAACAGGTGCTCTGTCTTACCATGGCTGATGTGAGGAAAACTCTATGTAGAGTCAACCCACGGAAGGCTGCTGGATCTGACAACATTCCTGGCAGAGTGCTCAGAGGATGTGCAGACCAGCTGGCAGATGTTCTTACCAACATCTTCAACATCTCTCTGAGCAGCGGCGTTGTTCCAATGTTCTTCAAGGCCACCACCATCATCCCCATGCCAAAGAAGTCTTCAGTGTCCTGCCTCAACGACTACCGTCCCGTCGCACTCACACCAATCATCATGAAGTGCTTAAAGAGGCTCGTCATGAGGCACATTAAGATCCAGCTGCCCCCCTCACTAGACCCACTGCAGTTCGCGTATCGTCCAAACCGTTCAACAGACGACGGCGACTTTAGGAGAGCACAAGGTGAATGCTCTCCGCTGAACATCGACGGCTCCTCTGTGGAGATCGTCAAGATCGCCAAATTCCTTGGTGTTCATCTGGCGGAGAACCTCACCTGGTCCCTCAACACCGGCTCTATTACTAAGAAAGCCAAGCAGCATCTCTACTTTCTTCGAAGGCTGAGAAAAGCACATCTCCCATCCCACATCCTCACTACATTCTATAGAGGGACTATTGAGAGCATCCTGAGCAGCTACATCACTGCCTGGTTTGGGACTTGCACCGTTTCGGACCGCAAAGCCCTGCAGAGGATAGTGAGGACAGCTGAGAAGATCATCGGGGTCTGTCTTTCCTCCATCAAAGACATTTACAAAAAACACTGCATCCGCAAAGCCACCAGCATTGTGGACGACCCCACACACCCCTCACATATGGGGGTGTCCAGACAACCAGCATGTGAAGTCTGGGATCCGTCAGACCCCAGGGTGTGAGATGGGAAGGAGTTACACTTGCAACTTTTTCTATTCATTTCCAGAGGCCTTTCATGCCCTGTGTCGGTGTCCAGAGTTCTGCAGCCCTATAATCTTTCTTAATACTTAATTGGCCCAAAAAGGACAGCGTCCACGGTCTACTTATGGATTTTGCATTGTTTAAGTTACCAGTGGGATGTCTCGAAAAGGGGGTTACAAATGACTCCAATTTGAAATCTAAAGGTTCTCATGGGCCACTTAGACAGTGTGCAAAGTTTGAAGTCTGGGTGAGTTTGTTAAGTGCTTAATTGGCTGACTTGTGAATGAAAAGTGACAGTTATTTTTTTCTAGAATATTTTTCTTGATTTTTAATAAAGTACTTCCCAAACTCTGAGGGACATGGCTTTTTAATATGTTGTTTGTAAGGGCCCTACGATGAAGCATTCTAAGCCCCCTGGTCTTAGCACCAAAGTTCAGGTTATTCTCACCAGTTCACACAGGAAGTGCCCACATATTTCAAGGCCACCAAATAGTTGGTCTGTGAACAGTCATTTTTCATGCCAAATCAACATTTTCAAGACTTGTGTGTCCCTTTGAGTTTTTTGAGCTGAATTTTCAAGTTTCTCCAATCTTTTTGAAATTCACACCATGGAATGTGAACACCAAGACAATCAGAGGACCGTGAGTTTCAGCTTTCAATGTCATCCAGAAACTGAGATCTGGACATCCCATGTAAAACCTATCCCATTCAAAAATGGAGGCTGTCCATGGAAAGAGAAATTTTGAGGTTACAATGGATGCATATTGATCAAAAGGGGGGTTGTGGACACTGGGGGGTGGCCCCAAAATTGGGGGCATGAAATAGGTTGCAGGGGCAAAGAATAGGCTGTGGGGGCAGGAAGACACCACCCCGTGGAAAGCAGACAAACACATTTTTATCCCTGTCCCGCACTTCGGGAAAAGTAATCTAGTGGGCATTGCGCAGCATCCACAAAGGTCGTCCACAGACTGCACTTTAGGCTGTTCAGACACCCCCTGTTGGACTTCCTTCCCTTAGTATTGATGACTTTCCCTCCTCCCGTTAAGACATATGCTTCATGCTTCAAATTGAAACATTTTACAGACAGTCTTCTCTACTTTTGCCCTGAATCATTGGATTACAATCTTGAAAACACAACTTTTACTGTATGATCTTAAAAACATTCAATAATCTGTCATAAATGTATGCTCCACCCACTCCATGTGTCTTTCGGGCTGTGTGACTAAACCTCCCACTACACCATGTTGGGCCTCAGGTATTCAGATAAGAGACAAAGACAGGCCTACATACAGTCATAAAGCCTGACTGCTGCCTATACGAGCACTCAAAGCTTGATAACAACAACAGTGCCAAAATAAAACAAAGGGAGTTGAAAACAGACTACAGATCCCATGAAGCCTTGCTCACTTTACACCTATGTGTGAAATTCTGAAGGATCAAACTCTCAACTTGTATTGGATGAAATGCACGACAGAACGTGTCCCTCAACCAGGACATAATCAAGAGTAAAAAACCTCAGAGATCATTCTAAACTTTGCTTCCAGCGACAGAATACGCAGGGACTAGTTGCAGCTCTGCTGCTCCCAGGTGTAGCCTCGTTGCACAAGGAAGTAATACATACCTGAAACGTTGGCCATACAATCTCCATCTCGCTGGACGAGTTGAGATTTATCTGTGTTTCCGTGAATTATACCACCGAGCAAACCATGTCTCACATATTTGCCTGCAGAAGTGAAGAAGTTTTCTCTTCTTCTACCGAGTTGACTTCTCTGTTTTCTCAGCCAGTCCGCTGAGAATCAGCCGCCGTAACGCCCGCTGATAGAGCGAGGAAATGGCCTCCCGCCATCACCCAAGCTTCAAGGAACCGAGTCGGAGTCAAATGATGGACAAACACACATTCTACTTATGTCCTCACATGACTAAGTAAGACGTTTACATCTGGGCAGAGATAGATTATTATAGTGTTTTATTCTTGTGTATCAGGGCTCTGCTTGTACAGTTTGCAGACCGCCGATTCTGCTCATTGCTGCTAATAATACTCAAGGTATTGTAACTTACTGTTACCATGTCGTCCAGCCACATTGGACTGTTGTGTATTTCCACCAATGCAGGTGGGACCAGCACACTGAGTTTAATCAGTAAAGAACCAACGACCATGGCAGATGGATTATGAGCCATTCACCGGTCATTAAAACCGGCTTCGGTGGCATTACCCTGTTCTCTCTCTCACTCATACTAACCACACACACACACACACACACACACACACCTTCCTCTCATGTATTATAGGCTTATTTTTTTACCATATCTAATCATGTTACTGTTTAGTTTGTAGTTGGAATTCTGTTATACTTTAAAGATAAGTGTTTTGGTATTGTTCTGCATGCAACTGTGTTAAAAGCTGACAGGGGATGTCAGTGCTCAGATTTAAGCCTTTAATATTTTCCTTTTGAATGACAATGTTTTCCAGACGTCAGCTTTCCTAAGAGGACATTCCTATAGTGTGACTGCTATACTGTCTGTTTATTAGTCCCTGATTCCAGGGTGGTGCCCCAGTGATGTTAATCCTTATTAATATTCTATTGATTTTGATAATTGTTGGTTATCTTTTATGATTGTTGATTTAAAGGATTAAAAAGCTAACACTGATTCTGATGAAAGTTCTTTTGATTTAAATAATTGACAATTATCATTGATAATTATTATTTATTGCTAATAACCAAACCCGCTCCTGTTGAAACGCCCAACAGCCGCAAACAGTGCAATGCACTGTCCAAGTGCCACAACTGTGGCGACTTTAGGGCTGTAGGGACAGTTTGTATGTTAGAAATTAAATTAAACTGTTACATTATTATGTAGGGCAATTTATAATTGTATTAGTGGTGTTCGACAACCAATAATTCGATTATTTGTCTGAATAAAATTTTCCACCATTAAAATCGTAATTCAATGTCTCGTTGTATCCGCTCACAATTTCTATTGTAAGGAATTAACTTTAATAAAGGAATTCTGATTAATTCACTTATTGGAGTAATAATATTCTTATGGCTTGAAAATAATATCACACATATTTTCGGTATGAGCTTTAAAGCAAGATCTTTTAAAATCAAGTGATGAGATTATCAGAATATACTACAGTCAAATTATCTTTGAATTAGGGCTGTCGATTTAACGTGTTAATTCTGTGCGATATATATATAAAAAAAAACGCTTTAAAAAAATTAACGCAATGCCCCCGGACCGTTATAAGGAAGATTCCTGAGAATTGCTAGCTTGTAGTACCACCTGTTTACTCCAGAGGGCAGTAAGTGAAACCTCAGCTGTATGAGCAACACACAGTTTATACAATGAACAAAACATCCATCCAGCAGCAGAACAACACAAACATGCGTTACGTTCTTGCGTTCAAAACACTCGATTGAGCGTTGAACTGATTGAAAAATTCTCTTGTGAAATGGATTGCTGTGAACTGTATGCCAATGATTGGCTTATGTTCAGTAATATGGTAGTAAACAATACATTGTATTTTAAAGCCGCTTTTTGTATTGTCTTATCAATGATTTACTCTTCTGTCATAAGAATGTAATGCATTTTAATTATCTGAATATTTTTTATTATATATATAATTTTTAAATATTTAAAGATAACTATGTATAATTATTTCATCATTATATATTGAATTATTGTTATATGAGGGGCTTTCTCAGGAAATATTTGTATATGCGATGAAATGCGATTAATTGCGATTAATTAATCGGAACACCATGTAATTAATTTGATTAAAATTTTTAATTGACTGACAGCCCTACTTTGAATACAAACACTTTATTGCTAATCTAATCATAAAAAAGAATCTAACACATACATACATGAAACAGGTTGGTGAGTAAAATGACAGAATGTGTAAGAAATTATCAATAAGCGCTGCCTCTCGTGTCTGGGCAGAGATCAGACAGAGGCAGCGCCTGTGGCCGTCAGAAGTGGAGAGGTACCAACAGAGGCAGCGTTTGTGGACAGCTCATGTTCTCACTGCGAGAACATGACCATGGCAACGTTAAGGTTGTGACTCTCCTTCTACCGAGGGAAAGTCAATATCATCGCGCCTTCTACCCACACGTGATTTGGGGAATTTAATGGGTGTGGTTTTTTGCAGGGTAAATCCCCGCGGACCACCCGTTCCCCTGCACGCTCGTATGCCCCCATCCGGTTCCGAGATGAGACCGGCTGGAATGGCCAGTCTGATGTCTCTCTCAGATCCCCCGAAATGGATGAGAGTTTCGCTGCTGCAAAGGAGAGCGTCTTGGCGGACTCCGACGCTGAGTACTCAACTGAGCTTATGCCTATGGGTGTGCCAGCCCAGTCTGAGGTAGACGCCGAGCTGTCCTTGGCCGCCACGAGTTTCGGGCTGGATTGGAACCCTCCGGCCCGCCCCCCCCCTGCTGGTCGGACCAATCAGACTCTATGCTACAGGACTGTTTTGATCACACGGACTGGGAGATGTTCCGGTCTGCCTCCGATGACGACATCGAGGTTTACACTGATAGCGTAACGTGTTTCATCAGGAAGTGCGTAGAGGACGTTGTTCCGACAAAAACTATATGGATCTACCCCAACCAGAAACCCTGGGTTAACGGCGATGTTCGCGCGGCACTTACTGCGCGGACTACCGCTTTTAATTCCGGGAACGCGGAGGAGCGTAAACAAGCCAGTTATGCCCTCCGTAACTCCATCAGTACAGCCAAACGCCAGTACAGGCACAAAATTGAAGGACAGTTCAACACCACTGACTCCAGAAGTATGTGGCAGGGAATTAACACCATCACGGACTATAAACAGAATAAAAACTCCATGAACACCGTTGCCTCTCTCCTGGACGAGCTTAATACTTTTTATGCTTGTTTCGAGGACAACAACAACACCGCCCTCGCGGAGAGAGCACTCGCGGACGATACTACAGAGGTTGGTTCACTCTCCATCTCTGTTGCGGATGTAACCCGATCCTTTCGACGGGTGAACATTCGCAAAGCCGCGGGTCCAGACGGCATTCCGGGCCGCGTCATCAGAGCATGCGCGAACCAACTGGCTGGTGTTTTTACGGACATTTTCAACCTGTCCCTCTCCCTGTCTGTAGTCCCCACATGCTTCAAAACATCAACCATTGTGCCTGTACAGAAGCAATCAAAAATCACTTGCTTAAATGACTGGCGTCCTGTTGCCCTCACCCCCATCATCAGCAAATGTTTTGAGAGGTTGATCAGAGATCACATCTGCTCTGTTCTGCCCACCTCTTTGGACCCATTGCAGTTTGCCTACCGCAACAACCGCTCCACTGATGATGCTATTGCATCTACAATACACAGTGCTCTATCCCACCTGGAAAAAAGGAACACGTATGTGAGAATGCTGTTTGTAGACTACAGCTCAGCATTTAACACCATAATGCCCTCCAAGCTTGATGTGAAACTCCGGGCTCTGGGCTTAAACAGCTCGCTGTGCAGCTGGATCCTGGATTTCCTGTCAGGCAGACGTCAGGTGGTTAGAATGGGCAGCAACATCTCCTCATCACTGACCCTCAACACTGGAGCCCCGCAGGGCTGTGTTCTCAGCCCACTCCTGTATTCCCTTTACACACATGACTGTGTGGCGACACATACAGTAGCTCCAATGCCATCATTAAGTTTGCCGACGATACGACGGTTGTAGGTCTGATCACTGACAATGATGAAACAGCCTACAGAGAGGAGGTGCACACTCTGACGCGCTGGTGTCAGGAGCACAACCTCTCCCTCAACGTCAGTAAAACCAAGGAGCTTGTGGTGGACTTCAGGAAGAAAGACAGAGAACACAGCCCCATCACCATTAATGGAGCACCGGTGGAGAGAGTCAGCAGCTTCAAGTTCCTCGGTGTACACATTACTGAGGAACTCACATGGTCCGTCCACACTGAGGCCGTTGTGAAGAAGGCTCACCAGCGTCTCTTCTTCCTGAGACGGCTGAGGAAGTTTGGAATGAACCAACACATCCTCACACGGTTCTACACCAGCACTGTAGAGAGCATCCTGACTGGCTGCATCACCGCCTGGTACGGCAATAGCACTGCTCACAACCGCAAAGACCTGAAAAGGGTGGTGCGAACGGCCAGAAACATCATCGGAGGTGAGCTTCCCTCCCTCCAGGATATATATAACAGACGGTGTGTGAATAAAGCTCGGAGGATTATCAAAGACTCCAGCCACCCGAGTCATGTTCTGCTCTCACTGCTTCCATCAGGCAGGCGGTATCGCAGCATCAGGACCCGCACCACCCGACTACATGACAGCTTCTTCCCACAAGCAATAAGACTTTTGAACACATGATCTCTCACGATCTATAATCAGCACTGCACTTTATTAATCCTCATTCTGTCAATATATTCTCGCTCCCAATTCAGTTAGTGTATATATATATATTTATACCCTTATCTAGTGTATGTGTATTCTACATTGTGTGTATTGTGTACATTTGATATGTAAATTGTTGTGTAGGTATGTGTACATTTGTATGTAAATTGTGTTGTGTAAATATGTTGTTATTGTAAAGTGGTTTATGTCTCGTCACTGTCATAACTGCAATGTTGCTCGGAACTGCACACAAGAATTTCACCTGCTGTTGCACTCGTGTACACAGTAGTGTGACAATAAAGTGATTTGATTTGATTTGATTGATTGATGTTCCTGGGTTTGGGGCACCACTCACAGCCATATCCCCCCTGGTTCCTTTCTTCCCTGAGGTGCATGATGAGCTGATGAAGTCGTGGAGGGCACCTATCACTGCCCGAATCCGACTCCCTCAGTCATCCGCTCTCACTACCCTTGACTGCGGAATGGTCCACGGGTACACGGAACTTCCCCAGCTGGATAAGGCAGTTACGGTACACCTGTGCCCGCAAAACACTTGGCAGGATCGACCATCACTCCCCTCCAAAGCCTGTAGGTTGATGTCGTATCTGGCAACCAAGGCCTACAGCGCCGCTGAACAGGCCACCTCCGCCCTGCACGCTACGGCCATCTTGCAAGTCCACACAGCCAAAGCACTAAGAGATCTGCACTTTGGTAGTCCTGGTCCTGACTTGCTGCAGAAACTGCTCTCCAGGCCAGGAAGGACACAGCACATGCACTCGGACAGGCAATGGCCACCCTTGTGGTCCAGGAATGGCATCTGTGGCTGAATCTGGTCGAGATGCGGGATCTCGATAAGGCTCACTTTCTCAACGCCCCATTTCCCAGATCGGCCTATTCAGCGATACCATAGAGGGCTTTGCCAAGCAGTTCTCAACGGTGAAGAAACAGATCGTGTCCATTCAACACATCTTGACCCGCTGTGGCTCAAGATCCCGCATTCCGTCTGCTCACCGAGGGCATCCCCCTGCCACGGTGAAACCCCAGGCGGCTCCACCCCAGCCCGACGGGCTGCGATACCCATGTTGTCACAAAGGAAGCAGTTTCCTCACTCTCTGTCACTTAGCCGGTGCACACAACCACCGTTCTCATGGTGATCAGACACCGAGCACTTGCAGTTGGGCCCCCATGAACGCGGACCCTCTGCCTTCGCGTGCCCAACTGCACCTCACTCACGCATCAGGCTGACAGGTGGTGACAAGTCTAAAGGCCATCACTACAGAACCTCCTCCTCAGTCCCCTACCCACCCAATGCTGGGTACGTGGAGCAAGGTAAGTGCTTTGAGCCTGTCCTCAGCACAACCACCTCGGGACGAAGCAACACTCCCCGACGTGACATCACCTGCTCCCCCCTGTCGCGAGGCCCCACCTCCAGGTACATCACAAATGATCGTCCCCTTAGTTCCCTCACCCGGAGCTTGGACGCTTTGCTTACGCTTTCCAACCTGTCGCAGTGTCTGGCCCCTCATTGGCCCACTCGGACTTGGCTTTCGGATCAAACACTCTTCATGACAGAACCACCCTTCTCGTTTGGCACTCAGTGAAGGCGGTCACATTTTCTCTCCCTCTCCCTCCCCTGACCTCACTGCTTTGCTCTCTCGTCATGTCTAGTCAACTGTCTTGTACTTTTGAGAGACTCTCTCAGCACTGCTCTCCAAACCAAGAAATTATTATGGATTTGGTCAACTGGTCTCTCAGCGCAATTGACACCATCTTCTCGAGGAGAAGCTTGGGTTCGGGGGAACCTAACTGCCCTGACGGATCGTTTGCAGCTGGCTACACGATGGAAGCGTGGGAGAGGTGGCGGGTCGTGTGTCTGGCGGTTCTTTCCGTGGAGGACGTTGAAGATATCTACCTATTCGGAACCATGATAACAGGTCTTCTGCTGATTGGATTAGGCATTGCCCTGGTTTATCGAAGAATTAAGAACTTACAGCTTTGCAAAGGCAAATGGATCGTTTAAGAGACCAAAATGGACATGCAGAATAGCCTGTGAAATTGCAGCTATTCGCCCCAAGGCAAAACATTTCAATCTTATCTGTTTCGGCACCCCCCAACCAGCACTGGCCTTGGCCAAGGCCGCTGATGGATCAACAACTCCCCTGGTTAGAGCACTGCAATGAGCCGCTCTCGCATTCCCTTCCTCCTCCCAAAACACCCAGGGATTGTGACCTTTTGGCGAATCTCTGGGCTCACACACACACAAGACTTTACACAAATACAGATATGCATCCGCCCCTCACCCCATCCCTCGCCTTCGCCGCTTCGTACCCCCCAGGCTGCAGGACCGGATGGCTGCTTGCCTGTGCTGGGCTACCTCCATCCCCCACTCCCCTCCCCTGTTGCAAGTTTTTGTTATGTTGTAGATGTACTGATTATGTGCTGCTGAGATGTTTTTTCCTGTTCCCACACTGTAATCCTCACAGGAGTATAGTCTGGGGGTTGCTTTTTTTTCTCACCTTTCCCCATGTAATGCTGTATATCTTCTCAATTCCCTGTCTTCCTGCCCTGTCTACCCCGTTGTCATATTGTATGTTTGTATGGGCAGGATGATGGCCAATTTCACTGGTTACTTTCACTTGTGACTATGTGACAATAAAGGGTTACTACTACCCTGGCAAATTCCCCTGAGGAAGGTCCTTGCTTCTCAGGGATGGGGCACCCTCTGGTATCCATGCCCAGACCTCTAGAACCTTCACATCTGGCCCTTGGATGGGATGCGGAAGATCTAAACGGTCTACCACCAGCCATTGTAGACACGATCATTCAAAACAGTGCTCCCTCTACCAGGCAGCTTTATGCCATAAAGTGGCGCTTATTTGCAAATTGGTGATCTTTCTGATCTGAAGACCCACAGAGCTGTGCAATCAGGTCAGTGCTCTCATTCCTGCAGGAGAGGCTGGAAGGGCGGCTGTCCCCTTCCACCTTGAAGGTTTATGTAGCCACCAAAGCGGCTAACCACAATGCAGTGGATGGTAAGTCGTTAGGGAAGCATGACCTGATCATCAGGTTCCTTAGAGGCGCTCGGAGGCTGAACCCTCCTAGGCCATGCCTGTTCCCCTCATGGGATCTTTCGATTGTCCTCTTAGGCCTTCAGGGAGCCCTGTTTGAGCCACTAGACTCAGTCGAACTAAAGGCCCTCTCCTTGAAGATGGCCCTCCTGATTGCGCTCACTTCCATCTAGAGGGTTGGGGACCTGCAAGCACTCTCTGTCAGCGACACTTGCCTGGAGTTCAGTCCGGCAGACTCTCATGTCATCCTGAAACCCCAACCAGGCTAATTGCCCAAGGTTCCTAAGACCCCGTTCATGGTTCAAGCGCTGCCCCGGGAGGAGGCAGACCCAGCCTTAGCATTGCTGTGTCCGGTGTTTGCATTGCGTACCTTTTTGGATTGCACGCTTAGTTTTAGGCACTCTGAGCAGTTCTATGTCTGCTTTGGTGGACAGCGGAAAGGGAACGCTGTCTCCAAACAGAGGCTTGCACATTGGATCTTGGACGATATTGCGTTGGCCTACCAGTTTCAGGCTCTGACCGCCCCCTTGCGTGTTTGAGCACACTCTACAAGGAGTGTGGCATCCTCGTGAGCACTGGCCAATGGCACCTCTATAGCAGATATCTGAAGAGCGGCGGGCTGGGCAACACCCAATACATTCACAAAATGTTACAATCTCCGGATTCAGCCAGTCTCGTCCCGTGTTTTGACAGGTCCGAACAAATAGAATTTGGTAAAACAGTGACAACAGCTGGCCGGGTGTATCGCTTGCAGAGAGTGCCTTTCCCCTCCCCTGAGGTGAAGACGTGTAATCTACTCCCCCAGTCGAGTCCACAGGTCACAGACCCTGGGTGTCCTTCCTCCCAAGCCCTCTGGCTCTGAACTCAGCAGAGGAAGTTCACAGCCAGACCCACAGCAGGCACTGACTTGCCTGTGCTGGAATAGGTGCTCCACAGGTTCTGATTATTCCAATATCCCCTTTGATATATTTTCTGCAGGGGCAGAGCTCCCTTTGCCCCCCGGTCACTGTGTTTGTAGAGCTATTACCGTGCCACTTCCATGTGTGGCTGGTAAGCCCATGTGATGTATTTGCCACATGTTAACCTCCCCTATTGGGCAGGATGTGCTTTCTGCTGGGTCTTTGCCCCTTGAAAGAATAGGATTGGAAAGGAATGCCTTCCCCCTTGCATATAATAGCATTAGATGGACCCAGCCGCATCTAAAACTCTATGGAGAGAAAACCTAGTGAGAGAAAAGGCCACGGCTAGCTTGGCCTGCTCCCAGGCTAGTTACATTGCTTCCCTCCCTCAGGGATGTGGGGAACTATATGACGTCTCTTGGGGCATTGGGGAAGGTTACGTGCAGTCTGATGTACCTGCTATTTTCGCAGACAACAAGTCGTGTTCAACAAAGTCGCATCTTTTCTCTCACAGAACTGTCAGGATGTTGGCCTGGGCCATCAGCGTTTTTCTGTTTGTCTGTGTCTCCACCTGTGTGTTTGTGTGTTGGTATGTCCCTGTGGCATGGCAGCTCATTCTGGCTGATTCATCTCACCTGCCTCTCATCATCTCATCTCCAGTCTGTTCTTCTTAAACCTGAAGTCTTCAGTCATTCATCGCCACTCTGCCTTTAACCTCCATTCAATTGTGAAAATAAACAATTTCTTCTAATTCACTATCCTTGAGTCTGTGTGCTACATTTGGGCTCAATCCTCATTTGGCATAACACAGAATAACCTACTAGACAGCAACCAGTCTGGCTTCAAATACCGACACTCTACAGAAACTGCCATGATGTCCTTTAGTGAAGCTCTGAGACTGGCAAGAGCTTCATACAAATTGTCTTTTGTCATTATGCTGGATGTGTCTGCTGTATTTGACATGGTAAACCACGAGATTCTAGTGTCAACCCTCACAGCAAAGCACATCACAGGAACTGTGTTCCTCTTGTTTGTGTTTCATCTCACATGTAGGTCCTTCAAGGTTTCTTGGAGGGGAGTGGTGTCTAAGTCTCACCAACTAGCTACTGGGGTACCCCAGGGTTCAGTTCAAGGGCCTCTCCTCTTCTCCATATACATGTTATCTCTGGGTTCTGTCATTGAGGCACATGGCTCTTGCTAACATTGCAATGCAGATGCATTGCACACAGCACTACCAGTCATGCCAGCATGACAATCCTAAGGTAGCTGTATGGATCTCAGCCTGCCGGGTAGACATCTCCTATTGGATGAAAGAACAATCACCTCCAACTCAACCTACCTAAAACCAAGCTGCTTGTGATTCCAGCGAGCTCAGCAGTTCAGCACAATTTCATAATTAAACTAGAATGATCAACAATCACATCATCTAAGACAGCCATAAATCTTGGAGTTATGTTTGACAATCAGTAATACTTCACACACCACATCCCAAGGACTGCCTGATGGTGCAGACACTTTCTATCTGAGCATGCCACACAACTCTTCGTCCAGGTGCTTGTGCTATCCAGGCTGGACTACTGAAATGGTCTTCAAGCAGGCCTTCCTGCATGTACAGTCAAACCTCTGCAATTGATCAAGAATGCAGCAGTGCATTTGGTCTTCAATGAACCCAAGAGAGTGCACGACACTCCTTTCTTCATCAACATGCACTGGCTTTCAATGGTTGCTTGCGTTAAGTTCAAGGCATTGATTCTTGCTTAAAGAATAACTACCGGCTCTGTACCCCCCATCACACTCACCACTTCAGGTATACGTGCCCTCTAAAGTTTGAGTTCTGCTGGTGAATGGCACCTCATATTGCCATCTAAAAGAAGCCAAAAAAATCAGTGTCCAGGTCTTTCACTTCAACAGTTCCTCCTAGGTGGAATGACCTGCCAATCTCCACCCAAGCAGCTGGTTCTTTAACATCCTTCAAAAAATATTTATGAACATCCATGATCACTTGACCCAATCACTTTAGTGCATTGTCTAATTGAAAAAAATAAAAATAAAAAATAAAATAAAAAAAAATATTTTTATATATATATATATATATATATATATATATATATATATATATCATCATCCTTGCTTGGGGTAATTCTCTATAAAAATTTTAAACTTGTATTACAGCACTTGTGTTACTACTGGCTCCCTTTTTCTCCTCATTTTTAAGTTGCTTTGGATAAAAGTGTCTGCTAAATGAATATATGTAAATGTAACGCAGTTTTCATGGGTGATCCTCAATGTGGTACTAATGAAATGGAGGATGGCTCACTGGTGTCTCACAGATTTGGGTACATTAGCTTATTTTTACAACAACCTGTATCATAAAACTCTGATTGATGTACATTACAGCCATAGCTGACAATCACAAACATGAGAAAACAGCTCTTTAGTGTATTTCTCCAACATTAGGGAATACTTCAAAATTAGGCGAAAACGACATGGAAGAGAGGACTGGGTTGACACCAAGTGAAAGCCTGGCACAATACACCATACATTTCAGAAAGGTGATGTGAGCTGTGGTGTTTTTGTGATGCTGGTAAAAGAAAATTGGTTTATTCTAACATGTCACAAACTTTGTGTTTTTTAAATTTACTGTTCACTGCTCTACTTGGCAAAGCAGGTGGTGGAGGACTGAAATAATTTTGAAGTACTGTTCATTCATTTGTGTCTGACCCAGTGTTAAAGTAAATTTAGATCAACATTCAAATAATTACAGTGTCAAGGGAGGAGTATTGTTGAGTTTGTGGACGTAAAGGCAGATCCCAAATGGAGAAGCGTTGCAGTTTCATCCAAACAAGGTCTGATTTTTTCGCATCCAATCTAAACCACTTCCAAATGTGGTTTTAAATCATATATATATCTGATATCTGCGCAAGTATTGTACACATTCCCTGTGGTCAAACAGGTGGACTTGGTCCCACCACTATTGGCTTCTATTCCTATTTGGACAGAAACAGTTTTTACAGTGGATATAAGAAGTCTACACACCCCTGTTAAAATGCCAGGTTCTTGTGATGTAAAAGAATGAGACAAAGATAAATCATGTCAGAAATTTCCACCTTTAATGTGACCTATCATGTGAACAATTCAATTAAAAACAAACTGAAATCTTTGAGGGGGAAAAAAAAAACAAACAAAAAAAACCCCACACACCACACACACACACATCTCCTGTACACAACCCTCTTCAGTTCACCCCACAGATGTTCAATTGGATTCAGGTCTGGGCTCTGGCTGGGGCATTCCAAATCATTAATCTTCTTCTGGCAAAGCCATGCTTTTGTGGATTTGGATGTGTGCTTTGGGTTGTTGTCGTGCTGAAAGGTAAACTTCCTCTTCATCTTCAGCTTTCTAACGGATGCCTGAAGGTTTTGTGCCAAAATTGCCTGGTATTTGGAGCGGTTCATAATTCCCTCCACCCTGACTAAGGCCCCGGTTCCAGCTGAAGAAAAACTGCCCCAAAGCATGATGCTGCCACCACCATGATTCACTGTGGGTATGGTGTTCTTTGGGTGATGTGCAGTGTTGTTTTTGCGCCAAACATACCTTTTGGAATTATGGCCAAAAAGTTCAACCTTGTTTTCATCAGACCATAACACATTTTCCCACGTGCTTTTGGGAGACTTGATGTTTGTTTTTGCAAACTTCAGCCGGGCTTGGATGTTTTTCTTTGTAAGAAAAGGCTTCTGTCTTGCCACCCTACCCCATAGCCCATTCATATGAAGAATATTGGAGATTGTTGTCACATGTAGCACACAACCAGTACTTGCCAGAAATTCCTGCAGTTCCTTTAATGGTGCTGTAGGCCTCTTGGAAGCCTCCCTGACCAGTTTTCTTCTCATCTTTTCATACATTTTGGAGGGACGTCCAGTTCTTGGTAAGGTCTCCGTTGTGCCATATTTTCTCCACTTGATGATGACTGTCTTCACTGTGTTCCATGGTATATCTAATGCTTTGGAAATTCTTTTGTACCCTTCTCCTGACTGATATCTTTCAACAATGAGATCCCTCTGATCCTTTGGAAGCTCTCTGCAGACCATGGCTTTTGCTCTGAGATGCAACTAAGAAAATGTCAGGAACATCCTACTTGAACAGCTGAACTTTATTTGTGATTAATCAGAGTCACTTTAAATGATGGCATGTGTGTAATGACTTCTATTTAACATGAGTTTGAATGTGATTGGTTAATTCTGAACAAAGCCACATCCCCAGTTATAAGAGGGTGTGCACACTTATGCAACCAGGTTATTGTAAGGTTTTTCATTTTCCCCCACAAAGATTTCAGTTTGTTTTTCAATTGAATTGTTCACATTATAGGTCACATTAAAAGTGTAAAAACTTCTGACATGATTTATCTTTGTCCCATTCTTTTACATCACAAAAACCTGGCATTTTAACAGGGGTGTGTAGATTTTATATCCACTGTATGAGGATGTGGGGTAATGTAATAATTACCAGAGCTCCTCAGTAATTTCCCTGTACTGCACATTCCTGCAGCAGTAAAAATGACAGCATTATCACTACTGTAAAAATAATCCCTATTAATGGTAATATTAATCCAGTGCAAATAAATAAAAAGCCTGTATATCTGCACTTTCCAGCCCTTGAGCCCTTTCAATATTTAGTATTTACGCATGTAAAAGAGAAACAAGCAGTTTTAGATTATGATTTGAGCAAAGTGAGTGTGAGAAATTATGTTGAGCCCTGCGTGTTGGAACACAAAATTAGGCGACATAATGTTAGGGGGTTGTCCAAATTTCTACGTTTCAAGAGTGAAATACAAGATTACAGGCTTGATAATGTTACCAGTTTTGTTGTATGTAGCCAGATAGTCCAGTCAATTTCTTTGTATAATCACAGATACAGTATATGATCATGTTTAATATGTCCTGCATAATTAATAAGCACATTAAACATTTTCTAAATAGGTCAGTTACATGTGACAGCAGTGTGTAAATGCTGTAGACATACCCATCTATGTGATTTCTCCTGCATGCAAGTTGACTGTAAATATTACAGATGTCTGCAGTAATAATTAGCCAACTTTATGCACATAAATCAGGAAAGCTAATCCTGTCTGAATAGGGCTTTATCCACACTTGTCTAACCAATGTTGAAATCATTAAAGCAGTGTTTACCACAGCAGCAGGGAAAATTGCTTCTTTTTTTTTTTGCCTTATTAATTGTGTGCAATTTTTCCTACTTAAATATAGTACAAGGCCATTAAAACCAGAGGTTGAACCATGGTGCTCATAAGTTAAAGCAATCAGTAATGGAATCATTTGAGTATGGGTGGGAGATTAATATAAACACTGATATCAAATATGAGTCCTGTCTCCAGTGAATGTAAACAGGAGGGACAAAAAAATTGGATCCGGTCAAAAGATTGGATCTGTGCATTCAGCCTTGCAGTGTAAATCCAGCCTTTGTATTCTTGTAGCCACGTATACATTGACTGTAAAAAAAAAAAAATATGTTTCATACAAAACTATATACTTTTTGAGGGTGAAATAACTGGATTTGTTCTGGATGTTAGCATTTATTTTTTACATTGTAATGTTTATAACGACATGCTTTTTAAACAACATCTACACTTGAAGTCTAATGTCATTGGGCAAAGTTGTCCTTCAAATTCCGCAACACTCAAATTGTAGAGTTGCAGCAACAGCACATACTTAAAATAACTGAACACCACCAAAACTCAGGTCAGGAGAAAGTTTAAAATCTGTGAGCTGTAGTACTGTATCTTCAAGAGTCCTCTGTTGCAGTGGAATCCCTTTTCATGCCTGATACTTTTCTGCTGGCTGTATCATGGAACGATCTGGTGAAAGCCATTTCTACATTAAAGCCTTAGTTTCAACATGTTCTCAATGATGAGGAAGTGGCTTCCAAGTAATTAGTTGAATGATTGTGTGACTCAAATTTTGGTTCCTGCTACATTGCACTCAGTGGTAATGAAATTTGCCCATGATGAGGTTGTGGGTCTTAAAAGACATGATCGTGTGCTCTGGTATTTTCTGTGGCTGCATCTTAAGAGAAACATTTAACAATACATTACTGTAAGACGTGCCATAGCTGTCAGATGATTGAAAAACCAAACCAGACTATAAAACCTGCTCCTCTCCATCCCAAAAAGTAGATGTAAAGTCATTTGAAAATTCATTCATAACATTCTGGATGTATTAGTCTTTTGCCTCTGCCTAAATCTAATGGTAATTATTTGTGGACTATAATTTGTCAAGCTACCCAATATCCTGCTGCGAAAAATCCACTACAGAATTTTTTTTATGAAGGCTCTTTATCAATTTATTTCTATTTTTGGCATTCCCAAAATTATGAAAATGGATGAGGGCACTAATTCCTCGCGCCTCTTCTCTAATGTCCTGCTTCAGCTCCGCATTAAGCATAGCTGGTCTTCTGCTTACCAAGCGAAGAGCCAAGGGGCTATAAAATGGTTCCACCAAACCCTGAAGTCCCTGCTGCAAGATTATAGTGTGGAGTTGTCACATGACTGCAGGGTTGTCCTGGTTACTGCTGGCCTCTATAGAAATCTTTCAAGAAAGCAGTGGTTTTAGCCCATACGATCTTGATTTTGGACATGCGATAAGAGGTCCGTTGGACATTGTGCATGATAACTGGTCCTCCAGTGATCCTCCTGAAAACTTGAGTGATTTTAGGAGTGGTTTTAAGCATCATCTTAATGAGGCTGGAAGACTTGGTTGGTGGAATTAAACCGAGGTGGTGGTGGCGTAGTGGACAGGGCTGCTAATCAGAAGGTTGATGGTTCGATCCCCACGGCCACCACCATTGTGCCCTTGAGCAAGGTACTTAAATCCAGGTTGCTCCGGGGGGGATTGTCCCTGTAATAAGGGCTCTGTAAGTTGCTTTGGATAAAAGTGTCTGCCAAATGCATAAATGGAATGACCGCCGTGGTGAATGCAGAGTTTTCAGTGTCAGATATCAAGTGCTTGCTCTTAACCTGTGGATAGTTCTCCTTTCCAGGCCAAATTTGCAGGACCTTTATGAGGTTGTGTGAGTTGAGTCTAATGACAGCTATGTTGTTGCTACTCCTGACTGGAAAAAAGTCACCAGATGCAGTCACTGCATTACGAGTGCAACAATATCGTCCATCGCCCATCGTCTCCATGCTTGTTGGCAGATAAACTAGATGGTACTTTCCATTTTTGAACGGACTACCGGAAAGTAAACGCTTTGACAAAACCCAATTTGTCACCATTGCCTCAAAAAGGGGATTGTGTGTGAGAATTGTTTGCAACACTTTAAAATTGAAATGTAGCAAAAGATTTGGAGAGACAGGAGAAGCAAAAACACAGACAGATTTATTGACAGTTTTGTATATATAAAAAATAGAAGTTCCGATAGCAATAACCATGATTTCTCTGCACCTGCAGCAGAAACTGGGAAAAGAGGCAATATGTGTCTGAGCGAACGAGATGGCACAGCTCACAAACACTCATATCCCATCGCACCCTCTCTAGCCACAGAATACTCAGTTTATATAGGATTGAAACACACTGTGCTCCGGTGTGCACCATCAACAATCAGCTCTGCTGGCTACAGTAAACGTGAGAGCAATAAAGAGAGAGAGAGATAAAGAGAAATAACAACACACACAAACACACAAACGATAAGGCCGAGAAGGATGTAGGGTTCACCAAAATAAATCCAGCTTATTTTAGAACCACTAGATATTGCCAAATTGCAAAGACAATTGTACCCAGTTTATATGACCATACCCAGACTTTGAGCTTTAGGAGTGAGTTTGATGGTGTTAATGCTGTTCTGGGCCAATCTGTGCAACCACTGAAAGAGTTTTGAAATTTAAAGGAGCCGCAGCCATGCCGACATCTCTTTTAAAAATAGGAACAGCACTAAAATTCAGCTTAGATGAAAACAGGAAAAGAAGCATCTATTGAGCTCTTTATGTTGCCACATTACAAAGTCAGTCGAACTCGAAGTCGAAGATTTGAAAATAGCCAAACTATGAGGTGTAGTGTGTCCTTGAGAGGGTGCTTTTTTGGGGAAATCTGTGCAACCTATTGCAAAAGATATTGAAATTTTTAGGTAATAGCTGACATACAAGGTGTTCAAGAGGGTGCGTAATGTTTAATAACACTTACAAACATTTAACCAATAATTTCAAAGAGTGATACTTTTTATTATATAAAAATATGACCTAAATGCAACCAGGGTGAAAGTTGGAAAGCTACAGCACAAGCTTTAATATGTCCTGTGTTGTGTAGAATAGGTTTTTCTACTTGTTTATGAGTAATCATTTCAATTGTTATGTTTAAACCAAGAGATGTCAACAAGTAATTTTTTATCTTTATTATTTTTTGAGAGATGATCTACAACTTGTTTTGAAAACTTTATAGATCAAGTCAAGTAGAATTGTTCTGCTCAGAAGCCTTGGAAGGTTGGGAAAATATATAATGTAGTTTGTAGAGGGTCCCTTTCATATTGTGGTCATCACCACCATCCATAGAGATCAACAATTTTGTCTGCTTTTTAACAACGACTTCAAGAGAAAACAGCATTGTAGCTGATTGCCATATTTCACAATAATAGTAACTTACTGGTATAAACCTTTTTGAATTCACCGTTAGAAAGCTATTGAGAAAAGAAATATGAATATGTGAATATGAAGCTAACTTTACTGCAGATGTGCCAAAATTGACCATGAAAATGAACACGTAGATTGTTTTTCCCCCCCTTGTTTTGCAGAATAAACAAGACAGACCAGTATATTTGGTTCAGCGACTCTTTGTTGAAACACAGTGCCAGTTATACCCAGTGGAGCACAGTAACAAAGTATTTTTACTTAGTTACTGTACTTAAATAAATTTTTCAGATATCTGTACTTTATCAGAGTATTTTAATTTTTGGAAAATATTACTTCACAACATTCAAAAGCATAAAAACGTACTTTTTACTCCACAACATTTATAAAAAAATTGCCATTCCTCGCTACTTTGAAATTAATTAATAGTGTTAAATTAAAATAGACCAGTAGGTCTTGTTCTTGTTCTATAACTGTAACCCAGCTACAAATGCGATTTAGCAAGAGTTTCCACAGTTTATATTAATAAAACTGCAATGAATGTGCTTGCTAGCAGTAATCTTATAAATGAACTCTGGTCAATGCAAATGAGGTTGCAGGGTAATATAGGATATAAAGACAGTGCTATATAAAGAGTCGAGTTTATTAGGCCTATTTAGCAAGTCACTAGTTTTGGTAGGATGGATGAAACGGGAGACTGCGTATTCTCTTCTCAATGAATAAATATTTATTTTCAGTCTGAACTTTGCTTTTAAGCGCACACACACACACACACACACACACACACAGGTGGTTTAAGAGCACCTCTCTCTCTCTTCATCTGCGGCTCTGGATGCTTTTTATATCTCTCCAGCTCTCACTGTACAAAACAGCAGTTAGAGATAATTTTCCCCAGGTGTCAATCCTTACCACTTTCCTCTCCTGGCCTTGCTCTCCATAGAATGTTGATCAACCACACCCCAATCTCCACATACTCCCATCGCCCGACTTAGGCCAGGGACTGTCCGGCCTGACACCTACTACCCCCCCCCCCCATTTCTAGACAGCCATCTGCGCCTGTGTCCTGTGGACCATTTTGACTGGAGATCCAGATATCAACAGATGATATGCATTGGTATCCTTCATATGATGGAGCCACTGGAGAGTGGCATGGTACTAACAGAGTGTGAAAGCATGCCCCAACATGTAGTACTGGAGGGTTAGGACCGCCCAATTGATGGCCAAACACTCCTTCTCAATTGTGCTGTCTCCCTAAGCAAGAGCATTCAACTAATATACAACATGGGGTGCTCCTCCACCACCTGGGATAGTACCACTCCCACCCCCTTGTCCGGCCCATTAGTCTGCAAGATAAAAGGGAGAGAGAAGTCAGGAGAGTGCTATAACAGGCAGCTGCAAAGTACAGCTTCCACCCATGTGAATACCTGCTGACATGGCTCCATTCACTGCGTAATCCAATATTGTGGAAAACTGAATTTTTTCATGGGACATGGGAGTTAAGGGGATCTGGCAATGTCCCATCATCAAATCCATTGTCGAGTAAAAGCGAGCCGCGCCTGACCGATCGAGCAGTTCATCAATCCATAGCATTGGATATGCGTCAAATTTAGACACCGCATTGACTTTTCTATAATCCACACAGAACCAGAACACAGAACCCCAACCGAGCCATTAGGAACCAGATGCACCAGGCTGGCCCAGTCACTGTGGGATACTTCTATTACCCCTATATCTGGCATGGCCTTTAATTCCGTACCACTTTTTATTGTGGTTGGGTATAGGTAGGGGATATATACGTTCCACTACCCCTGGGGTTGTTTCAATACTGTGCTCTTATGAGATTCATACGATCAAGGAGAGGCAAGAACACGTCTGTGAACTCTCCTTGCAATCTGGCAACCTCCTTGACTTGGGATGGTGAGAGGTGGTCTCCACAAGTGACCGGGGTGACTCGATTGGTGGCTTTTATGTTCAACACGATTTCTTTTGGAATCCCCACTATGGAGATAATTCTGAAGAGTGCCTCCGCAACACTTCGTGCTGAAATGTTGTGCAGAGGCATGGCTTCCAGGTATCAAGCTGCGTAGTCATCCAGAACCAACACAAAGCAATTCCCATGTGCCATCTACTCTAATGGCAGGACGAGGTCCATACCGATTCTTTCAAAGGGGACCTCGATCAAAGGATGGGGGTGCAATGGCACTTTTGGGGTGGCTGCAGGATTCACCATCTGACATTCATGGTGTAACGATCCACACCGTCTTTGGTTTGTGTACCTTTTATTTTAAGTTCTGGCACCTTTTATGTTCCATATTGTTCTTTGTTTATGCACTCTTATTTTAAGTTTTGGCACCTTTTATGTTCCGTATTGCCTTTTGTTTTATGCACTCTTATTTTGAAGTCTTGTCATGTCCTGTTTTCCCTCCATGTCTATGTGTCTGATTTTCATTGGTTCATTGTCTAATTATCTTGTTATCGGTTCTAATTTATCATTGGTTTTAGTTTATTGTCTTGTTATCTTGTTTTGAGTTTTGGTTTTCCATTGGTCTATGTTTCCCCTTGTTTTGTATTTAAGCCCTCATGTTCACCTTGTCCTTTGTTGGTCGTTGTTTGGTGTTTCATGTTCAGTCCATGGTTGTTCCCGAATCCTACCTTAGTCCGTGTTCCTGCCTATGCCCTCCTTGGAAAACTCCCCGTGTTATTATCTTGTGTTAATGTCTTTATTTTTCCCCTCGTGGACGTTTCATTTGTTCCTGTGTTTCTACTTCCCTTTACTTTGTGACTTTGAATAAAGCTGCACCTGGATCCTTACTCCCTCATCTGCCCACTTCATTACACATGGCATGCTGCACACCACCTGTGAACATTCCAGCAAATGCACAGCAAATAGAAATGGCCCATCTGACGGTT
The DNA here is from genome assembly GCA_032164185.1 of Moxostoma hubbsi. NCBI lineage: Eukaryota > Metazoa > Chordata > Actinopteri > Cypriniformes > Catostomidae > Moxostoma > Moxostoma hubbsi. The sequence goes on from JAVLUX010000030.1 coordinate 1,407,650, forward strand.
CAGTGTTTTTTCCTGACCTAAATGACGTGCCATAAGATTATGATGAGTCATCTGGAATAGCATTTCCCGATAACTCTTCGGTATTAACAATTGTGCTGTATAGTGTCCTGCATCACTCAATATAACCAATTTTTAAAAATAGAAAAATATGGTTAAGAGCTGCTGGAGGCATTGACCATCAATCACTTTCACCTGGTCAGAGGCGTGCATAAGGGTTTCATTTCACGTCTGATTTAATCCCCTACAGGGAATCCTCATAGGGCTGGGGAAGCTGTGACTTTCTCCTCCCTTGCATCATCCTGATACAGAGCTGATGCAGATGGCCCTGGCACCAGCCAGCGAATCATAAACCATACACCGAGACACTTTGTTGCAGGACACATCCACACATATTCCCCTCAATAGCATTGTAAACGCCGGCCAATTCGTGTCCAAAATGAGTGGATGAGAGAGGTGGGAACCAACTGTAGGCTCAACACTATGCTTATATCCCCGATATTGGATGATGACCGTCACAAAAGGTTAATTTTGACACACACTTTACACACCTTCACACAACTTACCTTCATTTGCTGGCTTGTACTCAAATCCTTTGTGAATGGAGGTTTGGTTACAACCTGAAGAGCTGAGAGCCGGTTTTGGGGAGATAACTTGTTTCCAGAGAGAAGGAACCGGACAGGGGGAAAAATAGGGGGAGGGGGGAGAGTGAGAGATAGAGAGAGACAGACAGAAGAGGGCTCGCCGGCCCCCAAATACAACGCCAAGTGGTCCTCAGCCGGCTGGATGACCTCGTCCAGTGAAGCCAGGTGGTGGCACTGGACTCATTCTGCCATCCCTTTCAGTAGTCAGTTGATAAACTGCTCCAGTATCACCAGATTGACAACTGCCACAGCATCACGTTCTGCTGCCATCAGCCAGTTGAGCTTCACCCGACAGTAGTGGCAGCAGCTGGACCACCTAATGCGACTCTTGCCATCAAGCTACTTCCACTGCACACTCAAATAGCTCCAAGAACGCTTCTGGGTCGTCCCCTGGTCCCAACTTAACAAGCGTGAAGCAGGTTATGGCGCAGCAGAGGTCACGTCGGTAGAATCACTGCTCCTATTCCTGGCACATCTCAAGCAGAACCTTATGTTGCATTTGGTGGATGTTGGCGAGAGTCTTGATAAGATTGGCGAAGGGCGAGGACTTTATGTAGGATAGATCTCTCTTAATTTACTCACCCTCACCCAGAGCTGAAGTATTCTGAAATATATTGTAAACTATGCATTCTCTCTACGAATGATATGGACAGTGCTTTTAGGTGCTATTGGAGTTTGCATGTCACAATTACAATCCTCTAATCCCTCATCTTATGTTTCACGGATGAAAAATCATACTCGTTTCGAAAGAGGAGAGTGTGTAAATGATGACAAATGTTATTTTTGGGTGAGCAGGTATGTAAGGGATAATGTGCAGACATTGATTGATTGATTGATTTGTCATTGTTTTTACAATGAAATTTTGAGAAGCAGCATCTCCTCCAAATAGCTCACACAAAAGTGCCTACACCTATAGAAAAGTGCACAGAATAATAAAGTAAGTGCCCTAAAAAACATGTATTTGCATGCTGGGATTTTACGCAATGTGGCAGGACATGCAACAAAACAAGTATTTCATCATAGATCAGTCTTAGTGTGTGTGTGATGGGGGCTCGATCTATAGCAGCACAGGAGAAGCTGCTCCCCACAAAAATAGATCTACAGGAGTTTAAGGAATTTACTGCCTGTGGGAAGAAGCTGTTTTTCAGTCTATTTGTATGTGTTGCCACTGTCCTGAATTGCCTTCCCGATGGCAACAGCGCAAACAGTTGGTGTCCCGGATGAGTTGGATAATCCGATAATAATTAGTCATCCGGTTGTTATCGCTCAATAAACCCAAACAGGGTGATCAGAACTTGTATCACCATGAAGGGGTTTATTTTGCGATAACAACTGGTTGACTGTACATTATCCCGCTTATAACACAGCTACTAAACACATGGACATAAAATATTAATTTGTGTTGAAATTAATTAATTTGAGAAAAAAATAAATTGCTGAACAGTTTAAATTCACCTGTTTGCCTCGGAGTTCTGTTTTTTACATAATTGTGAGAAGGTTCGGCTACTCCGAAGAGGAAGGAGGACATGGAAACGGGGATGAACGCAAAGGTGAGGCTTTTTAATTCCAAATAATAATGTGGGGAGAACATAAACTTTTGACATTAATTTCTCTCTCTGAGGCCAACACTGGACTGGCGTGATTCTCTCTCGACTGGTGGGGCTGTGGCTCTTTTATCCGCTCTACCCGTGCACACTGAAATTAGAGACAGGTGTTAGACATGATTTAGCTCAGGTGCAAGCGCCCTTACCGCTTTCTCCCTTCGGACGGGTGCTTGACCACGCCCCCGCTGCCACAATAATATATCACAAAATGCACATACGCTTGTTCCTCAACATGTCAACTGTATCTGGGTAATAATTTGTGCTTATTGTACAAAGGAATAAAATGTTACAGCATTTAAAACTCTGGTGAAATCTATCTTTTTTTTTTTTTTTTTTTTTTTAAAAACCTCTCCAAGCGTGTAATTTAGGAGTTTTATTGAACATAATAACTGCTTATGAATGCAAACATATCAATAAATCATAAAATCATCATTCTCCTTAAATTAAATAATTTCCACATCATGAAAAATGTGTTGCATGCCACATTCCAACACTCAGAAAACATATATTGTACAAAGTTTGTCTAGGTGTGCTCTGGCTCTGCCCACCCATGTAGGATCCACATGTTCTGCCAGCCTTTTTTGCCAGAAATGCATCAGAACACTCTAGATAACCAGTGATGACAATCTAACACATATATCAGGGTTACGAAGGACAATTAAATCTGGACCGAGCTCTGAACCTTTGTGCTATATCTGACACCTGGTTAAGTGATTGTGTAAGCACACAAGTAGAGACGTGCAGAGCGGGAATAAATTGTGTTCAGCACTAGAGAGAAATATTTCTCTCTGGAGCAGGACTAAAGCACATCAAGTGCTACACGCTTTATTCCCTGGCACTGAACGCACTTTATTCTTGCTCCGCGTGCATTGCCTCTCTCCACACCATAGACATGAGGTGCCGCATAAAGCCTGATTTACTGTAGGCCTACGAGTTGAGGTAATCACAGTAGCGGAGACGCAGCGATAGATACTGGCATCTTTTGCTAAACATGCTGCAGAAAGCAGAGTGATCTTCATCTTCATCAGTCTTCATCTGTATGATATGTGATTCAGACAATGTTCAGCTAGGAAAGGTTTGTGTCAGGACAAGTTAACATGGCCCCTTTAGATGACACATTTTTTTTTTCAGTCTAAATTTAACTTTATTAATCAGCATGTTACAAGCCTTTCATAATAAACAAACTGATTTTTTTTCTAATTTTGTGAAAATTAATCAGAGATTTCATCATGGCATGATGGCAAGGAAAGCCTCTTTATACTTAAATTAAGCAATCAGCTATTAAATGCTTCACTGTTGTTATGTAAATTGTTTGTTTGTTGTTAGTAGATTCTCACTTTAAGGAAAATATAAAAATGGTCCATTCGGACCTTTACATTTAACATTTTCTCTCTGGGGAAACCCCTGAACCCCCGTATTTTTTATCTGTCAAAAGGCCTCCCTCATACTGTACATAGTAGTAGTAGTAACCCTTTATTGTCACATAGTCACAAGTGAAAGTAACCAGTGAAATTGGCCATCATCCTGCCCATACAAACATACAATATGACAACGGGTAGACAGGGCAGGAAGACAGGGAATTGAGAAGATATACAGCATTACATGGGGAAAGGTGAGATAAAAAAAGCAACCCCCAGACTATGCTCCTGTTAGGATTACAGTATGGGAACAGGAAAAAACATCTCAGCAACACTTAGCACATAATCAGTACATCTACAACATAACAAAAACTTGCAACAGGGTAGGGGAGTGGGGGATGGAGTTAACCCAGCACTGGCAAACAGCCATCCGGTCCTGCAGCCATTCTCGGCGCTGGTCACAGACCCGCCTGTCAGACTGGGGGGTACGAAGCGGCGAAGGCGTGGGATGGGGTGTAGGTCGGATGCATATCTGTATTTGTGTAAAGTCTTGTGTGTGTGTGAGCCCAGAGATTCGCCAGAAGGTCACAATCCCAGGGTGTTTTGGGAGGGGGGGAGGGAATGCGAGAGCGGCTCATTGCAGTGCTCTAACCAGGGGAGTTGTTGATCCATCAGCGGCCTTGGCCAAGGCCAGTGCTGGTTGCTGGGTGCCGAAACAGATAAGATTGAGATGTTTTGTCTTGGGGCGAATAGCTGCAATTTCTCAGGCTATTCTTCATGTCCATTTTGGTCTCTTAAACGATCCATTTGCCTTTGCAAAGCTGTAAGCTCCTTCATGATGTTATCCGTATTGAGAGTCTGAGTGCTGACAACTCTGCCCACCGCCTCAGTCATGACGGGCAGCCTTGTGAGGCTTTGGACAGCTGTCTCCGTCTTCTCAATTCTTCGATAACCCAGGGCAATGCCTAATCCAATCAGCAGAAGACCTGTTATCATGGTTCCGAATAGGTAGATATCTTCAACGTCCTCCACGGAAAGAACCGCCAGACACACGACCCGCCACCTCTCCCACGCGTCCATCGTGTAGCCAGCTGCAAACGTTCCGTCAGGGCAGTTAGGTTCCCCCGAACCCAAGCTTCTCCTCGAGAAGATGGTGTCAATTGCGTTGAGAGACCAGTTGATCAAATCCATAATAATTTCTTAGTTTGGAGAGCAGTGCTGAGAGAGTCTCTCAAAAGTACAAGACAGTTGACTAGACGTGACGAGAGAGCAAAGCAGGGAGGTAGGGGAGGGAGAGGGAGAGAAAATGCGACCGCCTTCACTGAGTGCCAAACGAGAAAGGTATATATTCTGAATGTAGAAATATTTCAACCACAAAATGTGGACTGTTGTCATTCAGTTTCAAAAGGAACTGTAGATCTTATCTTTTAATATTCGTGTTCAAGAGCACTCGACTGATGAAGTCTTCATAAAATATTGTAATCTTTTGGTAGAAAAGATCTCTCAGACCCCACTAATTTAGCTGTTTCTAGGCTCCCAATGTCCTCATCCCTGCCCATCCCTGACAATTTTGACTGTTTGGGAATTATTATAAGTATTATTATTTTATTTTTACAAAGTACTGAAATTTTTTATTTTTAAAAACAAATTAAGCTTGTGAGCAGCATTCTGTTGTTAACAAATCGAGCTGCACTTCTGGTTGAATAATGACAGTTCTAGAGTGAACATTCCAGTTCGGTTTCATCACGCAAGAGGCAGAGTAAACTGATTCCCCTCATGGATGCGCTTTAGAGAGCAACTGAAAGTAAACAATTAGAGTGAAAAGGACTTAAATATTGATCTCTTTCTCACACAAAGTGGTTGTATCACTGGAGTCGTATGAATTACTTTTACTACGATTTTCTGTGTGCTGATCACTATCCACTTGAATTGTATGTACCTACACCTTTATTACCAAGCTAAAAAATCATGGTAGCACCACTGCACTTTTTGGTACTTTTATATAAATGTAATTTACACATTGTCAAAGTCATTCTGGATGAGAAGCATTGAGACTTTCTCCATTATGGCTGTGTGCTGCCCAGCGGTGTGCTGACCGTATCTGTCCCAAGCTCCCGCAATGCCCTGCAGCGTCCAGGAGAAAGACGCAGGGTGTTAAACAGGGAGCTCCTGAAGGACTTACAGAGGAAGAAGTAAATGAGTGGATCGAGCACTGAATTAAGCGAGGAAAGCCACAGTGTGCTCTCCTTCAACTGGAAGAAAAATAACTTCTGCTGGCAGTTAAACATGCGTCCACGTGTTTGACTGATAGTGTATGGAACTCGGGCGAAGTGAAATGGTACAAAACAAATGAAGAAGACCGCCAACACCAGAAACACATTGGCCTGTATGTTTTTCTTGTTTGGCTGTTTCATTGGAGCAATAGCTCTTCTTGGGTGTCCTTGTGTCACCCTGTGTTGAGCTCGTGTCCGGGCGTATGACTTGTAGAGCTCCTTTGAGATGAGTGTGTAACATATTATCACAGTTACTAGATTTCCCCAGAATATCACCTGGCAAATGTGGTTGACAACTTCGTGCCACTGCAGTCCCAACTTTGTCTTTAGATCGCCACACTTAAAGCGAGCTGAAATGTTCGGACGGCTAGTTAAGATGACGTTGGGTAATGAAAGAGCCAACAGTGACATCCAGATGAAGCCAGAGAGAAGCTTTCTGTGGAATAGGCGTCTAGGACTGGTGCCTACAAAGGGCCACATGGTCTTCCTACAGCGGTCGATGCTGATCAAGCCAAAGAACAGGATGCTGATGTACATTGTGAGGTAAAAGAGCACAGATGACACACGACAGACAAAGACACGCTCGCCGACTGATGCTAAGTTTGAGTCGGCAAGGATCTTGAAGGGAAAGGTGAGCGTCATGATGATATCGGCCACCACAATGTTTTTCAGGTAGATGATGAAGTGTGATTTGCTGGGGATTCGTAGGAACACCCATGCTGCCAGACCATTCAGAGAGAAGCCCAGGATGAAGTGTATGGTGTACAGAATGGGAAACACAGTCATCTTCAGAGCGCTGTCTCGGGAACAAGCCTCCGTTGAGTGATTCTTATTGGTCTGATTGAAGTAATTGTCTGTGACCTGAGTCAGTGCTGTTGTGAGCTCCATGGATGTCTGATTCCTGTTAAAGACATAAAGCAGTGTAAAATATAAACTGGCGTTATTCAAAGTGGCAACTACCACATTACACATACTATTTCTGCAGTACTGTATATATTTTGTGCACAGCATGAACCTACTACATTTGCCAAACTATGCAGTATAAAGTGGATTTTAGAGATCCGATCTTGGATGCTGATTGGTAAGTGTTTCAGCCATACTAAAATGTGCAATACTGTAACAGCTATGATCTGTTCATCATTTCACAGAGCAGCACCCATAGAGTATCATAACTTTTTATAAATAGGAATGTTATGTAGTGTTGGGGAGAGGTGAATTAAAAGTAGCGACACTACTAACTTTATATTTTTAAGTGTAAGTTTCACAAAAGTGTAGCTTTTCGGCTGCAATCTACATTTTCCAACAAGTAGCGCTGTAGTGTCACAAAATGCTACATTTGTCATATTGTATTACGAATGCAGCTATGGAGCCGAGGGAGTAATAAAATACACTCACCTAGGGGGCCTGAGTATCTCAGCGAGTATTGACGCTGGCTATCACACCTGGAGTCGTGAGTTCGAATCCAGCATGTGCTGAGTGACTCCAGCCATGTCTCCTTAGCAACCAATTGGCCAGTTGCTAGGGAGGGTAGAGTCACATGGGGTAAATTCCTTGTGGCCGCTATAATGTGGTTCTTGATCTCAGTGGGGCGTGTGGTGAGTTGTGCGTGGATGCCTCGGAGAATAGCGTGAAGTCTGGACACGCGCTATGTGTCCAAGGAACGAGCTCAACAAGTCACATGATAACATGTGCGGATTGACTGTCTCAGATGCAGAGGCAACTGAGATTTGTCCTCCACCACCCAGACTGAGGCGAGTCACTATGCCACCACGAGGACCTAGAGCACATTGGCGATTGGCATTCCAAATTGGGGAAAAAATAAATAAATAATATAATAAAATAAATATATAAAATAGACTCACCTAAATCATCCTCTCTCTCTCTCTCTCTCTCTCTCTCTCTCTCTCTCTCATGTAGCACTGCATTAAAGGGACTTATATAAAGTATTATATAAGTATTTAGTTAAAGGTACAATCTGTATTTTTTTAATATGAGATCTTGGACTTACACTGACATCTAGGGACCGGGATGCAGCATCATTCAAACACAAAAAAACAAGGCAATTAAGGAGATTAAGCAAGTAGTATTCAGCTGGTCATTTGATCCTAACATGGCAGCCTCCACGAGGAGACCCTCTCCATTTAGAAAAAAACAGCTTTTATAAGGTTACTGATATGACTAGAGTCTCCATCTCTTGTCAGTGGTCTTGATTTTATTCAAACTATTTTATAATTACAACTAATTTCTTTAGGAGTTAAACTTTTTTAATGAGCAAAATTAAATAAATACTGAGTGCACCTTTAGTTGCTTACATTTTTCACTACATTTTAATTTCGTAAAAAAATAGGCAATTTTTTTGTTTAACTAGTGTAAAGTAGCTTGACTCTAGTTTAACTAGTTTAAGTAAGTTATGAGTAGCTTGTAGCTTCATTTCAAAGTAGCTTCCCCAACACTGCTGTTATGTCAGGGACTATATATTCTAGTGGAAGGATGGCACTTTATGAATTTGTTTATCAGAATCATGTTTTAATGAAAATATGTGTAAATTGTGTATTAACCATTTTATAAAAGCAATAAGCAATTTTCAGGCCATACTTTATTGTGAAATAGACACTCCACTGTGCATCATATAACAACAATGCAAAAAACGTATTTTCTTAATTAATATTTATTTCTTAATTTCCAGTAAAAATATCCAAACATTCTTAAAACATTATCTATTTACTTAACAAGCAAGATATTTTGTATTTTCAGATAAATGAAAATAGTTTTAAGAAGAAAAAAAAAACTATTTGCCAATGGGGTAAGAAAAAGTATTTTATTTAAAAGAGAAAACAAGTAGAGACGCAAAATTTGTCTTAACCCATTGACGGATATTATTCTCATTTTAAGCATAAAGTTTTCAAAATTTCATGAGATTCCTATGAAAACAAGACTCAGTATATTATGCCATTTTACTTGTCTAGTAAATATTATATTTTTAGATATTATTACTGGAAAACAAGACAAAAACACTAATTACAAAATTATATTTTTAAGTATTGTTCACCCTTGTGACTACATTCACAATATGACATGACCTCTTGAATCTTATTGCTAAAGTATACAACATGACAAGTTTCAAGTTTTTCTAAATGTTAAGTTAAATCATCAGCATATTTTAGCATCTCTTTCTTAAACTATTATTAAAAAAAAAAAGCTAAATAACTTTTCATTTCTGAGAAGACAACTTCTTCTATTGCTCAATTAATTAAACATGCAACATGATAAAATAAATTGATAAGAATACAGATTTAAGATGTATGTAGATTTATCTTTGCATGATTTGAACTGTTTCATATTCTGTTTGAAAAGAAAAGTAAGCAGTGTATTGTTAATACTGTGCAGTATGCAGTACACTAGTATACCTTTCCGAACATTGCCGCTGAGCAGGGCAGTGCACAGACATTATCTGTAATGCTGTAGATAAAACAGAATAATATATCATGACAAAATAATAAATGGATGTGAATGTTTTTAGTATATCTAACCTTTTTGCTCAAACCATCCCATGGTCCAGATCTAAACTGGCTGGTGATTGACACTCCTGATATCTAATATGTTCTAATATGTAAAATTATTCACTTCACTTAGAGGGACACCTCAGCCCTTGTTGATATGGGCAACTGTGGCCACCCCCCTGTGCACATCCCTGCCACTGAGTGGTATTTTTCTTTGCATAAATTTTGATTATTTGTGAACCATTTTACTTAGTACAATAAAGGTTTGAGTACAGTATAACTTAACCGTTGCTTTGGTAAGACAATATCTTCTAAGATTTGCAAATGCAAATGACACATTGAGAATTTGAGACATTTGAGGATTTTTGTCTTTACTTCTATTAGAAACCTCTTGAAGTCACTGTATTATGTAAAATGAAATACTGAACTCACCCCACACACCAAGACTCCAAGACAGAATGTGACCAGTGTTTCCTCAGATAAGTCTCAATGTTCCTCTGACAGTTTTTAGGAAGAGAGCATGACTCTAGGGACTTTTCTGAAAGGAAATGATTTTTACTTTCTCCCTTCTGCTTTTGTATTCCTGCTATGCCATGCAGACTCTAAAACTATTAACTGAAGTCTGAAACCGTCTCTTAAGCGTGTCTTATTTAGACACACTCGTGCTGACAAAGCAAGAATTTAAACACCTTTAATATACACAGTGCAGTGTGTGTAGTCTCATATACATTTTGTTATACGTTGCTTTGGTAAGACAATATCTTCTAAGATTTGCAAATGCAAATGCACTGTAAAATATTTCACATAATTTATCAAATGTTTTCATTTACACAGAAGCCCCTAGTTTAACACACAGGGTTAACAGACAGCTAATGCTACATAAATACCTTTTTCATAACATGTTGCCCTTCCGGAACACCTTAACAATGCAAAAAATAAAAAATCCCAGGGACACTGAGAATTATGAATTTAGGCCAGATTTTATCTTCAAGTTTAATTGCAGAATACTATTTATCTACACATGATTTTTATTATAATATTGCATTTACATATTAACAAACATATATGAAATAGGTACAAATTAAATGCAAAAATACAATGAGTTTATTAATGTGGTCTACAAAGAAGAGCTGGTCATTTAGAATTGCACCATGCTTTTTAACACAAACTGATAGAAGCACACTACTCATGAGCAAAGATTCAAGGAGCCAAACAAATAAGTGAATGAAGACATTGGCACACCATTGCACTGACTTGTTAAGAAACCTGAGGGCAAAGTTCACTATGACAAAGTCACGAGCCGATGGCTCTGTTGTCTGGATCACTTCTCTCTTTCTTAGACCCCTCATGAAACTCAATTGTCTTTTTTTCCTCATAAATGTTTAAGAGCCAACATTAGTGTAGCTCAGCTCACCTGCTGGCATATCTTAAGGCAGAGGCATAATTTTGATTAAAAAACTGGTTGGGACAGTTTCAATGTGGGGGTTGTGATGTCACGATGTGGTGAAACTCATTAATAGTTTTTAGATTTTGTATAGATAATGTCAAATAATTTTTTGCTGTTTCTATATACAGTAATTCTTGATGAGCAATTCATGTGATCTAAGCTCGCGCCCTCCGCAGTAGAGCTCAGGATGAGGTGGATGCTAAGATGGCAGCCGTGCTTGAGCTGAACACTCCACCCAGCCCTGAGCATTCATGGTTGGATGATTAGTTTCTGGGTTCGAAGCATGATTCACGGTCGCGTCCCGCCCCGGTGCCCTTCTTCCCGGAAGTGCACGAGGAGCTTGCAAAGTAGTGGAAGGCACTTTTCTCTGCCCTTACATGCTTACTGCCGAAGGCTTACAATACCGCAGGTCATGTCGCTTCCACCCTGCATGCCATAGCTATGGTTTGCCTTCGAGGGATTAGCATACCAGACAGAAAGATTTGAAGTGCTTACTCAAGTAAGAGCAGGGGAGTCATTACATTGATAAGTAAGCATCTACAATTCAAATGTCTCAAACAGATTATAGATACATTAGAAAGAGTCATTATTGTTTTAGCAGAAATTCATAGGCAAAGGTTGATATTTGCTAATATTTACGCACTTAACACTGTTGATCAGGGCTTTTTTTAGACCTTAAAGGGATGTTTCCATCCGGTGGAACCCCTCATGATATAATATTGGGAGGAGACTTTAATCTTGTGTCTTGTAATCTTGCAAAAGTGTGTAAGCCCACTAGAGTGACAGTGATGCTTCACAGGATATGTAAAAATCTTGGTCTTACAGATATTTGGAGAATTTTGAACTGATCTGTTGGGGACTATATATTTTTTTAATCAGTCCATAAAATTGATTCTAAAATAGACTTTTTTTTTTTTCAAAAATAGACAGTTAATATATATGTGCCCTCATTTCATCTGTTGTTGATTGTTCAATTGAAAAAATTTTAGTCTCAGATCTGGCACTGGAAATGACGAAGACGAGGACGTGAAGATGAAGAACCCAAGTGCAGTTTATTTACATACATGAACATTAACAATACCTGACAAGAGACAATGGCAAACATGAGGGCTTAAATACACAGGCATTGGGTAAAACAATAGCAAGAAAACCAATAAACAGGATAACAAGGCTAATGACCTTAAACCAATGACAAACTAGAACTCATAAGACAATAAACCAATGAAAACAAGACACATGAACATGGAGGGAAACATGAAATCACATGACAAGGGAATGCCCCGACACGCTCGTTGACCTCCGTCCAGCCTTGAGAAAACGGCGACTCACCTCCGGGCCGGTCTGCCTATCCTCTGGAGCTTGCGGCGTCTGACGCTGACTCCTCCCCTGGGCTGCCGCCTTCAGGCATGCTGTCCGACATGCTTGCCTGGGCCGCCGTCGGTGTGGGGCTGGATTGGAACCCTCCATCCTCCCCACACCCGTCACGGTTGGATGACTGGTTCCTGGGGACTGGGCACCGCTCACAGCCACGCCCCCCCCCCGGTCCCATTTTTCCCGGAGGTGCATGACGAGCTGACGTCTTCATGGAGAGCCCCGCTCTCCATTCGTCAAAAGACCTGCTCGTCCGCTCTCGCTACCCTCGATGGCGGGGCAGCCCACAGGTATACGGCGATTCCCCAGGTGGATAGGGCGGTTGCTCTTCATCTTTGTCCCGGTAACCCTACCACCTGGTGCAGGCGCCCTATACCCCCTTCCAAGGCCTGTAGGACAACATCCTCGTTGAACTCCAAAGCCTACAGCGCCGCTGTACAAGCCGCCTCCGCCTTGCACGCCATGGCCATCCTGCAAGTCCACCAGGCCAAGGTGCTCAAGGATCTGCACGAGGGTAGCCCTGACCCCAATGTGCTGCAGGGACTGCGCTCAGTGACCGACCTCGCCATCCGAGCCACGAAGGTCACAGCGCAGGCACTCAGGCAGGTGATGGCCACCCTCGTGGTCCAGGAACGTCATCTCTGGCTCAACTTGGTCGAGATGCGGGAGGCCGACAAAGTTCGCTTCCTTGGCTCCACAGGTTAGGCCTCCTATGCGGACTCCTCCTGTGTGTACTTCCGCGGTACGGTCACCTTACGAGCTGACCCGCGTCTCCCTTAGGCAGTCTTTTTCGCTGCCCTCCGGTCGCCGTGTTGTAGCAACTCCCCCCTCCCTGAGGTGGGATCTACCACCACGCCATTTTTTCCACATGCAACCTAAGGTTCTGTGGAGGGCATGTGATGTATTTCGCCACCTTTAGCTCCCCTGTCGGGTGGGTGTGGCCTCCGCAGGGTCTTTTCCCCCTGAAAGAATAAGAATTCGGGTAAGACCCTCTTCCCTCGATGCAGTAAGGGCCCCGGATGCTCTTGCTCTATGCCGAGAAAACATAGAGAGAAAAGAGGCCCTGCCAGGCTTGGCCCGTTCCCTAGTTGGGAGCGGCAAATTTGTCTGATTTAGTTTTTTTTGACCCCTTAATAGAAAGATTTTCGAGCAATGTGGGCAGGTGGGTTTCATTACATTTATCTATGATTGGGAAGGTTAATGCTATTAAAATGAATTGTATCCCAAAATGTAACTACCTGTTACAATTTCATGTGTTTAATTTGGACATTTATTTAAATGTTGCTTCGAGCATATGGCTGATCCCTAAATTATGTATTAATAAGTTCAATTTCTGCTGGTCAGAGTGGATTGTGAGGGGGGTTACTACCAGTGGCGGCTGGTGATAAAGATTTTGGGTGGGGTGCTATTTTTGTGGGCGAAAATAAATACAAAGCAGTACCAAAAAGCATGTTTACTACTTGAACATACATTTTGCTCTCCTTTCTTTCTGGCCAGAACATTTCTCAGTGACTCTCTGATTAAAGTCAGTCATCTCAGTTACAAGTCAATTTTCCATGGAGAGCAATGCCAGTGCATTCAGCCTCTCCTGGGTCATGGTGTTTCTGAGAAAAGTTTTTATTCTTTTCAAGGTTGAGAAGCACCTCTCAGCTTCAGCCATGGTCATGGGTGTGGTTATGAGAACTTTTAGGAGAGTCACAGTTTCAGAAAAGACTTCTTCGAGATTATTCTCCATAAACAGCTGGAATAGGTCCACGGGCACCACGGCAGGCTTTGAATTCTTCCTTGCTGTAGATGAAACTGAGCACTCTGTCTTCAGCTTGCTTAATATATGTAAATGTAAGGTAGTAACCTGGAGTAGGCCACTAGTTGTCACAGTTGCAATGACTTTCAAAATAAAAATAGAGCCATTTGAGTTTTTGTCCCATACAAGACAGTAGTTTCTGGTGACTTCATATTTCATTTGATCATTTATTTTTATGTTGCCAATTTATTAGTTTTGGAATGCTGTTGTATAATATTAAAATTATGATTTTTGTAAGGATTTATACCAAACAAAAAATGTTTTCTTGAGTCTGTAGAATATGATATGTGGGCAGGACATCTCTGCAGCACAACAGTAATGTAAAATGGTATTTTGACTAACTTCTATAACAAACTCACCTCTGCTGCAATCCCTTCACGCACTTCTGGACTTGTCAGGTTGGTCCGGTCCGAGATCCTTTATCCTTATTTTTTCTTCCAGCGAACGCCTTGTGAAAGGGTTTTTTTGTAAATCAATAACAGAGTTTGGTTTAACTGCAGCCATTATCTCTGCGAAAGTGATCAGCCTACCGAGGTTTTGGCGGAGTCATCTGCGCACTCGCAGTAGTGGCCAAGAGCGTAAAGTTGAATGACAGGTGACGAGAACCAATCAGACTGAATAAAATAACATGTATCCAATTCTGATTCGCCAGGGACGCAGTGACCTGCATCCGAAGGAGAATCTTTAAGAAACCAATTAGAGACCAGCTTCAGGTCACATGCTGGCCGAAAATTTAAGGACTCAGATAGACATCCATTTTTCTGGCGTCCCTCGCCCATGAAACCGCATGAAACATATTGAAAAACATAGAAAATAGTTAACCGATTAAAGCCCGTTTTTATTAAATGCTGAGGCTCTTACAACCAGCCTGCACATCGTATGAGTAAACTATTTTATTTTTATTTTTTATTTCATTTTTATATTTTTGTATTCATGTATATTTCTGGAATTTTGATGGGGGCGGCGCCGCAGCGCCCTCTATTGACAAGCCACCACTGGTTACTACACTGACCTATATGAGAGTAGAATGTTGAGATCTTTTGAAAAGTTGGTTCAACATTTTAGGATTCGCAGATCTCAGTTCTATAGGTATTTACAGCTGTGCCTCCTGCTCTGTAAAGTGCAGATACTCTGGGAAAGGTGATTACTGCTTTTGCAAAAGGTCATGAGGCATCAGTGTATTACTCCCTGCTAATTCAGAGTCTGGGTGATGGAGCTTTAACTTCTATCAAGAGAGTATGGAAGAAAGATTTAAACTTGGTATTGGAGGAGGGAGTGTGAGCTAGGATTCTAAAACATGTTGTCCACATCTAGTGATGCAAGGATGCGTCTGATGCAATTCAAGATGTTCCATAGGTTCTATTGGATCCCCTCTAGATTGTATAGGCTTGGTCTTAAAGACACACCCACTTGCTGGCAATGTCAATCAGAAGATGGAGACACAACCCATTTTTTGGGGGTGTTATGATCCAAGAATTTTGGTAGAAGGTTCAGAGTTTTTTCTGTGACGTTTAGGGAACTCAAATTTTACTTTGCCTCAGTCTCTGTATTTTGTGTGATGAGGCAGTCATAAATTTGGGGGATAAACACATAAAAAAATGTGGTTCTGACCAGTATCATTTTTGGCAGGCAAATTATTTTAAGGGGATGAAAGTCAGATGGAGCGCCCTCATTTCCAGAGTGGTGTACAGAGATGGGGAGGGTGGCAGCTTTCGAGGAGGTGGCAAGTAGAAGGCTGATGTTTTGGGACTTGATTGATTGGAAATGGGGCAATTATTTAGCATTTTTGGGGAGGGGCTGTGGAGAGAGAATTTTTGTTTAATTATATATGTTTATTATTATATGTGACCACAGGGGTGTTCTTTAGTGGTCATGGTGGGGTTGGTGATTAGGGAGGTGAATTAGTGGGGGTTAAATGTTAAATGTTGATTCAATGCATATGTGTTTTTCTTTGTTGTGTATCTATGAATCAGTAAAAAATGTTAATGGGAAAATAAAGCAACAACAACAACGAAAAATATTCCTAAGTAATTATGCTATCATTTCTGTCTGTCAGGAATATCATCCTTTAATGAAACGTTCATTTGTTAATTTTTTTTACAGTCTCTGGGCAGTTAGAGTGCTGTGTACATTTTCCTTTCCCTTTTTGATTTGAATCTAGTATCTCCTTATAAACAAGCACAAACAATAATATAAAAATAAAAATAAATAAATATTTCCTAGCGCAAATAGATTCCTAAAAATCACTCTCAACCATTTTAAAATAAAACATTGCCTTATAAAATGGTGAATCTATGTACTGATGATCATTGTCCCATGTGTGTTAAACATTTTGAGTGATCCAAACATCATCTGCAGCCTGAAACTGAACTTTTGATCAGATTTTAGGAGTGAATCCACTTAACTACATAGAGACCTTTAGGATGCTCACTTGCTCCCTATTTAGTGCATGACTTAACCTCCAGTGTGCTGTCTGTCTGCACTGGTCTCAGAACAGTTATAGGATGCACCCTTGCTCCCTATTTAGTGCATGACTTAACAGTGTGCTGTCTCAGAACAGTTTGAAATGCACCTTATTTTCATCCTAACTCCATATAAAGCCTCTGAAAGACACATTTATGGTAAATGGTCTGCACTTATGTAGCGCCTTTTTAACTTTATCGGTATTCAAAGTGCTTTACACTGTGACTCATTCACCCATTCACATACACACATTCATACATCAATGGCGGCAGAGCTGCCATGCAAGGCGCTAGCCTGCCATCAGGAGCAACTTGGGGTTCAGTATCTTGCCCAAGTGGAGTCACGTGGAGTCGTATGGGCCGGGATTCAAACCACCAACCCTACGATTGGTGGCCGACCCGCTCTACCAACTGAGCCACTGCCGCCCCATTTATTAACATTAATGAATAGAACCGTATTATACAGTGATAACAAAATAAAATATAACAATATTTATATTCATATGAAGCGAAATGACCCACAGATGTGCTAATGTTCGAATTTATTCAAAATAACTAACATGTTTTTTCAAATTACGAGAGAATAATGTCCCATTTTCCATATACAGTATGTGGACTTGATCATTATCAGATTAGATGGCCGAGCTCCTCTCTGAACTTATGTTTGGTAACTTCATTTGTTACAGACATAACTGAGTCATTACATGTGACATTTGTTATTGTTGTATTGTATTGTTCAGAAAACTATTGTGAAACAGAAGTTTATACTCTGCAAGGTTTCATTATTGTTTACACGTGCTCTGTGCACATTCTTGTACATTTCACTGTAGTTTCTATGACAGACTTAAGAAACAAGTCAAAAATAAAAGTAAAATGTTGACAAAGCAGTGACCAGTCTGATTCTGCCAGGCTGCTGTTTCCTAATTTCTGCTTCACTTCCTGAAACTGTATTAATATCCCACAGACATGCAGTTTCTATTTAAATCACTGTCAAATGTCTAAATTGCAAAATAAACATAACATAAAAGTCAACAAAGATGATTATTTTTTCAGAACAAAACTCTTCAGTTTCAGCAGTTACCTTCACTATAGCATTATGCGGGCATGAAGCATAATCTCTCTTTTCACATGACGACGATTTGAATGTAACATAAAAATTGCAACTATTTCATTGTGTTATAGCAAATGCTTTACCAGTGACATTTTTAGTTTTGTTTTGGAGGGCTTTTTAAAACATGAAATGGTGTAGAGTTCCTTGTAATGTACACACCGGTGTGAATATTTCTTGCTTCTGAGCCTAATCCAAATGAAACACCCACATCTTCCTTGTCAACATAGCTTGTGCATCACCATAGCTCACATGAGGGATAAAACCAGACTGATCACACTGTGATTTTGCTGACAGGAATTCGAAAGTTCTGCTGTGGAAATCGGCCTGTGCTTAGCAGAAAACATCACTGAAAGAAAGCATTGTTGAGCAGTTTCCAGTAAAATGTTTTATTTTAGAGCAAAAATGCAACCCCCAAATTGTGCTCACTGCTGTTAATGTGAATGTGAACACTTCCTGGCTTGCATGGAACCAGAATCCATTTCATGGAAATTGCTCCAGTGATGCATGATCAGTAGTGCCATAGGGAAACGGTGAGCATGCTTGAATTGATGCAAAAATGTCTGATTGGGGATGGCACTTGTCAGTACTTCGGCAGAATGTGATTGATTTCAGGGATCATTAAAATTCAGAGACAGGATGTTAATTTCCTGTGTGATCATGCTGGATGTAACAAGTCTCACATTTTATGAATAATAAATAAAATTCAAACAATAAAATAAATTAAAATAAAATCAATATAGCCTACAAACAGGTGAAAGTCCAGTAAATCGATTGAATGATAAGACACCATTATTTAGTTAAATAATAATAATAATGTTAAATGTATACCTTACCAGATGTAGCACAGTTTAAACATGAAAAACAAAAAAAAAGACAAAGCATGTTTCAGTTTCTTCATTTTACTTAAGGAGGAATATTCCTAATAGATGAATACTCTATTAAACCTTTATTCAGAATTTTTTTTTGAAATGCTTCATAAAGCCCAGATAACTTCCTTAATCGCTAATATGGACATAAATGTGGTCAACTTGAAAAGACGGATAGATGAGCTCCGACATGAAATCATCACTTCAGGTCAGGAATTTAACATCACGCTCGGGTTTAGGCTATAAATGACTACATGCAAATCACGTGTGAATCATGTGATGCATTAACAAAGACATTTTAAGAAGGGGACTGGGTAGCTCAGCGAGTATTGATGCTGACTATCACCCCTGGAGTCGTGAGTTTGAATCCAGGGAGTCACATGCTGAGTGATTCCAACCAGGTCTCCTAATAGAGTCAAATTTGAAAACCTCCTTGTGGTCGCTATAATGTGGTTCTCGCTCTCAGAGGGGCGCATGGTGAGTTGTGCGTCGATGCCGTCCTCATGTTGAAACTGTAAATACATGGCACATATGAAACTTTTTGATTACCTTTTGAAGCACTCCTTTCATAAATAAAGAATTAATACAAACCAGCTTGCCATTTTCAAAAAAATCTAAATCATTTCTTTCCACATGCCCATCCTTTTTCTACATTTTAAAGAACCCCTCCTCTAAATGGCATCTAATGACAAAACCATCTGTGACTGATTGATTTACATGTCAGATGACTCTTACTGTGCTAGAGGGAGGTTCTTGACCAATTTAAGCTGCTATACAGTTTAGACTAGGGATGTGCCCGAAGCCAAATACCTTATTCGGAAAGGCACGATTAATGACTTCAAAACTAATGATGGATTCATCCGAATAATATAAAAAAGGTTAGGATAAAGCAACATTTTAAATAAACTGTAAAGAAGATCACTTTCATGGGCAAGGAAGAGGCGAGAAACCGGCTTGTCAACATAAATAATAATTTAATGAAGAACTTAAAACAAACACATAGGACAACAGACATGTCTGCTGATTAAGCTCTCTCTCCCGATCGCCGTCTGCGAGCGGCCCCTATCCCTCTTGACGGCTCAATTTAGCCTGATACGGGACCGGGCGTGCGCAATCACGCGCCGGTCCCGCCCTCCACCGTGCCACATAAACATATACAAAATTACAAAGAATTTGTGAATCTTTGCAGCCAATATTTGTAAACCTTATGAATGAAAATGCACACATTGTAATTTTAGATGGGTGCGGTCTCGACTCAGTTTTGCGTGTCTGGAGCTTATCAAGTGTAACATTTAGATACAACATCATATACACTTTCCACTTCTTAAAATGTATTTGTTTTTTGTTTTGTTTTTTTCTCCCATTTTCTCTGCAATTTGGAATGCCCAATGCGCTCTAAGTCCTCATGGTGCCGTAGTGACTCACCTCAATCCGGGTGGCGGAGGACGAACCGCAGTTGCCTCCATGTCTGAGACGTCAATCCGTGCATCTTATCACGTGACTTCTTGAGCACGCCACCATGGAGAATAGCGTGAAGCCTCCACATGCACTACGTCTCCGCGGTGGTGTTAGAAAAAGGATGGGCATGTGGAAAGAAATGATTTAGAATTTTATGAAAATGGCAAGCTGGTTTGTAGTGCCTCAAAAGGTAAACTAAAAGTTTCATATGTGTCATGTGTTTACAGTTTCAATATAAAGACGCTAGTTGCATCACTGATCAATGCTGTTTTGCGCCACTTTTTTGATGATCTCTCCACATCTACACCATCATTGCTCTGCCTGGGTAACACAAGTCGTGGCTGTATTCCAGACACTCATCAATGACGTGTTGTGTGATTTGGTAAACTGGTTTGTCTTTGTTTATTTGGATGAGTTCTTGATATTTCATCTGCCTCTGACGGGAAGATGCACACCTGCCCATTTTATTCCCATCCTTTTTCGCCCGTAGAACGGTACTACAAAATTAGCAATAAGGAGTTGCTAGCAGTCAGATTGGCCTTGGGGAAGGGCAGCACTGGTTGGAAGGTATGGAAGTATCCTTTCTAATCTGGACCGACCATAAGAATATGGAATATATCCGTGCCGCCAAGCGCCTAAATTCCACTGGGCACTCTTTTTTTGGTCTGTTCAGTTTCCATATTTCTTATTACCCTGGCTTCAAATATATGAAACCTGTTGCTCTTTCTTGCAGTATTTAAAATTCCTGACTCCTCGGACACCATCCTGCCACTCATGTGGTTGCAGTGTGTTTTGGTAAGTTGAGTCCGAACTACATTCTGATCTGCGCAACGTCACACCACCCGCAACATGCCCAAAGGGCTTATAGTTTGTTCCCTGTTCAGTCCAGACTCAAGTCCTCTGGTGGGGTCATTGCTCCACTGTTGCTTGGGTGTTTTCTAAGAATACATCTTCCTGGAGCCAGCAGCTTTCTTGGGTCGAGTACATCCACAACTCCTTGCCAGTGTTGTCTACGGCATGTCACCCTTCCAGTGTTCCCTCGATTACCAATCTCCACTTTTATCCCAAGAACCAATATTCTAGTCCCTTCTGCTCATGCTTTCATCCAGAGTTGCCGTTGCATCTGGAGGTAGGCCAGACAAGCACTTTTCAGGGCTGGGGCAGGAGAAATGTTTGGCCCTGGCTCGGGACATTCTGAATCACGACCTCATTGAAGAATTCCACAGTCATCATCTCCCACTCCCTCGTGTGTTTCCAGGATCAACGTAAGGACACGAGGGGCATCGCCTAGCAATGCTGTATCATACCGCTCGTTATCATGACCAGTGGCACCTGTATCTCATTTCTCTTTTCCTATTTTAGCTCCTCTCGTGTTCTATCCTGTTTAAGTTTGATTTGTGTTGTCATTCGATTTAGTCTTATTCTATGTTTTGCTTTTCTTTCAGTTAGTTCCTGCCGTATTGCATTTTTGGACTATACTCACCAGATATCTCCACCATCTTCGCTCTGCCCGGGTAACACAAGTCACCCCCCTACGCTGCAGCTTGTGCTAGATTACTAACCTCCTTCCTTGATTTACTTATTATTTATCTGCTGAATTATCCTTGAACTATTTAATAAGCATTCATCACTGTTCCTCTGTGGTTAAATCCATATAAACTGAAGTGCTATGATAGGTGTGGGTGAGATATTTATGTCCATTTTTACCATAAATCTCCACTTTAACTAGACCTGACCAGTAGGTGGCGATATGCACAAAGATCGTAAAAGTGAAAGTGGAGATTTACGGTAAAAAAGGACTTAAATATTGATCCGTTGCTCACCCACACCAATAATAGCACTTCAGATTATATCGAATAAACCACTGTACTTTTATGTGGCCTAATGTGATTTTTAAAGATTCAAAGTTCTGGTCACCATTCACTTGCCATGTATGGACCTACAGAGCAGAGATATTCTTCTAAAAACTTTGTTTGGTGTTATGCAGAAGAAAAAAAGTCAAAGATGCACATCTGAGATGGCATGAGGGTGAGTAAATAAATTTTCATTTTTGGGTCAACTATTCCTTTAAACCATTATAAACTCGCATGATTGTTCCAGACTCATATGACTTTCTCTCCTCTGTGGTAAACAGAAAAAAAGATTTTTGGAGAAATATCCTGCCTACTTTTTCCATGTAATGACAATGAATATAGCTCCAAAAAAAATTAAAAATAAAAAATAAAAATAGAGTACTGTATTAGGTGTCTCTAACTACAATGTACTATAATGAAAATACACACAATGCAATGTATTATTTTGTTCTGCAAAATTCACACATGATTCACATTTGCTGCTACTGAGTTTGAGTAATGGGTAGGTTTAGGGATAGGGGTTAGGTATTTAAATATGTATTTAAATGTGGCTACTTTAAATGTAAGTACAATGCAACAACATGTATGTACTGTACATTTAAGTACATTTATGTTAAATACTTCTAACATAAAGTGAGTCCCCTTTTACTTTTCTTATATGGAAGCATGGTCACGTTATTCAAAATGCTACTTTTGTACCCCATGGAACAAAGAAAGTCTTAAGAGTTTGGAACAACATGAGGGTGAGTAAATGTTGGCATAAATGTCATGTTTGGCTGAACCTTTCCTTAAAATGACAAAGGAATTTAAAGGTTAGATACTTGACTGGGACTAACTATAGGTCTGGGTTTCCCATCAGTGCACTGTTGCTCGCTCTTTACATCTCTCGTCTTCAAGATCTTCATAAACAAGAATAAATAAACTTGTATATAGAATAAACTGTTGAAAACACCGGGCTCATGAAAATTCTGGAAGTTTGTACAGAAAGGTAAGGAAACATTTCTCTTCATGTACAGTATTTCCACACCCCGGAGGGCAATTCCAAAACCAATCCCGAGGCACGAAATCACCGAATTAATCAAATCTGCTCATTTTGTAAAATAGCAATGTGAATCCATTATCTTGTCTATAAAATAATTGTTCACACCAAATTGAAAATTCTGTCAATATGTACGCACCCTCACATTGTTCAAAACCGATATGACTTTCTTTTTTTTCTGTGGAACGGAATCCGAAATTCTATAGACGAAAATATGTAATTGTTCAGCGATAATCTCACAAATCACATTTATGCTTTCATTCAATTCAAAAATGGCGCTCAATGTTTTACATCATTGTTGCCAAATGCCACTGGTTCCCACATTTAGTAAGTAAAGCTTTATTTATATGACACATTTTTTTAAACCAGGAAACAGAGAATGAAATACAGAGTAAACACAAAAAAAAACCAATAAAATCAATGCAAATGAATGATAAGTAATAATTAAGAACTATGGGTCATTTGTCACATGTTCAACCATTAGACAGTCAGTTTGAGTAAATCATAACAGAATTCTAATTTTTGGCTGAACTGTTCATTTAAGTTTCCTCACAGCATGCTTGTTTAAAGCAAAGATGATGTTGACAAGATGGAAATACACAGAAGATAAACCAAACAGCAAAAAAGCCATGGGAATCTGCATAATATCGGCCTTCTAATGGTTAAGGTGTCCTGTGTCTCATAACATGGTCCTCATGAGCATGTATTCTATGGCACACTGAGCTGAATGAGTAGCATGTTTGTGTTTGTTCAGCATATGGCTTACTGCTTCTGCAAAAATGTTGGCAGCTTCCTCTATTAACACATTTATTTTTCCATAGATCATTTTCTTTGCTGAACACATGCTCGAGTCTTGAGTGCTGGACTGGCCTTTTCTTTCTGTAAGAACTGTAGCACAACTCAAACAGAACTAGAGGTCAAAATAAACGCTTTCTCACTTAAATAACCCATGAGCCCATGTAATCTCATTTTGGCTGAAATACATTATACATATGCTTGCTCAGACTATTTGGAAATATTAGACCTCATCCGACCAAAGTTTTGCTGGTCAGTTTTGAACATCATTTCAATTTTATTTGTATAACGCTTTTCACAAAATATATTGCTCCAAAGCTTCTTCACATAGAATAATGTCTTACATTGTGATCCAATCACAAGTGGACAGTGCTAAATATATGGAACCAGATCTAATGTAAAGTATTTGAATCTGAATGTTGTTCATTTGAGTTCTAGAAATTTGGTATTGAACAAAATTTATGATTTTTATGGCTTATTTAAGAAAATCCAATTGTTTTGTTTAGATTCAATTTTCAAAATGACAGGTTCAAATTTTCAGATAATGAAGAAGTTTTGAATTCCAAATACAAATCTCTTACATTCAGGATTGTTAAATTTCACATATCTAGAATTCATTAATAAACATGATTCAGACTCCCATGCTTTAGTCATTGTTCTGGCATTTGGAGACAGGTATAAACCTGGTTTCAAGATGTGTTTTGGGCAATCTGTTTGAAACAAGACAAGTGCAAACAGGCTCAAAAAGTTTGGAGATTTGTTACTTTTACCACATTTGGAAGTTCAAAAACACCTGTGACTACTTTGGGCTCAGGGTGTAAACCTCTTCCATTTGAATTCATTCAATAAGCAGCAAAGCACCACCTACTCACCTGTCAATCAACTGATGAGTTGTAAACTTTGCCAGTTACAACTGGTTTTAAAAGGAAATAACTCTATTTAGACATGTCTCAAAATTTGGTAACAACGTAAAAAAAAAAAAAAAAAAAAAAAAAAAAAAAAAAAAAAAGGCAAATCTCATATAAAATGATCAAAAAATAAAGCAGCTCATATAATATTTAGTTTGACTTCCTGAGGTGGATGATAAACATTTTCTGAAGATTAAGCACTTCTATGGAGATAAAACAGTATCAAAATATCTCACACATGCACACGGCAATTCACAAATGTTCTTCTTCATGCACAAATATTTCCCCAGATGCCCACACCAATATGTCTCACTTAAACAAATTCAAAATGTTTTCACAAATATGTATATATCAAGTTCTTGAATCAGAAATTTGTGAATGTTGCTACATTTATTTTTTGATCATTGAATCTGCATTTCCAAATTGTCACATGTGTGTGGTACACTATATTTGTGTGTGGTATTTTTGAGACCTTCCTGCCAGGTTGTGATTTACAAATATATTTGTAAATTTGTTTATTTGTTTTGCGGGGGAAGTCCTGATTAGCCAAACACATCAAGCTTTTTATCCACCTATCATAACACGCCTTGCTGAACTGACTCAAGAAGTACAATATTGCATTGTTCTGCGCAATGTGCCAGCATTAGTGCACAGACAGAGTGGGAAGCATTCAGCATGGCAGCAGAAGACCACACTCAATGAGTAAATGAGTAAAGCAAATGTATTAATACATAGCAACAATCATTTTATATGATCAGTGTTTACATGACATTTTGGATGGAATATTATGTTTCTAAAAATCTGAATAAGAGCTGGTACATTCAAACATTATTTCTAGACACCATAATAGTGTCTAGGCATGAAACGACAATTGAGTGAACAAGTTTGCAAGATGCATACATCATCACGCTTCTACACCGTACGTTTTTGAAGCGAGCGTTGCATTACTTCAAAAGCACTACAATACCATTCTAATCAATGATAATGTTTACACTGGAAGAGCCCATTGCAGTGCATTGCATAGTCCCGACAAAACAATGGATGCCTTGTTCTATTCTGCGCTGATGCTACACCTGACGGCAAGACAAATGTGCTGGTTTACAGCGTTCACATTGACACGCCCAGTGTAGACACGTCACTTCTATGTACGCGGTGTAGGCAGAGTGATAGTCCTCTGATATAAAATTGATTTTTTTTTTATGTGCATTGTAACATCCCCTTTGGTTTTCAGGGTATGGAGGGACAGACATTTAGAATTAAGTTAAGGGAACATCTCAAAAAGAGAGAACCTTTAAAAGTGCTGGTGTGCAGGGCATGGACAGAGGCAGCTTTAGAGTAAACTAAGGGGTGTTTATTTTTGAAAGTGCCAGTGATAATGCACAAACATTTAAGAAAATTAATGATATTATATATACAATATTTATAAATCAGTCGTTCAACAGAGAGGGGAGAAAAGAACATGAGCTGCAGCCAGCTTATAATGAACACTCTAATGAAACTATCAAAGAAAACCAAGAATGAAACAAAAAGACTTTGGCATCCGAGATGCTCTAATTAACTACTCTCTCTAAAAGCAAAACATACAGCAGGCAGTGCTCACTTCTTTCCAAGTGTTTCTAGTCATCAAAGATTCCAACATGCTGTACAATGTATACCATAAGGCTTACCTGTTTTATCCTCCGTCTCTTGCAACAGTGTGGTGAATGATGAATGAATGCAAGAAAATGGAGGTCAAGAGCAGGAGACAACGATAATTAGATTAAACAAGGTACATAGTAGATTACCAACAGAGAAACACAATGAGAGTGGCACTGCAGTCAACAATAGCGTTTAGTTTGGAAGTAAACAACGGGAGTTTGCATTGGACGTCAATCCCTACTCTTCTAACAGCAGTGATTTATACAGTGAACCCTCATCCTGATTGGGTGCAGAAGATCAGCGATGTCAGTGACACAATAATGATTGACAGGGAGTTCATCCAATGACCAGTTCCGAAGTAGAGAGAAACTGCAGTAAGAACAAGAAAATTTAAATATACACATATAGCCAAAACACATAATGGGATGTAACACTCCCACCCTTAAGAACAAACGTCTAAATAATAATGTTTTTTATAAGAGGTAAAACATCAACCAAACATCCCTTAGACTCTTGAAAGAGCATCAGCCACCACATTCTCTGTTCCCTTCTTATGACGGATTTCTATGCTGTAATTTTGAACTACGAGGGACCACCACATGAGTCTTGATAATGCATTCAGAACAGGAAGGTAAGTGGATTATGATCTGTATAGACTACTGTAGGGAGAGTTGTTGAACCCACGGAGACTTTAAAATATTGGAGTGCTAGTATTAATGCTAAGGTTTCTTTATCGGTGGTTGAATAATCCTGTAAAGGCATTACTGGAAAGGAGAAGGCGAGAACCTGCTTGACAATATAAATAATATTTGAATGAAGATCTGAACCAAAAGCAACACATTGGTTTGAGTGGGTAACATCACCAAAAATAAAGGAAAACTACGAATATGCAGTTCTCTCTGTACAAGTGTGGCAGCGGGGGCGTGGTCAAGCGCCCGTCCGAAGGGAGAAAGCGGTAAGGGCGCTTGCACCTGAGCTAAATTATGTCTAACACCTGTCTCTAATTTTAGTGAGTATGGGGAGAGCGGCATAAAGAGAGCACCAGTGCCTCCAGTGAAGAGAGAGAGTGTGCGCTAGTCTCGTGTTGGCAAAGCAAACTAGAAGCTGCTACATTTTCAGTTTGTTCACCTCTGTCATTATTTTGGAAAGATTAAAAGCCTTACCTTTTGAGTTCCACCCTGTTTCCGCGTCCCTTCCCTGAAGCTGGTTTTCACCACACTGGTGCCGAAACCCGGGAATTAAATTAAAAGAAAATATATCCGTCCATGGAGAAGGGTCACCCCGTAGAGTCCTCCCAACTGGCTGAAGTTCTCCAGTCCCTCGCTACGTTACATCAGAGCCACCAGCAGTCTCTGCTTGAGCTCAGGCAGGACCAAGATCGGCGATTTTTTGAAATCATGCGGGCTCAAGCGGAGGATCGACTTGCCATCCGGAGCCTACTCAGCCAGGAGGCCACACCAGCCACAGCCGCAACCCCGGACACTCACGCCATGCCGCCCCCGATCACGTTACAGAAGATGGGGGCGAGCGATGATGCAGAAGCCTACCTCGATCTCTTTGAGCGGTCTGCTGAGATATGGGGTTGGCCGCAGACTCAGTGGGCAGCTCGCCTAATTCCACTTTTGTCCGGGGAAGCCCAACTTGCGGCTCAGCAACTGCCGGCATCAAGCCTCCTGGTTTATCGGGACCTCAGAAAAGCCATCTTGCAACGGGTTGGTCGGAGTCCTGAGGAAAGCCGACAACAGTTCCGCGCTATGAAGCTGGAGAAGACCGACCGCCCGTTCGCCTTTGCCCAGCGGCTCCGTGATGCCTGTCGAAGGTGGCTGTTAGTGGGGGACCGCGACGTCGAGGGACTTCTCGATCAGGTGGTGCTGGAGCAGTTCATTCATCGGTTGCCAGCGAAAACGGCGGAGTGGGTCCAGTGCCACCGCCCGGCGTCGCTGGAGGAAGCCATCCAGTTAGCGGAGGACCACATGGCAGCGATCCCGAAGGCGGATGAGCTCTCTCTCTCTCTCTCTCTTCCCCCTCCCCCTGTGTTTTCTTCCGCTCTTCCCCTTTCCCCTCAACCCTCTCCCTCTGTCCTCTCTCCAGGTCCCGTTCCTGCCCCCCGCAGGCGAGGAGCCTGGCTGAGACCAACATCGCGTCCGTCAGTCTCGTCCCGGCCCTTCACCACAACCTATAGCCGCTCTCCCCCTCAGGTGGGAGCGTCTGCCGAGGCAGGTGTGGGTGTCGCGCCTGGGCCGGCCTGCTGGAGATGCGGTGACCCGAGCCACTTCCGGGATCAGTGTCCGATGATGGAGGTGGGGACGGTGGTTCGGGTCTCCGATCCCCCGCATGTCGCCCCCGATCGGGCTGGAGCATACCGGATTCCGGTAAGAATCCAGGGGGGTACACACCAAGCTTTGCTGGATACCGGTTGTAATCAGACCACCATCCATCAACGCTTGGTTCAACCCGGGGCTTTGAGCACGGCTAAGCAGGTAAGGGTGAGGTGTGTGCATGGGGACATTCACAACTATCCGATGGTGACTGTGTTAATTAAATTACGAGGGAGAAAACATAGAGTAGAGGCAGCAGTTAGTTCCCGCCTCACCCATCCTCTGATTTTGGGAACCGATTGGCCTGCATTTAGGGAATTATTGGGGAGTATTTGTAAGGATGGGTCCTGCACTAAAATAGGGAGATGTGCGATGTGCGATTCTTTGGAACAGTCGCGGGATGAATCCCTTAAGCACGCCTTCGACCAGGTGAAGACGGTTGATGGACAGCGTCTTCAACCGGACATCGCCCTCGCCTATCCCTATTTCGCAATTATAAATGATCAGTTATATAGAGTGACGCAGGACACTCAGTCAAAGGAGAATGTTACTCAGTTATTGATTCCACGGAGCCGCCGGGAAATGCTATTTTAAGCGGCTCATTATAATCCCATGGCAGGTCACCTAGGAGAAAGAAAAACACTTCTCCGTCTAATAGCCCGTTTTTACTGGCCGGGTATTAGCGGTGACGTCCGCAGGTGGTGTGCGGCCTGCCGCGAATGCCAGCTGGTAAATCCACCGGCCACCCCAAAAGCGCCATTGCGCCCTCTTCCGCTAATCGAGGTACCCTTTGAAAGAATTGGAATGGACCTCGTCGGGCCATTAGAGCGGACAGCACGGGGACATCGCTTTGTGTTAGTCCTAGTGGATTACGCAACACGATATCCGGAAGCAGTGCCTCTAAACAACATCTCAGCACGTAGTGTTGCTGGGGCACTCTTCAAAATAATCTCCCGGGTGGGGGTTCCAAAAGAAATCCTCACCGATGAAGGCACAACATTTATGTCACGTACACTTCGCGAACTTTACGATCTGTTGGGCATTAAATCGATTCGCACTAGCGTATATCATCCACAGACAGATGGCCTAGTGGAACGTTTTAACAAAACCCTCAAGAACATGATTCGTAAGTTCGTACACGAGGATGCTAAAAATTGGGACAGATGGCTCGATCCCCTGTTGTTTGCAGTGCGAGAGGTCCCGCAAGCCTCAACCGGCATCTCTCCGTTTGAGCTACTGTATGGTAGACGCCCACGCAGTGTCTTAGATATCATACGTGAAGACTGGGAGGAGGGGCCTTCGAATAGTAAGAATGAAATTCAGTACGTTCTTGATCTCAGAGCAAAACTCCACACATTGGGGAAACTAGCACAGGAGAATTTGCTCAGAGCTCAAGAACGCCAACGCCGACTGTATGACAGGGGAACGCGGCTGAGGGAATTTGCACCGGGAGATAAAGTTCTTGTATTGCTTCCTACATCGAGCTCCAAATTACTCGCAAAGTGGCAAGGGCCCTTCGAGGTCACACGACGAGTGGGGGATCTCGATTATGAGGTTAAGCGAACCGATAGGGGGGGCGCGCGTCAAATATACCACCTCAATCTCCTTAAATTGTGGAGGGAGGCGGTCCCTGTGTCGCTGGCTACGGTAATTCCAGAGAGGGCGGAGCTCGGACCGGAGGTTAGTCCAAAACCCGATCATAATGCCCCGGTCACTTGTGGAGAGCACCTCTCCCCGTGCCAGCGATCAGAGGTTGCCAAATTGCAAAGGGAGTTTGCAGACGTGTTTTCTCCTCTACCGGGTCGTACGAAGCTCATCGAGCACCACATCGAGACCGAGCCGGGGGTGGTGGTTCGTAGCCGCCCTTACCGCCTCCCCGAGCACAAGAAAAAAGTTGTTCGGGACGAATTGAATGCGATGCTCGATATGGGGGTAATAGAAGAGTCCCACAGCGACTGGTCCAGCCCGGTCGTTCTTGTCCCCAAGAGTGACGGGTCGGTGCGGTTCTGTGTCGACTATCGAAAAGTCAATGCGGTGTCTAAATTTGACGCGTACCCAATGCCCCGGGTTGATGAACTGCTCGATCGGTTAGGTACGGCTCGCTTTTATTCGACCCTGGACTTAACAAAGGGTTATTGGCAGATCCCCTTGACACCAATTTCCCGTGAAAAAACAGCCTTCACAACGCCGTTCGGATTACACCAATTTGTGACACTTCCGTTCGGTTTGTTCGGAGCCCCAGCCACGTTCCAGCGTCTGATGGACCGTATCCTCCGGCCGCACTCCGCTTACGCCGCTGCATATTTAGATGACATCATAATCTATAGTAATGACTGGCAGCGGCATATACAACACCTGAGGGCGGTCTTGAAGTCGCTGCGGCGGGCGGGACTCACAGCAAACCCCAAAAAGTGCGCGATTGGGCATGTGGAGGTACGGTATCTGGGGTTCCACTTGGGTCATGGCCAGGTGCGCCCCCAAATTGATAAGACCGCGGCGATTGCGACTTGCCCTAGACCTAAGACCAAAAAGGGGGTGAGGCAGTTCCTGGGGCTGGCTGGCTATTATAGAAGATTTGTGCCTAATTATTCGGACGTCACCAGCCCGCTGACTGACCTCACTAAAAAGGGGGCTCCAGATCCGGTCCAATGGTCGGAGCAGTGCCAACAGGCGTTTACACGAGTTAAAGCCGCACTCTGTGGAGGGCCGCTCTTATATTCACCTAACTTCTCTCTCCCTTTCCTATTACAGACGGACGCTTCAGACAGAGGGCTGGGGGCCGTACTCTCGCAGGTGGTGGAGGGGGAGGAGCGCCCAGTGCTGTATATCAGTCGGAAGCTCTCCTTAAGGGAAACGAAGTACAGCACCGTCGAGAAGGAGTGTCTAGCCATCAAGTGGGCGGTCCTCACACTCCGCTACTACCTGCTGGGGCGGGCCTTCACTCTCTGCTCGGATCACGCCCCACTGCAGTGGCTCCACCGCATGAAGGATACTAACGCCCGGATCACCCGTTGGTATCTGGCTCTCCAGCCTTTTAAGTTCGAGGTGGTCCACAGACCGGGGGTGCAGATGGCTGTCGCCGACTTCCTCTCCAGAAATGGGGGGGGAGTGGTAGACAGGCCGGATGACGCCCCGGCCTGAGTCGGGCGGTGGGGGTATGTGGCAGCGGGGGCGTGGTCAAGCGCCCGTCCGAAGGGAGAAAGCGGTAAGGGCGCTTGCACCTGAGCTAAATTATGTCTAACACCTGTCTCTAATTTTAGTGAGTATGGGGAGAGCGGCATAAAGAGAGCACCAGTGCCTCCAGTGAAGAGAGAGAGTGTGCGCCAGTCTCGTGTTGGCAAAGCAAACTAGAAGCTGCTACATTTTCAGTTTGTTCACCTCTGTCATTATTTTGGAAAGATTAAAAGCCTTACCTTTTGAGTTCCACCCTGTTTCCGCGTCCCTTCCCTGAAGCTGGTTTTCACCACAACAAGCATCTGAAGGTGAGTGGTCTCTGGAAAGGTAAGCTTTAAGCATGTTAATGTGACATACAGGTGCTGGTCATATAATTAGAATATCATCAAAAAGTTGATTTATTTCAGTAATTCCATTCAAAAAGTGAAACTTGTATAATGTATACATTCATCCCACAGAGACTGATATATTTCAAGTGTTCATTCCTTTTAATTTTGATGATTATAACTGACAACTAATGAAAACCCCAAAATCAGTATCTCAGAAAATTAGAATATTGTGAAAAGGTTCAAAATTGAAGAGACCTGGTGCCACACTCTAATCAGCTAATTAACTCAAAACACCTGCAAAGGCCTTTAAATGGTCTCTCAGTCTAGTTCTGTAGGCTACAAAATCATGGGGAAGACTGCTGACTTGACAGCTGTCCAAAAGACGACCATTGACATCTTGCACAAGGAGGGCAAGACACAAAAGGTCATTGCTAAAGAGGCTGGCTGGTCACAGAGCTCTGTGTCCAAGCACATTTAATAGAGAGACGAAGGGAAGAAAAAGATGTGGTAGAAAAAAGTGTACAAGCAATAAGGATAACCGCACCCTGGAGAGGATTGTGAAACAAAACCCATTCAAAAATGTGGGGGAGATTCACAAAGAGTGGACTAAAGCTGGAGTCAGTGCTTCAAGAACCACCACGCACAGACGTATGCAAGACATGGGTTTCAGCTGTCGCATTCCTTGTGTCAAGCCACTCTTGAACAAGACACAGCGTCAGAAGCATCTCTCCTGGACTGCTGCTGAGTGGTCCAAAGTTATGTTCTCTGATGAAAGTAAATTTTGCATTTCCTTTGGAAATCAAGGTCCCAGAGTCTGGAGGAAGAGAGGAGAGACACAGAATCCACGTTGCTTGAAGTCCAGTGTAAAGTTTCCACAGTCAGTGATGGTTTGGGGTGCCATGTCATCTGCTGGTGTTGGTCCACTGTGTTTTCTGAGGTCCAAGGTCAACGCAGCCGTCTACCAGGAAGTTTTAGGGCACTTCATACTTCCTGATGCTGACCAATTTTATGGAGATGCAGATTTCATTTTCCAACAGGACTTGGCACCTGCACACAGTGCCAAAGCTACCAGTACCTGGTTTAAGGACCATGGTATCCCTGTTCTTAATTGGCCAGCAAACTCGCCTGACCTTAACCCTATAGAAAATCTATGGGGTATTGTGAAGAGGAAGATGCGATACGCCAGACCCAACAATGCAGAAGAGCTGAAGGCCACTATCAGAGTAACCTGGGCTCTCATAACACCTGAGCAGTGCCACAGACTGATCGACTCCATGCCACGCCGCATTGCTGCAGTAATTCAGGCAAAAGGAGCCCCAATTAAGTATTGAGTGCTGTACATGCTCATACTTTTTATGTTCATACTTTTCAGCTGGCCAACATTTCTAAAAATCCTTTTTTTGTATTGGTCTTAAGTAATATTCTAATTTTTGGAGATACTGAATTTGGGATTTTCATTAGTTGTCAGTTTTAATCATCATAATTAAATGAAATAAACATTTGAATTAGGGCGGCACGGTGGTGCAGTGGTTAGCACTGTCGCCTCACAGCAAGAAGGTCATGGGTTCAAACCCCGGTTGCCCCGGCCTTTCTGTGTGGAGTTTGCATGTTCTCCCCGTGTCTGCGTGGGTTCTCTCCGGGTGCTCCGGCTTCCTCCCACCATCCAAAGACATGCAGGCTAGGTTAATTGGTGTCTCCAAAAAAAAAATTGCCCTAGGTGTGGATGTGAGTATGAGTGTGTGTCTGTATATGTGTGGCCCTGCGATGGACTGGCGACCTGTCCAGGGTGTACCCCGCCTTTCGCCCAATGTTAGCTGGGATAGGCTCCAGCCCCCCGTGACCCTGTACAGGATAAGCGGTTGAAGATGAATGAATGAACATTTGAATTATATCAGTCTGTGTGTAATGAATGAATATAATATCCAAGTTTCACTTTTTGAATGGAATTACTGAAATAAATCAACTTTTTGATGATATTCTAATTATATGACCAGCACCTGTACATCCTTTTAGTGCCTCCTGTTATGTGTTTGGAGAACATAATCTGTCTCACTTTGTTTTTTCCACTATTTCATAGGGACCAGAAAGACATACAGTTAAAGCTGACCCTGGAACAGGAAACAACACAAGGACTTTATCCCCAGGTGAAAAAGTTGAACAGCCTATCAAACAGCCTATCAAACTGCCTCTTCATTCCCTTCTGAGCGGTAACTAAAGATTCTTTAGAAAGTATGCAGGCATCATGCAAATGTTCACGAGACTTAATTATATACTCCAACACATTGGACTAATACTGGTACTAATGCCCATCATCTGTTCTTAAGTTCAGCAGGACTAAAATGAAGAGACTCCTGAACTGTTTCACATATTGCAAATAAAACAAATGGAACTCCCTCATCCCAGTGTTTCTCTGTGTCCATACAGTATTTCCTCAGCATGGACTTTAATGTCTAGTGAAACCTCTCTAAGGCTCCTTGGCTTTCAGGGTGGAAGGCACTTAATACTTTATGTGAGATATTGAGAGAACTCAGGACCTGCACAAACAACTTGGATATAAAGTTGGTTCCATGACCTGTCTGAACGATTTTAGGTTATCCAAATGAAGAGAAAAATTAGAAACTGGTTACCTGACTTTGTCTTCAGTAATGGTCCAACACAAGGATGTGTTCGAATGGCACAAGAGGAGCAGGAGGAATGACTTGATTTGGTTTTACAATGTACTGACATGTATGATAGGTTTTACAGTAACTGGCAACATCTTTCCTGAGCCCAGGCCAGAAAAAATGTCTCAAGATATGAATATATGTTTTGGTCTTACCTAAATGTCCAGACAAAATGTGATCATGGGTCAGTAACAAGACCTGTTGTCAATAAAAAGGCAAGGTCTACCACTTGATGCACTACATTCCAGTCAGAATCTGTAGTATTTTGCATATGCCACCTACGCATCAGCAAGCCATCATCTACAACATAAGAACAACCCTTCCCTTTAGGGTTACCAACAGCAGTGAAACACTTAGACAGAAGCAAGCAAAGTTACAGGATTAATATTAGAAGGTTCTGAAGAATGATCAGAACTGGATGTTTTTTTTAGGAACCTCTGCAGACTTCTAAGCAGAAAACAGGGAAGGAATAAGAGTCAGACATAGTAAATTCCCCAGACAGAGTAAACTATCCTTTTTGACTGCATGTGTAACAGCACAGGCAGGAAATACTTCAGGGTATTTTTGAGTTAACTCATCAGAACCATGTATATCAGTGGTATATCTAAAACAGACATCACCTTACCTCTAGTCAAGTCATTGCCTAAAATTAATGTCACACCTGTAACTGGCAGGGTAGGATGGACCCTACATTTATAAAGCCAGAGACCAACACAGATTGGAGATGAACTCGATGGAAAGACACTTTTACCACTTCCACACTTCAGGATGCTCTCTAGAGTGCTGGTGTAGCACAGTGTGAGGATGTGGTGGTTCATTCCAAACTTTAGGAAAAGAGGCACTGGTGAGCCTTCTTCACAACGGCCTCAGTGTGGACAGACCATGTGAGTTCCTCAGTGATATTGACATTGAGGAACTTGAAACTGATGACTCTGTCCACCGGTGCTCCATTGATGGTGATGGGATGTGTCTTTTCTCCTGAAGTCCACCACAAGCTCCTTGGTCTTATTGATGTTTAGGGAGAGGTTGTGCTCCTGGCACCAGCATGTCAGGGTGTGCACCTCCTCTTTTTTAGGCTTTTTCATCATTGTCAGTGATCAGACCTACCACCATTGTATCATCAACGAACTTGATGATGGCATTGGAGCTTTGTGTTGCCAAACAGTCATGTGTTTACAGTGAATACAGGAGTGGACTGAGAAAACAGCCCTGCGGGCTCCAGTGTTGAGGGTCAGAGGCGAGGAGATGTTACCAATTCTGACCACCTGGCGTCTGCCTGACAGGAAGTCCAGTATCCATCTGCACAGAGAGCTGTTTAAGTCCAGAGCCCGGAGATTCACATCAAGCTTGGGGGGCACTATGGTGTTGAATGCTGAGCTGTAGTCTACAAACAGCATTCTCACATATGTGTACCTTTTTTCCAAGTGGGAAAGAGCAGTGTGTATTATGACTGCAACTAGATCATCAGTGGAGCGGTTGCTTCTGTAAGCAAAATGTAGTAGGTCCAATGAGGCAGGCAGCACAGAGCAGATGGGGTCTCTGATAAGCTTTTCAAAACACTTGCTGATGATGGGAGTTAGGGCAACAGGATGCCAGTCATTCAAGCAGTATATAGGATTAAGTTGCTTCCACAAACTGGCTGCTCCGGCACTGTATACATGTGAAACAGATCTCTACGACTGCTCAAATGTTCTCTTATCTAAACTTTCCACCCGGAATGGCTCATCACATAAGCTGCCTCTGCGAACGGGCGCCGTTCTGGCTTTATGTCATTCGAGCTAAAAACTTTATATCTGCTTTTACCCTTTGTCTAAATAATTAATAATTTCTTACTTGTCTGTGAGCTTGCTTGGCTGAATAATCTAGTGTTATATCTTAGATGTCCAGAACAAAATATGCCATCCAGAAGGACAAGCAAATACAAATACCAACCAAAAGATGCCAGAAAATAGGACAGTGTGTTGTCTATGGACTCTTGTATTTAAGATGAGACAAAGTATTTTATGATGCCTCTTGCATTTGAGATGAAATTAATTATTTATGATATATCTTGTAACCCCCAAAAGGAACGTGGAGCGATGAAATGAGTTTAGGGAAGGGGGAGGTGCTTGCTGAGTCCTGTGAGAGGTGGGCAGAGGTGCCAAAGAGGTGTGAAACCTAGCCGCTAGGGCAGATCACCCCGAGTATAGGAGTGGATCCTAGGGGGGCACCCTCACGGCAATCGAACGGGGGAGTCCTTGCAGAGCTTCGAACAGGGGGAGCCCACAACACAAATAAATGTGAGTTAGCTTGCATGGCATTTGAGCGGGAGAACCCCCAGAGCGGTTCAAACGGGAGAGACCTTGAGTGCTTTAGGCGGGCCCATCCTGGGATGTTGGATTGGGGGCTTCCGGACTGACATGGGTGGACCCTGGCTGCATCCGAATGGTGGGGCCAGCCTGTTGGAAAATTTGAGGATGACGCAAGCATCCCCCTGACCCCGAATGAGACCTTGTGGCTAGTTAATCAGGGCTTGATGGGCCTTCCTTATATGAAGGCGGTTGTACGGAAGTAACTGAGGAATGCGTCGGATGACCAGCGGCCCAGTAATCTTATTAGGTGATCGGACAGGCCTTTGTGTGCTGCTGTGGTAGTGGCGCTGATTCAAAAAGAATGGCTTGAGTAAGGTTTATCTGGGATACCAGATTTGAGCAGGACAGATTTGAGGTGTTTTTGGAACCAGAATCGGGATACTGCTTCGACATCAACGAAGAGGGGATCGAGAGGGTTTCTTGTTTGGGATCCTCTATAATGCATGTAGTGTCCTACTGATTGGAAGGGCTAGATAAGAGTAGGGAAAATTGAATGACCTTTTTGGGTTTGATCTATTTTGCTTTGTTTGATGTCTAGGACGTAGTGGTGAGTTCGGAGCAATAGAGGAAGCCGAAGATCGAAAGGATGAACATAGAATCTACAGTTTTTGAGGTGTTTAGGGAAATGTAGCTTTGACAAAGAATGTTTAGGCAACGAGTTAGTAAATCAATGGAGAGTGGTTGTCTGGCATCGGTTCTGGGGGATTAGGCTTTGTGGATGCCCTTGATAAGGAGTGAGATCTAGGGATATTTACTATGGGAGAATTTTTCCTCAAATGTATTTTTGGAAAAAATGAACGCCACTTAGGTGTCCTTTGATAGTACCGGGATGGAGGTTTTTGGTTTTGTTGAGGTGTGAGGCAAAGGGGGATACAGGGAGTAGAGAAAAATCAGGAAATTGCATGTTATAAATCAGATGGAAATCTTTAAAACTTTCCAGGCTGTCTGGTAGGTTTGTGGGTTTCAGGGGGGAAATGGCTTGGAGAATGGAGTCCAGGGAAGCGTGATGGAGGAGTCTGAGAGGATGGTTTAAGAGAATTTCAGTACTGAACAACTGGCTTGGTTATAGTAGTGGACTAGGATGCTTTTAGACGTCCATCCCATTTCCCAGTTTGGAGAGCACCTTTGTAATTCTGGTGAGAAGGAGAGCTGGGGGGTGGAGTCATCAAGCAGGTGGATGAGATAAGGCATGGAGTAGATATTAGACAGAATCCAGCAGATCACTTCAAATAGCATATAAAAAATATTGGGGCTGATTTTGCAGCCAAAAGTGAGGCAGACGGCAAAGTAAAATGTCTTATTCCAGTAGAGGCCGAAGTGGTTCCAGAAGTCAGGGTGCAGGGGCATAATTATGAATGCCAATGTTATGAGAGATAGATATATAGGGATAAGACTGTTGTTGTGTGGATGAGGTCTCCTTCGTTTGGGGCTGAGAAATCAGTTATGAGATACTGACTTTTTTTCCCGAAGATTGTAACTACTCCAATGGGGTTGATACGGAAATTCTTGAATGTTCTTGAATTAAACCAGACAATAAAAATTGGGTGCATATTTGGATAATTAGCCAGCTCTTTGGCTAATGCAGCAATGATGACAGGAGTACTGAGGTATTTTTTTTTTTTTACAAAAGTTTTTTGTTTATTGATAATTTTTTTACAGGACAAATGAAGCAAGCGTGAGCTCTTCTGCAGAAGTTGCAGATGTGCAGGAAGCGGCATAGTGATTTGTGGCATCCAAAGTTGTTGAAATTGTTGCATATTTGTTTACCTGCTGAATAACTTTCTGATCTGCCATAGATTTGATGGAATCATTTTACGGGTTGCTGCTGGGTGGGGAATGTCGCTACAGTAGTGGGTTTAATATCTGTGGTGGCAGGTTGAGGTGATGTAATTGAAGGGCAAGATGTGGTTTGGTGTTCTGCTGACGTACAGATGGCGCATGAGATGATCTTGCATCCCAGGAACACTATATTACGTACAGTACTGTGCAAAAGTTTTAGGCACTTGTGAAAAATGCAGCATACTGAGGATGTCTTCAAAATAATGACATAAATAGTTTTAATCTATCACTTAATGCTATACAATGTCCAGTAAACATAAAAAAACTAAATCAGTATTCATGTGACCACCATTGATTATAACAGCGCCAATTCTCCGATCTGTTTAGGCTGTATTGCTTCTGTCTCTATATGTAATCTCAGACTGACACGATGCTCAGTTGCGGGCTTTGTGGGGACCATGACATCTGTTGCAGGGCTCCTTGTTCTTTTATTCTAATCTTTTCTATTTGCAAAATAAATGTTTGGGAGTCTAAAAGTTATATTTCCCATTGGCTCACTAAAGCTGAAGATATATATAACCATCTTAAGACAATGCTTTTGTGAAACATCTAAGACTTTTGCACAGTACTGTAAATCTAAATCTAGCATTCCCCAGGACACTGGTTCCACTGTGCTACTCTAGCTGCACATTTAGCTGAAAATAGTTTTTGGTATGTGCAGAAGTGACTGCCTCCGTAAAATAGTGATAGTTCAGCGAGTATGGATAGATAATCCATGGGAATATGGAGCATATAACTTCGGTCTTCGGTCAAAAGTCTGTGAAGGTGCGTGTGCGGGAAACACTGTGGAGGGATTTTTAAGGTTAATTGAGAACCTGCCACATTCTATGGTTCTGTTGACATTATCATGGATTTATCAAGATTGTTGAAAGTAAAGAAGAAAGGTCTATGTCCACACCTGCTAGAGTTTGAGAGAGTAGATGGTTGGTGACTGGTAGGGGTTCTGAAACCGCAGCGTTTGGAGGAATAGCAAGAGGAATTGCTGCCTGCAGTGTAAATGAAATCAAGTGATCTGGGAAATGGGAGGTGATCTTGAATTCCGGAAAAGGATTTGGGACCAGATTCACTTGCTGAGGCAGCCTCATGCTTGGAATTTTTCCGGTGTGGGTGGGGTTAGAATGATGAATAGGAGGAGGATAAAGTAAAGAAGGAATGGGTCTGGGGCGGGATTGACCAGCGGAGGCAGCCTCACATAGGAATCCGCTCCTGAATAGAAAGGAATAGAGGGGAAGTTGGAGGCAGAAGGAATGGTTTGTGTGGAAAAGGCATGGTTTTTGGAAGGTTTTGGAGGTTTTTAGAAAGGCTGATGTTGAGGGATGCGGGTGATAGCCTGTATGAGCAGTGGAAAGTTCCATGATTGGACTGGAAAGGACAGATGATTGGCTTGCTGCTTGAAAGGAGATTTTAGATAAATACGTTATTGGGTGGAGATTTGCATTGGAAGCTTGTATAGGGAGAGTGGGAGGTGGAGGAAATTCGGCGGAGGAGGGGATGTGATAGTGCTGTGCGAATGGAGGTTTGGCTTTATTCAGGATACTGTAATATTTATTGATGGAGAAAAATCTTATGCAGTCTGTAAAATGTCCAGAAACATTACTGATATTACTGATTTGCACAGGATTACCTTTGCAAAGCAATTTGTCATACAGAAGTCAACAAAATCTGCAGTATCGCTCTGCCAATTTCTCAGAGTAGCTGGAGAACTAGGTAGTGCGATACTGCAGATATTGAATATAACTTGCTAATATTCTTTACCTCAATTATCACCTGTATTTGGACGCTGTGCACCTTTAAATGGCCTTTTCTGCTTTCTGATAATTTTTTATTTATTGTCTCCTAGATATCATCAGGTAACATGTTGACCATCAAGTAAAAAATGTTTAAATTTGAGGCTTTGAAGAATGGAACATTGTCCATCCATAGAGTAAACATTAAAGACCACAGACAGTACATATGTTTGGCCGAGAACAAGTATCGGTCTGTCAAGCTTGTGGTTATGTTGTCAGTTGTGGCTTATCCCACTCGTATACTGGAGCCAAAGATGAGAGAACTCAAGGTTTTTGCTGGCAAAACGGTGTACATGGAATGCAAGACAGAGAGGGTAGACCAGTGCTGATTGTGTCATACTCTCACTCGACCTACCCTCTAAAGCTCCAGAAGCTCTGGGTCTTACATGATGGTTCAATTGTATGGCCTCTAACTTACACACAAATGTACAGTATATGTATATGTAAATGATACACTTTACCTGGGGAAACAAGCAGTAACTGAAAGTGGAAAATATGAGTGCATTGCAACAAGATCCACCTAATCAGAATGGCGTGTGGTCACATTTTCCATGAGGAGAACAGAATCTGCCCATCAGATCATTGAGAGAATTGTCACAATGAAGAACTGACTTGGTGTATGGTGCTCACCTTCAGCTGAACTGCTCTGCAACTGGGAACCCAAAGCCTCAAATCATTTGAAGGCTTCTTTCCAAGGCTCTTCTGGAACAATCGCACAGGGTGATTATAACAGTTATCATAAACATTTTATTGTTATTTTGTTTGGTTTTACAAATTTAAAGTTGAAGTTTGACATTTTTTATGTTAAAATCCATCTCAATAAAGACAACTAAGTCATTTGTAACTTGACTTCACAAAAGTGT
Organism: Moxostoma hubbsi; assembly: GCA_032164185.1. NCBI lineage: Eukaryota > Metazoa > Chordata > Actinopteri > Cypriniformes > Catostomidae > Moxostoma > Moxostoma hubbsi. Next base: position 1,449,102 of record JAVLUX010000030.1, read on the forward strand.
AAACACTGTGGCACTGTGGTGCTTTCAATACTATTCAAAACTATTCTGAGCAGTCTGAGACATGTCAACATGACCTGTCTTGCTGAACTTGCACCCTGAGTTTGGGGTAGGACTACCTGCTTGTCCATACAATGGAAGACAGGGTGATGGTGGAAAGGGAGTGTTCGGAACTACATTATTATTAAGTCACAATTTTTGCAATTCATCAAATGCTTGATGAATTTCCATTGGTGAATTTCGCATAGGGTCCAAATTTGGGGAACTTTGAAACGTGAATTCACAACATTGACCGATAGGAATTTGCTTGGTTTGGCAGTGACCTCTGTGTAGGCAGTGCTTTGTACATCGCTAGAATGAATATCTACAAGGAATGAGGAAATCATTTTGCTGAGATTTTCTATGTAACTTCACCATGCAAAAGTATTGAGTGCAGCATTAAAAAGGATGCTAAAGTTTATGATGCTCTTTGACCAGCATGGTCTTTATAATGAAGCTGGTTAAGCTAGTTTAAAAGCCTGGTACCAGTACACATGCAACCCTTGCTGTGGGACCAGCACCCAAAACACAAAATAAATTTGTTACCGGCAATTCAGTTTTTTGTTTTGTTTTGTTTTTTAAGCAGGGTCACATCTGCCTAATTGTGACTTAAAATGCTACAGAGGCACAGAACAAAAGAGTACAGCACATATAAAACTTTGATGAACATTAAAGGTAGGCTCAATAAAATGTATTTTTATGAGGCGCTGACACCTAGTGGCTGAGGTGCAGCATCACAAAAAAATTGATTTGTTACTTATGGCATTGTAGAAATGGGTTATTCACAATCATAATTATTTTATTCTGAGAGTGAAAGCATCAGGTTACAGGGAATTATTGTGATAAAGCAAGAAATATTCTACTGGTCATTTGATCTCAACACTGTGGCAAATGAATGTGTATCCAGCACCATATGTACAACAAATCAGCATTTTGTCTTTGAGTCTGATACGATTAGAGTCTTCATTTCTCATGAGTGTAAATCAGATTAAGCATAAAAAAATACTATTATTTCTTTATTTTTTTAAAGTTTAGTGTAAGGGCAACACCACTAGTCCAACGACGGAATGAGTGGTTGAAGGTCTCTTTGCATTTGTCTTTTCTGGTGCGTGTGGCTTTGCGTCATTTTTTTTTTTAGTTAAGACCGAATCTGACTCAATTATTAATTTGATCTGACTCCAATTGTATTAGCCCTCAAATTTAGGTTTAGAACCACCTTAAGGTCTCGTGCCGGCCTATGCATGGATCCCACGATCAGTCTCATCAGTTTTGATCTTAAGCCAAAGGTAAATGACTAATACTATGCAGAATGATTACTACCACAGTTTATCTATTTCTAAATTGTAGTTTTTCTTAGTTTCTATAGATCTACAGAAATCCAGAGTCACAGAGAGCAAATCAAATCATCAGCAAACTTCTATCAAGGAATGTTTTCTCTGAAATTTTGGCAAAGGCATGTGACAGGGAAAACCAGAGTGAATCATGGTAGGACAGTCCATTTAAAAATGATTGAGCTCTCATCAAATGATAGCAAAAGAATTGTGGTCATGACTCACCACCGAACAAGGACAGAAATCATCAGTTGTCAATAGGTTGCTGACCATTTACAGTTCACCAGTCTCCTGAGGAAAGACAACCTTCACATTATGGCAAACAAACAGGATAGCATTAAAAAATGAGAATCAAGTATCCATCATCAACCACTTATCCTGTGTACAGGGTCACAGGGGGCTGGAGCCTATCCCAGCTAACATTGGGCGAAAGGCAGGGTACACCCTGGACAGGTCGCCAGTTCATCGCAGGGCCACACATAGACAAACAACCATTCACACTCACATTCACACCTAGGGCAATTTTTGGAGACACCAATTAACCTAGCCTGCATGTCTTTGGATGGTGGGAGGAAGCCGGAGCACCCGGAGAGAACCCACACAGACACGGGGAGAACATGCAAACTCCACACAGAAAGGCCAGGGCAACCGGGATTTGAACCCATGACCATCTTGCTGTGAGGCGACAGTGCTAACCGCTGCACCACCGTGCCGCCCTGTAATTCAAGTATATTAAATTTAAATAAATAAAAACAGGCACCTCATGAACTGACATCAAAATGAACCTTGTGTGACCCCACATAAAAAATATCGCCTTTATAAAAAATCCAAACTAACCATAATCTTGCAGCAAATTTGTTGCTTGTTATTTTCAGATGCAAATGAGCGTTTGATTCGCCACAAATGTTTGCCAGAAGTTTGCAGCACTTCACCAGCAGCGGTGAACCTCCAGCAAATCTTTGACAACAATGGATAATTTGCCGCAAGTTTGCTGCAAATTTGCCATGAACTCTCGATTTTCGTGAGGGCATATAATACGTTTTGTCTTTACTATAAACTATGCATTACTGAATTTAATTAAACCAACTGTTGTCAGTTCAAGATTTTCTGGGATGTCATTAAAACGTTTGACACACAGAGTCATATGACAAAACAACATGGCACCTTTCTTCTTTAAGTTTGACCTTGGGAGAAATGGCAACAAAAGCGATTTTGGGTGTGTCTCAATCAGCTCCCTATGTGGCACTGGCAAGGGTGTTCATCCACTGTATATTGGGGCACTTATAACTCAATCACCCACGACACGTTAACGAGCTAGCGCATTTAAGTGCTGCTGTAATTAATCAGCACCATCACTATATAAATTACACTATCACTCATTTTCATTGAAGATATTTAAAACATAGTGTTATTATGTAAGATAAATGACATTAAATAAAGAAATAAAAATATAGTCAAATCATTTTTGTTTGTATACAGGTGTTGGTCATATAATTAGAATATCATCAAAAAGTTGATTTATTTCAGTAATTCCATTCAAAATGTGAAACTTGGATATTATATTCATTCATTACACACAGACTGATATATTTCAAATGTTTATTTCATTTAATTGTGATGATTAAAACGGACAACTAATGAAAATCCCAAAATCAGTATCTCCGAAAATTAGAATATTACTTAAGACCAATACAAAAAAAGGATTTTTAGAAATGTTGGCCAACTGAAAAGTATGAACATGAAAAGTATGAGCATGTACAGCACTCAATACTTAGTTGGGGCTCCTTTTGCCTGAATTACTGCAGCAATGCGGCGTGGCATGGAGTCGATCAGTCTGTGGCACTGCTCAGGTGTTATGAGAGCCCAGGTTACTCTGATAGTGGCCTTCAGCTCTTCTGCATTGTTGGGTCTGGCGTATCGCATCTTCCTCTTCACAATACCCCATAGATTTTCTATAGGGTTAAGGTCAGGCGAGTTTGCTGGCCAATTAAGAACAGGGATACCATGGTCCATAAACCAGGTACTGGTAGCTTTGGCACTGTGTGCAGGTGCCAAGTCCTGTTGGAAAATTAAATCTGCTTCTCCAGAAAATTGGTCAGCAGCAGGAAGCATGAAGTGCCCTAAAACTTCCTGGTAGATGGCTGCGTTGACCTTGGACCTCAGAAAACACAGTGGACCAACACCAGCAGATGACGTGGCACCCCAAACCATCACCGACTGTGGAAACTTTACACTGGACTTCAAGCAATGTGGATTCTGTGCCTCTCCTCTCTTCCTCCAGACTCTGGGACCTTGATTTCCAAAGGAAATGCAAAATTGACTTTCATCAGAGAACATAACTTTGGACCACTCAGCAGCAGTCCAGTCCTTTTTGTCTTTAGCCCAGGCGAGACGCTTCTGATGCTGTGTCTTGTTCAAGAGTGGCTTGACACAAGGAATGCGACAGCTGAAACCCATGTCTTGCATACGTCTGTGCGTGGTGGTTCTTGAAGCACTGACTCCAGCTGCAGTCCACTCTTTGTGAATCTCCCCCACATTTTTGAATGGGTTTTGTTTCACAATCCTCTCCAGGGTGCGGTTATCCCTATTGCTTGTACACTTTTTTCTACCACATCTTTTTCTTCCCTTTGCCTCTCTATTAATGTGCTTGGACACAGAGCTCTGTGAACAGCCAGCCTCTTTAGCAATGACCTTTTGTGACTTGCCCTCCTTGTGCAAGATGTCAATGGTCGTCTTTTGGACAGCTGTCAAGTCAGCAGTCTTCCCCATGATTTTGTAGCCTACAGAACTAGACTGGGAGACCATTTAAAGGCCTTTGCAGGTGTTTTGAGTTAATTAGCTGATTAGAGTGTGGCACCAGGTCTCTTCAATATTGAACCTTTTCACAATATACTAATTTTCTGAAATACTGATTTTGGGGTTTTCATTAGTTGTCAATTATAATCATCAAAATTAAAAGGAATGAACACTTGAAATATATCAGTCTCTGTGGGATGAATGAATATAATATCCAAGTTTCACTTTTTGAATGGAATTATTGAAATAAATCAACTTTTTGATGATATTCTAATTATATGACCAGCACCTGTAGTTTTTTTATTTGCGCTTTTCCCACTACACATTGTTCCAAAGCAGCTAGACTGAAAATTAGCTGTTGTTACAATCCTCACCGTCTTTGGTTTGTTTACCTTTTTATTTAAGTTTTTGGCACTTTTTATGTTCCACATTGTTCTGTTACAATCCTCACCGTCTTTGGTTTGTTTACCTTTTTATTTAAGTTTTTGGCACTTTTTATGTTCCACATTGTTCCTTGTTTTGGCACCTTTTATGTTCCGTATTGCCTTTTGTTTATGCACTCTTATTTTGAAGTCTTGTCATGTCCTGTTTTCCCTCCTTGTCCACACGTCTGGTTTTCATTGGTTTATTGTTTGATTATCTTGCTATCAGTTCTAATTTATCATTGGTTTTAGTTTATTGTCTTGTTATCTTGTTTTGAGTTTTTGGTCTTCTATTGGTCTTTGTTTCCCCTAGTTTTGTATTTAAGCCCTGATGTTCACCTTGTCCTTTGTTGGTCGTTGTTCCATGTTTGATGAAGTTGTTTTGTTCATGCTGTCCCAGTATCCTGCCTTGGCCCGTGTTCCTGCTTATGCCCTCCCTGCAAGACCCCCGTGTTATTTTCTTGTATTCATTTCTTTATTTTCCCCTCGTGGATGTTTTATTTGTTCCTGCTTTTGTTTTGCCTTCACCTTTGGAAATTCCAATAAAAGCTGCGTTTGGATCCTTACTCCCTCGTCTGCCCTCTTCATAACAGCTGTAATGTCTAAAACATCTCAAAAACAGGAATAATCAACACTACTGGAAACCTTATAAACAATTTGATAAAAAAACAAATCTGCCTTTCAAGAGCTTGGTATTTTTTAGGCCCTCTGTCCCAACATGAGGACATCATTTTTGGGGAAAACTATTTGCTCTTCAATTTTTTTATTTTTATGTATTTATTTTTATTGCATGTTTATTAGATGCTTCTAGTTACAACTCAAAAAGGGAAATTAAAAATGCACTGCAGCGAGCTTGGGTCTCAGGAGGTTAAATTGTAACATGACAAAACAGTGAATGACTACATCAAGGAATGAATTATGCAATCCAGCATCTGCAATGCATGTTGAGAAATTGCCTAACACAACCTCATAGGCTTAAAATGTGTGAAACTTACCAAAAACACTCCTTGTTTTTTAGATAGCTGGCACATTGTGATCAACATTGTGTGGCTTCAAAATGTCTATTGTTATAAAGAAATACAAAACACAGTTTTCTGAGTCTGTCTATCCATCTGCTTTAGCAGTTATCTTTATATTATATTCAGGTTACTATTTAGGTTTATATTTACATTAATAAGATTTGTTTATTTTTCAGATTTTATATCATTATTTCCAGTTTGGCCCATTTATGTGAGAAATGTAGTGTATATTTCTCTTGCCAAATAATTGTTATGTAATTTCTGAAAATTAACAGAGACCATAATGTAATCCAATTTTATTCTCTAAATATCTCTGATGAACTGTATTTTTTCTCTAGTAACACAGTATATACAGTATAGTTTTTGATTATTGTGCATGGCAATAAAATTATACATTGTACCATTCAGGGCAGCAGTAAAATGGGCATTACAGCTGAACTCTTCTGAAATTAAGTAAATTATAACAAAAATGATATATAATTTCTTCCTGAATAGCCTTATGCCCTTGTTAAATAACTGTCTCAAAAACAGGCCACATGTTTTGGTGTGTTTTGAATTCAAACATTCCCTCTGGACGTTTTGTATTTTAATCATTTAACGTATTGGCAAGTGGGAGAAATAAGAATCTTTGAATAGTTGCTAGAGATTTGCAGAGATTATGAACAGATGGGTGTTATAGAGAGTTTACTTTAATGGTTCTCAGTAATCAAAAACTGAATATAATAATAATAATAATAATAATAATAATAATATCAGAGCACCAAAAAAATTAATAAAAATAAAACAAAATGGAACATTTCCACCGTTATTGCATAGGAGAAAAGATAGAGTTCATTGACACATGTTGACCTTTTTGTGACAACTTGCCCCAATAGCTGGGCATGTACGTTGCTACAACAGGAACCTGCCATAAAACAGCCTATTATAGGCTTTTACATTTTTTAATAAAAAAATTAAAAATAAAACAATTATGAAACACTAAACAATTCATCAAATTGAGGGTTTTGAACTAGGTGTTTGAATCAAAGCATAAAAATAACTGCCAGAAAAAACATTTGTGCACTTGGACTTTTGACTCAAAATTAATTGTAAATAATTACCTACAAGACCCTGCAAGTTCTGAAAATGTTCCATTTAAATGAAAATTAGACAAACAACATATTGTCAGTGTGTTGATTTGGTAGTCTGTATGAACTTTCATTAGAGGGATTTACCGCAACCATAGAGCTTATCATTTTAATAACATTCATTCTTTTGTAATCCATCTGTTAAAGTCAACAGTTTCTCATTCTGTAAATTTTCTCTCCCATATAGTTCAAATTAATCATTTGTTCAGTTTGTAAACAAGTATTTAATTCACTGCAACTGCTTCCCAATGTTAAAACATATCACATTGTCATTTCAGAGTGGGTAGCCGTATGTAGTTAAAAAAATAGACAATGGCACACTCATCATTAAGAAGCAAGTGGCGTATGATAATGACCTAAAGGTGGACTGCGTGGCTGCTGGTGCCCTGGGGTTGCAGATATCTTGGGGTCTTCTTGATGGTACCTTAGTAAACGGTGCTGTCCAAGCAGATGGAACAGGAGGAGATGAATCCAGGCGTTCTGTCCTGTTTAATAATGGAACATTGTACCTGAATAAAGTTAATATTGATGAAGAGGGTGAATACATGTTATGCTGAAAACCAGCTTGGTAAAGACAAGATGCACATTCATATTTCTGTGGTAATTCAGTCCCTCGCATTCAACATCCAAACTATACTTATGCCAAAGTAAAGCCAGGTGGAAATGTTTGTTTGCCTGCAAAACTATTGGTGAGATCTACGGCTGAATTCATCTGTATGGCACAGAATGATGGAGGCGAGGCACTCAGCTAGAGGCATTTAACATCACATTTTTAAAAACCTGTTTTATGAAAGAGTAGGGACTCCTGTGGGGAGAACTGCAATGCTGAACTGTTAAGCCGATGGTAAACCGACCCCAGAGATCTTATGGATGCAACCTAATTAGACCCGGTTCAATGGAGGACCTGACAAGGGCTCAATGTATCACCTGGGTTAAGATGGCACCTTTGTGGGCAATGGAGGAGTCAGCGAACAGTTGAGGTGAGTCATTACTAGAAATTATAATATTGTCTAGATATGCTGTGGCATATGGTATATGGTATATTCCATATGCACTGAGGATCTTGTCCATGAGGCACTGATACGTGGCTGGGGCTCCAAACAAACCGAATGGAAGCATCATGAATTGGAGTAATCCCAACGTTGTGGTAAAAGAGTTAAAAGAATCTGACAAAAACCCTTTGTTAAGTCCAGCATTGAGTAAAATTAAGCCGCACCCAACCGATCGATAACTCGTCGATTTGTGGCATTGGATAAGCATTAAATTTAGACAGTGTTCAAAGTAGTCAACACAGAACCGGACTGATCCATCACTCTTTGGTACCAGAACTACCAGGCTGGCCCAATCACTCTGCGACAGTTTTATTACGCCCATTTCAAGCATTGCCTTTAATTCTTCCTGAACTACCTTTTACTTGTGTTCAGGAAGTCGATAGGGGTGGCTACAAATCACCACCCCCGGGGTGGCCTCAACATGGTCTACAAGGTTCATGTGACTGGGAAGGGGTGAAAACACGTCCACGAATTCTGCTTGCAGACCACCTGAAGGTCTGCATGCAATCCAAATAGATAGATCTCATTAAGGCTCATAACACTCTGTGCTGATATTCTGAGTTGCGTTTGAAGACATTCCATTGCAATAAACATTCTTTATTAAGAACTGAAAGACGAAAACCTGAATAACCGTTTGTGAAACCTTGCAGTTAACCAAATGTATAAACAGCAATGTGCAAATCATTACTACAAATTATCAACAGATAAATCCAGATATTTGGTCAGATCCCTTGTAACTTAACCAGTTAGCAACTGTTAGCTCGTTAACGTGGCTACCTAGTAGTTTAACAATCGTACATCATACAAATATTATCCTTGTTAAGTTTTGTTGTACTTAAGGTATTAGAATCGAGGCTTTTAGATGATATATTTGGTCAGACAGGAACGCTAGGTGTCTGTTCACAAGACGCAGATTTCATCCTCAGCAGAGCACATCAGCATTGAACGCATACAGTTTTTCTAATTTTTCTAAATCGCGTGTGCTCTGAACAAGCAGTAGGCACTTTCGTCTGGGATAATTAGTGGGTCCACAAGGTGGCCACACTCAAAGTTGAGCCATTAGAGTCACGAAGAAGCTCTAGAACCACGGTTGTCAAACTGGGGTACGCGTACCCCCAGGGGTACGTGGAATGATTTCAGGGGGTACGCGAAAAAAGATCTAAGGGACTGTTCGTTTTTTAGTTCGAGTTTTGAGATCTGTAGTCAAAAAAGACTTGACCCTCCCTTCGCCAGCAATAATTTTTTCTATGACCCTCCAAAATGATTGTGAAAAAAGGCATGAACCTCCCCGATAATTTATTGATTACTTCTGTAGCTACTGGTTTGCGCTTAGCAAAGATGTTCAGATAGCCATTGTTTTTTTTTTTACAACCATGACAAACGACTAAACTCCTGCTTTCTCATCTTACTAGGGCTGTAACGATAGACCAAACCTACAATTCGGTTCGTATCACGATTTTTGATTTTAGATTTGAAAAAAAGCATGTTTTCGGGGCTGATGCAGTGGTGACGCGTTCATGTAACATGCAAGGGTGGCGCTACCAATATCTAAAAGCTGCCACAAAGAACCGGCATAACGATTATGAATATGTCAAATATAGCAAGGAGACATTTTAATTGTTTATTAATAAACAAGTGTTTGTCAGTGTCGGCTGCAAATATGAAGTTGGCGATGTTGACTCGCGATCTTCGCAGTATATTGAACGCGCCAGAGAGAAATGCGCATTAAATACAGATTACATAAGCAGAGAGTCTGATTTCTTTAGTTTTGAATTGTTCTGTTAAAAAGACATTTCAAGCTTTCAACCTGTAACATTGTTTTTTTCCTCATAAATGCGAACACGAAAAATTAAATAAAAATAATATTTTATGTTCTGTGGAGGCCGACCCTCATCCGGTGGGTAGTATTACTTTTGTTTTGCGCAGTGTAGTTCATAGAATTACTAACAAATATTTTGCCACCTAAAAGTTAAAGATTTTTTTGTGTCACGTCACATGTGTATTTCCCTCATATTAAATATAAAACGCATGTGTAGACTGATATTTTTCTAATGTCTGGAGCTTTATTAAGGGAGTATGGATATATAAACAGACGTTTGAGTATTAAATGCATTTTCTGAGAATTTATATTTCAAGTTTTGACTGCAAATGTCACGCCCATAACGCTGGAATTGCCCAATTTTAAAGAATTTATCCTCAACTAGTTTTTTGCCGTATGCTTGAGAGGGAGAGCCTCATTGAAATATCCACAAACGGGTCGGTCAGAATCGAGTTCGGTCTGAAGACACTGACAGATTTCTGGATTAGTTTGCGGGCAGAGTATCCGGACCTGGCAAACCGAGCGATTAAGACGTTGATGCCATTTGCTACAACGTATTTATGTGAGACTGGATTCTCAGCTTTGGTCTGCCTTAAGACCAAGTATAGGTACAGACTGTTTGTGGAAAATGATCTAAGACTGAAACTGTCCCCAATTCAGCCTAACATTGCTGCATTATGTAAGAACATCCAGGCACATCCCTCACATTGATTAAACTGGTGATGTGGATGGAGAGGTAGTAGGCCTATTCTGTGTGGTTTACTACAATTTAGTTTACTGTTTACTATTTAGTTAACTATTGTTAATGTGTTCTCTTTTTTATTATTATTTAATTACAGCAGAGAAGTTATAAGAAAATATACAATGTTATCAGTATGTGAAAAGTTAACAATAGCTTTAATGAGATGTTGGATATGTGTTGTAGGCCTATTGTGTGTGAGATTGGGTGCATATCTGTTTAAAATCATTATATTCAGCACATTTGTATCATATGTTGAATTTTGATGAGATTTGTATCATATGTTTATGATTCTATTCACTATTCTCGACAAAATTGATAAAAATAAATATTAATAAATAAATAAATAAAAACTTGTTAACAATTGGTGGTGTTGGGGGTACTCCGGAAGATCTATAATGTCTCAGGGGGTACATGCCTGTTAAAAGTTTGGGAACCACTGCTCTAGAAGATGTAATCAACACTTAACCACAGGAGATGAAGATGCAAAGGGCATCAGTATTGAATTTTTTGTTAAATTATATGTTGGGGTATAATTTTGTCATTGTGACTTGATACGTCCCTAACATGGTTAATTGTTTATTCCTTTGTGTTCAGTAGACATTCTGCTCTGCTGAAGTTACCCATTTCATTCCGAATGTATTCCAAGTCCAAATTTGAGTTATTATTCCATGCTCACGGTCATCCAGTGTCCACCCTAACAAATCCCACACTCGTTTTAACATTTAAAAGAAATAGCACCTCAAGAAGCATTAATACACAGGTTTGACGTGAATGTGGCATGATGGTTTCACACACAAAGTGTTGATCTCTTAGAAATAGCTGTCTACGCCACCCTGGGAATGTTATCAATCAACCATTTTTAACAAGACACACACAAGTTCGTGGTACTCAAAAGCAAAGCCAGGGTTTCAATAAAGAAAGCAGTGTGGGGTACATTTAGATTTATTCATTTGGCAGATGCTTTAATTCAAATCGACTTACAAAGGAGGAACACACAAGTGAATCATCTTAAGGAGACAGTGGTACGAAAAGTGCCATACTACAAAGTTTTACTAGCATCAGAATAGTATTCAAAACAGATTAAATTTTAAGTGCTCATGGAAAAGATGTGTTTTAAGTTGTTTTTTGAAGACAGAGAGTGAGTCAGCTTCACAGATGGAGTTGGGAAGGTCATTCCACCACCGTGGTATGATGAAACGGAGAATCTGGGAAAGTGTTTTGGTGCCTCTTTGTGTTGGTACAACAAGGTGACGTTCCTTAGCCGACCGCAGGTTTCTGGTGGGAGGGTAGATCTGCATAAATGATTTTAGGTATGCTGGAGCAGACCCAGTGACTGTTTTGTATGCCAGCATCAGAGCCTTGATTTGAATACCTGCATCAACCGGCAGCCAGTGGAGAGAGACAAAGAGTGGTGTAACATGCGCTCTCTTTGGTTCATTAAAGACCAGACGTGGTGCTGCATTCTGGATCATTTGCAGAGGTCTAATAGCACATGCAGGGAGGCCTGCAATGAGAGCGTTACAGTAGTCTAGTCTAGTTATGACAAGTGACTGAACAAACAGTTGTGTGGCATGTTCAGAGAGGAAAGGTCTTATCTTCCTGATATTGTAGAGTGTAAATCTACATGATCTTGCAGTCTTTGAGATGTGGTCTGTGAAGTGTATTTTGTTATCGATGGTTATCCCTAAATTTCTGACCGTTTTGGAAGGCGATACTGTAGTTGAACCCAGCTGCATGGTGATGTTGTGTTCAACAGCAGGTTTGGCTGGAAAGACAAGGAGTTCGGTCTTGGCTGGGTTGAGTTGAGTTGCAGGTGGTGTTCCTTCATCCAGGCTGAGATATCTGCCAGACATGGCAGCGATTCGAGCGGTCACTGTGGTGTGGTTGGGCTGGAAAGACAAGTAGAGTTGCATGTCATCAGCATAGCAGTGGTAAGAGAAACCATGTGACTGAATGATGGGTCCCAGTGATGTTGTGTGTATGTATATATATATATATATATATATATAGAAGAGAAGTGGCCCAAGCACTGATCCCTGAGGTACCCCAGTAAGTAACTGATGTGGCTTGGCTTGGGGTAATATCCTGGCAACTTTTGGAAAAAAGTCAATCAGGTTAAACACTCAATATTTATTACAAACTCGTTCAGCAGTGAATGGAGAAATCAGAGGGTATTAGTTACAGTTGCACTGATCTTATAAACCAAAAGTTAAATGACTTTAATAGAAAACTATCAAAACAGAAACATGGGCTGAGATGAACCATGGGGAGGCAGAGTACATGGGGGTGTGTTCCAGAACCAAGACCCACTCGTGCAAACACAGCAAGCAAAAGTGCAGGTCAACCAAAACACACATTGAAAAGGAAACAGCATGCGATGACTAGCCTCCCCCAATGGACTGTCCAGGTCTTAATTCTAAAACAAATAGGAAAAAGATGAACAAATCAAGATAGCAACTAAAACTGACTGCAAAAAGGATGCCAGTTGACACAAGATCATCACAAGGAACAGACAGAATAGCAAGGCCCAGACCATTAACACACACACACAAATCAATAAGACATACAGTCATCACAAAGCTATGGAAATCAAACTGTTGAACCATAGACAAATTAGAAAATTAAATCAAGCATAAGAATGACAAATCATCAAATTTACAAACAAAATAAGTCAAGTGGTTTTTATTGTCGTTTCAACCATATACAGTTAGTACAGTACACAGTGAAACAAGACAACATTCCTCCAGGACCATGGTGCTACATAAAACAACATAGGACAAACACAGAACCACATGACTACACAGACTAAATAAAAATACCTATATAAAATACCTATATAATACCAATATAAAGTGCACGTGCAAAAACGTGTGCAAAAGTACGGGACAGTACAATGCATTTCTAACAATGAAAAGGACAATAGACAGTGCAGCGCCGACCAGTATACAGTAGTGCAAAAAGATGACAGTTACTAAATGCCAAATGTAAACATAACATACTAGTGTTCTATGGATATAGCAGTTATTGAGGTAGCAGCCAGATATAAAGTGACAATAATTAAAGTGCAACTCAGGACGTGTGTGTGCTTGTCAGTCCAGTCTCTGAGTATTGAGGAGTCTGATGGCTTGGGAGAAGTAGCTGTTACACAGTCTGGTCATGAGGACCCGAATGCTTCGGTATCTCTTGCCAGACGGCAGGAGGGTAAAGAGTTTGTGTGAGGGGTGTGCGGGGTCGTCCACAATGCTGGTGGCTTTGTGGATGCAGTGTTTGTAAATGTCTTTGATGGAGGGAAGAGACCCCCCGATGATCTTCTCAACTGTCCTCACTATCGTCTGCAGGGCTTTGCAGTCCGAAACGGTGCAAGTCCCAAACCAGGCAGTGATGCAGCTGCTCAGGATACTCTCAATAGTCCCTCTATAGAACGTAGTGAGGATGGGGGGTGGGAGATGTGCTTTCCTCAGCCTTCGAAGAAAGTAGAGACGCTGCTGGTCTTTCTTGATGATAGAGCTGGTGTTGAGGGACCAGGTGAGGAATTTGGTGCTCTTGATGATCTCCACAGAGGAGCCGTCGATGTTCAGCGGAGAGCAGTCACTCTGTGCTCTCCTAAATTCAACAACCATCTCTTTTGTTTTGTCCACATTCAGGGACAGGTTGTTGGCTCTACACCAGTTTGTTAGGCGCTGCACCTCCTCTCTGTATGCTGACTCGTCGTTCTTACTGATGAGACCCACCACGGTCATGTCATCGGCGAACTTGATGTGGTTCGAGCTGTGCATTGCTGCACAGTCGTGAGTCAGCAGAGTGAACAGCAGTGGACTGAGTACACAGCCCTGGGGGGTCCCAGTGCTCAGTGTGGTGGTGGAGATGCTGTTCCCAATCCAGACTGACTGAGGTCTCCCAGTCAGGAAGTCCAGGATCCAGGGAGGTGTCCAGGCCCAGCAGGTTCAGCTTTCCAATCAGGTGCTGAGGAATTATTGTGTTGAACGCTGAGCTGAAGTCTATGAACAGCATTCGAACGTACAAGTCCTTTTTGTCTAGATGGGTGAGGGCCAGATGGAAGGTTGTGGCGATGGCGTCGTCCGTTGAACGGTTTGGACGATACGCAAACTGCAGTGGGTCTAGTGAGGGGGGCATAAACACAGCAACTGAGGGGATCAAGATAAAGGAATATCAATGTAAAATAAACAAAAACAAAAAGGAAAACACGTAACACAAGCATATGAATACAAAACAGCAGCTTGAGGCGTTGCACCTGCTGTGCATAAGTTCTCACGTAAGTTAGGACGTAAAGCTCACAATAAGGGCTTACTAGTTCGTTTTTAACTTAGTCAGTGCTTAATTTGGTTGCACCACCAGCTCTTAAGGCAAGACTTTAGTAGTTCATAAGCTTACAGTAAAGTGATGTGTAGTTGCATAATATGACGTTCAACTGTATTGATCCAATATGCAGCCTTCAAATTTATACACAGAAGTGTTAAAAAGCCATGAACTTCAATTTGATCTTGTTACGGTTGATGTTCAAACCTGGTTTGCTCATGTAACTGTCAGCTGTAATAAACTATATCCCCATTAAAATACGATATGTAATAAAAGTGGTTTTGATAAACAGTATATTTGCCCTGTGTAAATAACAATATATTGGAACTGTATCTAAAATAAATAAATGGTGATAAATAAAAACTAACATAACAGAGTGGAAAAACAGACATTTCTATAAATATCATTTATGTTTCCGTATGTATTGAAACACGACACAGGGCGACGCACCCTGAAAACTGGTTTCATGCTGAAAAGCTGCTTAAAAGTACGTTTTGGTTTCTCTCTCGTAAATGTCAACATCATAATGTATTTCGAAATGATTGACAAGTCATGCAAAACATGAGCTCATTGATGTCATAAAATATCAGTCTGATTTTTTATTCCACTGTTATGCCTGGTTGGAGGTATTCGTAAATATTTTGTTTATACATAAGGTTACGTTCTACCTAAGTTTAATGGTGCAATGCTCAAATATTTAGTTGTGTGTAAATTGTGAGTTAGTGCCCATTTACACCACAACTAGGCTAAGTTTTAACTTATGCACAGCTGGAGCAACCGGCCCCAGATGACTACAGAAGGCTACCAGTTGCCTCTCAATAACTCCTGCTTCCTCAGAAAATTGAGTCAAATTCTTAAAGTACAGGAACATCCTTAACGGGGCAGATATCAATTCCACCACATCAATATCAAATGCCATTCGCTCTCGTGTGTGTCATGTGACCGATTGTGACATGCACAAGTTGCCTTCACGGAGAGGGAAGATCGGCTATTAAAACCTTAGTTTCACTCTGATCCTCACGGTATTGTATGATTTGAAATCCTTTTATAGAGCTTTTTATGTACATCTTTTAAAATAAATGTACTTGCATCTGCTTGGTACATCTTTTATATTGTTGGCTGGTTATGTAATAAACATATTGTTGTTAATCATGTGATATTATCTGAAGATTGATGGCGATGCCTCCATTATGAGGATGTCCTGGGCGTACACTCGTGGGCACTTTTGCCGTTTGTGTATTAATGCGCTGGACTCGTGTACAAGTGTCAGTAATGGACGCCTTGGGAGAGAGAATGGGTTGGAATGAAAAGAAGAAAAAATTATAATAATCCTGGGATGATGTCTGATTTTTCCAGGGGTGTAAAATATCTGAGTAAAAATACTTAAGCATTATATTAAGGATACTTTTTGGGGGATTTGTACTTTACTCGAGTGCAATTTAAATGGAACAATTTTACTTAATTACATTTCCAAATAAAATTTAGCACTTTTCACTGCATCCAACAAATTACAGACCAGTGGTCAGTCATTTCAAATGGAGTGTTGCATGGCGGCTGTGTGCAGAGGCGGAATTTCAGAGCTGATTTGAACTTCGGATATGTTGAAATATTTGTTCGACTAGACCATACTGTATGACTGCCAACAAAACTATGAGCAAGAAGTGAGAAACACTGATGGTTTTTGTTCTAAATTTATTCGAAATGCCTGCTACGTCAACCGATTGGACAGTTATGAATTCAAAAATGGTAATTCACATTGCAAATATATATGTATATATTAAAAATGCACCGATTGCAATTTTCTTGGCCGATTCCGATTTCCGATTTTTCTCCAAGTGTGACCTGCCGATACAGATTTTTCCGATTCCGATTTTCTTTCTAAGAACTATTATTGACCGCATATACAAACAAAATCTACCTTTCTTCAAAGCAAAAATTTATTTTCAGAATAAAATAAATTATTAAACATTACAATTTCCCCCAAACAAAGTTACAGGATCTTCTCTCACTTAAACAACTCTCAAAATAAAGTGCTCTGTGACTAGAAAGAGGTAGAAATAACAATTAACTGCAAATGAGTTGCTTTATATAACAAAACAGATGTAATTTTCCACTATTTTCATAAATTGACCTTTTTCTATTTTTTACTCGTCTAACAAAACAACTCCTAAGATTACAAGCCTATGAACAAAACTGAAGTGTCCAATACCTCAACATTGACATTAAGCGACGTTAGATGTCCAAATATCAGAGGTAAAACTGATTGCTACTTCAGGATCGGCTTGTCGTCACTCACCCCCATTTTTCCGGGGAGTCTCCCGTATTTCACACCCATCTCCCACCCCCCTCCGTTTTGTTATTTCTCCCAGGAAACTCCCGTAATTTGTATGGCCCAAACCACGTTATGTGAATAATCACATCAATATATTATTCCAAGGTTGTCCAGTTGCCAGCTCTTGTATGAAACACATCCAACTCACACAATCGACACATACAAATTTCAACCCATTTGTGACTTCAACCTGGCAACAAAAACCCATTTGCGCTGTTGAAATCTGCGCAGGCAGTAGACGCGAGAAGTTGAATCAAGCATCACCGGTAGATTGGAGGAGACTCAGCTGGTGCTCCGGCAGAAAAAAAATATATATAAAAAAATTTGTGTGTATATATATATATATATCAGGCATGCGGAAAACCGGCTGATTCCGGTCCCTGGCCGGTCGATCGGTGCATCTCTAATATATATATATATATATAAAGGCTTTTGTAATAAAATGTGTACATGTCATTTATTCCTACACTTGCTGTATTTAAATCATATCTAAGAATTTCTACTCCCGATTTGCTGAATTATTATTGTTGTTGCTGTTGTTGTTGTCATCAGGCAAATATTTATTATTACAATAACTATTAAACCAGCAATGATAATGATGACAATAATGATTGAAATATTATTTATGAATTTTATGTGACTGTGGCAACATATGCAAAATAAAATGATGTGGTTTATTACACGTCTCAGTGCGGTTCTGAAGTGAAATGTCCACTGAGTGATGCTCTGAGCGAGGTTTTTAAGGCAAATGTTCTAGATTTAAATAGACAAAACCAATCTAATCAATAGTGTCCTAAAAAGAATATTTGAGATGAAAAACACCATTTCTGAAGCAATCATATACTTAAGTACAATTTAATGTGAATACATTTTACTTTCACTCAAGTATGTTTTTGGCTAAATACTTGGACTTTAAATTGAGTACAAAGTTTCACTCAGTATCCATACGTTCACTGAAGTATAATTTTGGAGTACTTTGTACACCCATGTATTTTTCCCGTGTCGACAGTTGGACATTGATATTGTCACATGAAGTGTGGATTTTATTACTAGAGTTGTTCTGGTGTATATATGCTAAAATTACTGAAGAAACATTAAAACATGATTGTATAAGACTTATACCGACAACGGAAGTAAACTACAGTAAGAATAACAAAATATGCAGATGAGTAGTGCTAAGAATGATACCTTACTGTAATGAAATGGATAACACTTCAGATTTTTACAATAAGTCAACATAACTTACTACTAATGTACACAGTGCCTTTAAATTACACATGATTTGAAAAAGAAAGGAGTTTATAACAGCACTGCTTTAAAGATGTTGCATCAAATTATTACAAAATACATTAAATATTTACTGAAGAATAATAGATATGGACGTTTAATTAATTGTAATCTGTGCGCATGTGGAATATAACCTGAATGATGGAGAATGAAAGGTATAAAAGTAGAAAGTTTTAAGAATGGGCAGTTTAAGTAAAGCCACATGGTTCAGATAAGAGAAAGAGAGATGCCAGTGAGGCCTAATGTCTGCCCTGATGGCCTATTACTAATGTGAACTTATATATCTACTAAGACAGTGATCCAAACCAAAAGTATGCATTGAAAGCAATTTACCGTGGACTTGGGTATAATTGAAACTTTTTACTGGATATAAAGATGGACTGACCCATTTTGATTGTGTCGAAATCTTAAAGGGGAACAAGCAAAAAACAAAAGTTCACCCACTCATCAAAATAACCCAACAAATGTAAATAATTACTCAAATAAATTGCAATAAATAACAAATAATTCGTATTCTCACATACTACATTAATTTGAAACAGACTAAACATTATTGGAGACATTCAAGCTGACCAATCAGCCGACTACTGTTGCTCCCATTGTTCTAAAGCTGTGACAATGGACAGATCCCCAGTGTAAAAATCCTCCTTGCCTCGACACGACCCTTCAAACGGTTTCGACGGCCATATTCGGCCATATTCGGCATGTCCCTGTCCCCTCGCATCTTCACGAAGGTCGCAGAGGCAGCCCTTGCCCTGCTAATGGAAGTGGGCATCCGCATAGTCAATTACCTCGATGACTGGCTCATCCTAGCCCACTCTCGAGTCACAGTGCGCCCACAGGGATCAGGTGCTCAGGCACCTCAGCCCTCTAGGGCTTCAGGTCAACTGGGAAAGCGCAAGCTCACCCCAGTTCAGAGCATCTTTTTTCTCGGCATGGAGTTAGTCTCAATGACAGCATGCCTCACCAACGAGCGAACGCAGTCGGTGCTGAAATGCCTCACCTTATTCAAGCCAGGCACAGCGGTTCCTGTAAAACAATTCCAGAGGCTCCTGCAAGGGTGCTGTGTGAGGTCAGGGAGGACAAGGAACAAGTCACTCTGGTAGCTCCCTATTGGCCCACACAGATTGGTTCTTGGATCTCACACTCCTCACGACAGCCCCTCCCTAGCGAATACCCCTGAGGAAGGACCTTTTTCTCAGGGATGGGGCACCCTCTGGCATCCGCACCCAGACCTCTGGAATCTCCACGTCTGACCCTGGACGGGATGCGGAAGATCTAAGTGGCCTACCACCTGGTGTCGTAGACACGATTAACCAAGCCAGAGCGCCCTCTATCAGGCAACCTTATGCCCTGAAGTGGTGCTTGTTCACAAATTGGTGTTCTTCCTGATCTGAAGAACCGCAGAGGTGCGCAGTCGGGTCAGTGCTATCATTTCTGCAGGAGAGGCTAGAGGAGAGTCTCTCCCCCTCCACCTTGATGGTTTATGTAGCCACCATATCAGCTCACCACAACGCAGTGGACGGTAATTCCCTAGGGAAGCGCTGATTATCAGTTTCCTTAAGAGGCATCCGGAGGCATAACCCTCCCAGGCCATACCCGTTCCCCACATGGGATCTCTCCGTGGTTCTTTCAGGCCTTCAGAGACCCCCATATGAGCCGCTAGAATCACTCAAGCTCAAAGCCCTCTCCTTGAAGATGGCCCTCCTGATCGCGCTTTCACCACAACGCAGTGGACGGTAAGTCCCTAGGGAAGCACGATCTGATTATCAGTTTCCTTAAGAGGCATCCGGAGGCATAACCCTCCCAGGCCATACCCGTTCCCCACATGTGATCTCTACTTGGTTCTTTCAGGCCTTCAGAGATCCCCATACGAGCCGCTAGAATCACTCAAGCTCAAAGCCCTCTCCTTGAAGATGGCCCTCCTGATCACGCTTGCTTCCATCAAGAGGGTTGGGGACCTGCAAGCATCCTCTGTCAGCAACAATTTGCATGGAGTTCGGTCCGGCAGACACCCATGTCATCCTAAGGTCGTGACCGGGCTACGTGCCCAAGGTTCCTACGACCCCCTTCAGGAACCAGGTAGTGAACCTGCAAGCGCTGCCTTGGGAGGAGGCAGATCCAGCCTTTTCACTGCTGTGTCCGGTGTGTGCTTTTCGTATCAGAGCTTTAGATGTTCTGAGCAGCTCTTTGTCTGCTTTGGTGGACAGACTGTCTGACCTTGTGTTCCGCTTGCACATAGCGCCTTTCCCCTCCACTGAGGTGATGACATGCTCTCTTTCCCCCAGGAGAGTTCACTAGATTCGCACTCCCTGGATATTCTTCCTCCCTAGACATCTGGTCTGTGAATTCAGCTGAGGAATTCCCAGACCAGACCCACTACGGGTACTAAAATTACTCTGAACTGGAATAGGTGCTCCACAGTATGGGCCTTTGTGGATTAATCCCCCTGTGTGTATTTTCCGTGGTACGGTCCCCCTACTGGCGGACCCACTGCCCCCCTGGTCACCGTGTTTTTAGCAACTCCTCCCTCGCAGCAGGTAGGATCTACCACCACGCCATTTCCACGTGTGGCCTGAAAACCCATGTGACGTATTTCGCCACTCTTTACCTCCCCCCAGCCTGGACAAGTGGTGGTCTGTGTTAACCTCCGTTCTTTGATGGAGGGAATGAGACATTCTGTCCCCCCGGCCACGATGCTGAACCGAGCCACTGTAACGGTCTAACGGTCGAACCTTATTCTCGGCTCCTCAGTGCAAAACCTGAATGAACAGATGCACGATTCCCCCCATTTATACCTGTATTATGCAGGGGAGGGACATGCAATTCTGTCTGCCAAATTCTCATTGGCCTTTTCTCAAGTTCAGAGAATGTCCCCTAGTGTCGCTTCACTCGACACAACGTCTCGTTCCCTCCATCAGGGAATGGAGGTTACAACAGTAACCTAGAAGTTTTTTTTACATCAGTAATGTCCTGAAAATACTTTGTGATCAGCTGAATGCCAATTTGGTGAATTAAAGTACCAATTTCCTTCTGAAATAGCTAAATCTGTATATTAATCCCAAACTTTTGGCTGCCAGTGTAGATAAAATCATGTTATTTATTAAATAAATTACAATTTTAAGTAAATTAAACACTAAAAATACCATTGGTACTTTAAAAGGCACTATTTATTTTATTTTTTAGAAAACTATTGTACAACACCTATTGCATTGAATCAGGCAATTTATATATTTTCTCATGCAATCAATAGCAAAAAGTAATTATTGCTCAGGAAATAGATACAGTTGACGGTGTGACAGCATTTCCAAAAAATGAGAACAGACTGTAACGTAAAGTGTCAATTGTTTTATCCAAAAAATAAATAAATATTAAACAAACCATTGTTTTCATAAACAAATATTGTAATGAGTAAGTTGGATACTGTGGCATGGGGGGGGGGGGGGGGGGGGGGGTCATGTGTCTGTCTGCGGGAGAGTGGTAAGGCATGCCAGAACATCAGTGTGGGAGAGAAACAGCAGAGAGGGACTGTGTGTACAGCAGTGGTGTGTGTTAGATATCTAATCAGTGGTTTGATGCCTTTTCTGTTGGAAGTGAATTATTGGCTGAGTGAAAAAATAACAAAAGTAACTACGCTGTACACAAAAGAGAGCAAGAAAATAAGGCTGACAGTTCACTGTCTCCTGACTCCTCCATGCACTTGAACATATCACAGATACATTTAAAATGTAACATAAAATTTCATAACATTATAAAACACAAGTTTTCTCCAATAAAAAAAACATGTCACAACTTGCACTGACCTGACATTTATGCCACATAATCTTGTTCTGAGAACAAAGTTCAAACTTTCAGTTAATTTTTTGCCATTATTATATAGTTTACAGTTGCCTGGATGTATGTCAGTGTGGATTTATTTATTGATTTATTCAAAAGCTATTATAAAAACATGATTGGATTTAAGATAGGAGGGTTTTGAATTATGTGTTTTTGAAACAAACATAAGGAAAAAGCACATTAGTGTAATTTGGCTTTTGATTGCAAACCTTGAAATAGCTCAGATATTGCCCTTTCGACAACTTTCCCACATAACAACTAGCCCTGATCTCCCCTATAAAATTGCAATAAGTAATTTAAAATACTCCAACTGTGAGTTTTCTGGGTGATTCTCCTTCTGTCCACTAGATGTAGTCACAGAGCTTGCAATTCCTTTTCCACTTCTAGTCTAAGTTCTCTTCTGGTTTTCACCGGTTATCAGAGGTGGGTAGAGTAGTCAAAAACTGTACTCAAGTAAAAGTGCAATTTCTTTAATAAATAATACTCAAGTAGAAGTAAAATTGCTAACATAAATAATTACTTGAGTATGAGTAAGAAAGTATCCAATTAAAAGAGTGCTCAAGTAGTAACTCGTTACTTTCACAAATTACATAATGGATGTTAACTCCATGCAGTCCATTACAAAATAAACATTTAACATGTTTTACAGAATTATTATTTATTATTAATGGAAAATCTGTCATCATTCACCATCATGTTGTTCCAAACCCGCATGACTTTCTTTCTTCAATGCAACACAATAAGGAGATTTTAGACAGAATGTTTGTCACTATTTACTTTCAGTTAATGTGTTTTTTTTTTCATATATTTTGAAAGTGAATGGTGACTGAGACTGTCATATTTTGTGTTCCACAGAATACAAAGGGTCACATGGGTTCAACTAATAAGGGTAGGGAAATGATGACGGAATATTAAATTATGGCTGAGCTATCACTTTAAAGGGGTGGTTTACCCAAAAATGAAAATTCTCTCATAAATTTACTCACCCCCATGCCATTCCAGATGAGTATGACTTCCTTTCTGTTGCAGAACACAAATTATGATTTTTAGAAGAATAATTCAGCTCTGTAGGTCAGTACAATGCAAGTGAATGGGTGTTTCTCATCCACACCCATCACATCTCTTCAGAAGATATTTATTTAACCACTGGAGTCTTATGGATTACTTTTATGCTCACTTATGTGATTTTTGTTTTTTTAGCTTTAAAATGTTGGCACCCATTCACTTGTATTGTATGGATCAAAGGAGTTGAGAAATTCTCCTAAAAAAATCTGAAATGGCATGAGGGTGAGAAAATGTTAAGACAATTTTGGGTTGAACCAACCCTTTAAGGGGTCTTGTCAGATCTGGATGAATTTGTCAGGAAGAAGAGAGGTTTGGAAACCTTTCTAGTAATTTTTATGGTGAAAAAGTGAACAATTTCCCACAGGCAGTGTTGGGGAGTAACAGAATACATGTAACAGGATTTTGTATTTAAAAAACAAAATATAAGTAACTGTATTCCACTACAGTTACAGTTTAAATCATTGGTATTTAGAATAGTTACATTCAAAAAGTATTTAGATTACTGAAGAGATTACTTTGCATTTTATTGTCATTTGTTTCATTTAATATTTAGTCCTTTCAGATGGAAAACATTTCTACATATAAATGATCCAAAGTGCATTTGAACAGCGGTGAAACACTTTCTTATGATGTGTGACATTCATACGAGCAGACAGAGAAGTACGTTTGGAGCAGAAGAAACAGAAATAAATCTTGTGTAAATTGTCAGCTTTACGCTAAACTAAAATGCTATTTCTAGACATTTTACATGCACATGTTACCAGACACGATCATATTTATTATCAAGAAAATTCACATTGGATCATAATTTCTTTTTTTCTAGTAAGATCTTTGATGTTAGGGCAAAAATCATATTCTTGATAAGCTTTGTATTGTTTTCCTGTAAAAATATCTAAAAATCCATATTCAAATCCAAAATCTAAGATCAATTAGATTGATTGAAACAGTACTGCATAAGATATTTGGGTTTTTCAGAGAATATGTTTTTAATATGTGTATTTTGTCTTACTGTGCTGACAGAGTTTTTATAGTCAAAACAAGTGAAAAAAAAAATCTACCAGTGCTGAAGAAGTAATCCAAAGTATTAAGAATATGTTACTGATCTTGAGTAATCTAAGATATGAGATAATTGGGAAAGGTATCCAAGTCAAAGAAACGGAAAGCAGTCCCACGGTGGAATAATGAATGAGGAGAAGCAATTAAAGCTAGGAATAATGCATTTAGGAAAGTTAAATCATCATATGCTTTTTATGATCTTGTTAATTATAAAAAAAAAGCCTGAGCACCATTCAGAAGAACTATTAGAGCTGCAAAGTGGAAATAACGGAAATTTGCACAGACTCTCTAGCAGCCCAGAAAAGTCTGGAATTTGCACATCCTGACTGTAAGGCAAGGCAAGGCAAGTTTATTTATATAGCACATTTCATACACAATGGTAATTCAAAGTGCTTTACATAGTAGAAATTAAAAAGAAAAAAAACAAGAATAATAAAATAAGAATAATTAAAACAGTTTAGAATAAAAAATAAAAAAAATCTAATAAAACACAGTACAAACAGTGGGACACACAGTGGCACAGTGCTCATTCAGTAAATGCACAGCTAAACAGATGTGTTTTGAGTCTGGATTTGAATGTGACTACTGTAGGAGCACATCTGATCTCTTCTGGAACCTGGTTCCAGCTGCGGCTGGCATAATAGCTAAAAGCAGACTCTCCTTGCTTAGAGTGAACCCTTGGTATTTCTAGCTGATGTGATTCTAATGATCTGAGTGATCTGTTGGGTTTATATTCAGTGAGCATGTCTGCAATATATTGAGGTCCTAGCCCATTGAGTGATTTATATACCAGTAATAATACTTTAAAATCAATCCTAAATGTAACTGGGAGCCAGTGTAAAGACCTGAGGACTGGTGTGATATGTTCATATTTTCTGGTTTTGCTCAGAATTCTGGCAGCAGCGTTCTGTATGAGCTGCAACTGTCTTATGGTCTTCTTGGGAAGGCCCGTGAGGAGTCCATTACAATAATCCACCCTGCTGGTGATGAAAGCATGCACAAGTTTCTCTAGGTCTTGACTGGAAACAAAGCATCTAATTCTTGCAATATTTTTCAGATGATAATATGCTGATTTAGTTATTGCTTTGACATGACTACTGAAACTAAGGTCTGACTCTAGAGACACACCAAGATTCCTGACTTGATTTTTAGTTGTTTGACCCCTAGCATCAAGGTATGCATTCACCTTGAGAACTTCATCTTTGTTTCCAAACGCAATGACTTCAGTTTTGTCTTTGTTTAACTGAAGAAAGTTTTGGCACATCCAACTGTTTACTTCATCAATACATTGGCACAGGGAGTCAATGGGGCTGTAATCGTTAGGTGATAGGGCTAAGTAGATCTGTGTGTCATCTGCATAGCTGTGGTAAGCCATTTGGTTCTTTCTCATTACTTGGCTAATTGGGAGCATATACAGGTTGAACAGGAGTGGAGCAAGAATTGAGCCTTGAGGGACTCCGCATGTCATGGGCGTCCACTCAGACTTATATGGTCTCCTATACTCACATAATAACCTCTCCCTTCCAAGTATGACCTGAACCATTTTAGGACCATCCCAGAAAGCCCCACCCAGTTTTCCAGCCTTTCCAGAAGTATGGTGTGATCGACAGTGTCAAATGCAGCACTGAGGTCGAGTAGTACCAGTACTGATAATTTCCCTGTATCAGTATTTAAGCGAATATCATTTATTATCTTTATGAGCGCTGTCTCTGTGCTGTGATGTGATCGGAAACCAGATTGAAAATTGTCAAAGTATCCATTCGAGTTCAAGAATTTGTTCAGTTGATTGAAGACAACTTTTTCAATGATCTTGCCTATGAAAGGAAGATTTGAGATCGGTCTATAGTTGCTTAATATGGTCTTATCCAGATTGCTCTTTTTCAAGAGGGGCTTGACAACTGCAGTTTTCAGGGAGTTTGGAAAACTCCCAGAGAGAAGTGAGGAGTTTATCACTTCTAGGAGATCTGCTTCTAAACAGTTGAACACACTTTTGAAAAAAGATGTTGGAAGTGCATCAAGGGCGCAGGTTGATGTTTTAAGGTGCCATACGGTTTCTTCCAAAATTTTGCCATCAATTTCTTTGAAGTCAGACAAAGTAACTACTTTCTCAGGTTGTGGTTTGATTTGTCTGACCCCAGCACAACTCAAGGATGTGCTGATCACCTTTCTGATATTATTTATTTTCTCAGAGAAGAAAGAAGCAAACTCACTGCACTTGCTGTCTGAGAGCAGTTCACAGGGAATCTGGCTTGGGGGGTTTGTCAGTCTCTCTACAGTCGCAAATAGAGTGCGTGTGTTGTTTAAGTTGCTGTTTATAATATTCGAGAAGAAAGACTGTCTAGCTTTGCCTAGTTCCATATTAAAAGCATGGATGCTGTCTTTGTAGATATTATAATGGACTACAAGTTTTGTCTTCCGCCAAATGCGCTCTGCTTTTCTGCATTGTCTTTTCATATTTTGCACTGCTGTTGAGTTTCTCCAAGGTGCTTTTTGACTGCCACTCTTCTTCCTCACTTTCACAGGAGCAATTTCATCAATTACACTTTTAACTTTTGAGTTAAAAGAATCAAGGAGAAAATCAACAGTGTCAGCAGATATTCTTGGTGTTAAAGATATAGCCTTCATAAATAGTACACTAGTGTTCTCATTTAAGCATCTCTTCTTGACAGACACAGATCTAGCTTCAATGGCAGGAGAGATCAATATATCAAAGAAAATACAGAAATGATCAGACAGTGCTACATCCTTAATAACAATTGATGAAATGTTTAGACCCTTACTGATAAGTAAATCTAGAGTGTGTCCATGATTGTGTGTGGGTCCATGTACATGCTGAGTCAGATCAAACGTTTTTAAAACAGTTTTGATTTCTTTTGTCATATTGGTTTCTGCATTATCTATGTGAATGTTAAAATCTCCAGCAATGGCAAAACAGTCAAACTCTGAGGTAATTGTTGATAACTGTTCTGTAAAGTCCTCAGCAAAGGCTGGAGAGTATTTTGGAGGCCTGTAAATAATGATAAGTAAAACGCGTGGAGCACCTTTTAACACAATACCCAGATATTCGAAAGATGGTTAATTCCCAAATGATATTTTCTTACATTGATAGACATCTTTAAAAAGAGCAGCTAAGCCCCCACCTCTCCTGCCTTCTCTGCAGACACTCAGAAAAGTAAAGTTAGGAGGGGATGTTTCATTAAGGACTGTTGCACTACAGCTGTCTTCTAGCCAAGTTTCATTTAAAAACATAAAATCCAGGTTGTATGTGCTTAAGTCGTTGACTAGAAGTGATTTATTTTTAAGTGAGCGGATGTTTAAAAGTGCTAACTTAACAGTCTTACTTTTTGACCCCACAGCAATCTTAGTTTGGCGTGTAATAGGCACCAGATTAGATGGGTTTGCTGTATGGCTTTTGAAGGCCTTAGACTTTCTATCATGACATCGAACAGCAATAGAGAAAGTTAGACAAGACATATGAAATTTTACAACTCTTGTACACACTACATAATCAAGGAAACATCATTAGTTTTCTCTGGGTTCAAACACATTTTAGAGTAGAAGGAAATGAGATTGTGGACAAACTAGCAAAAAACTCATTAAAATGTAATAATGTCGAACTCATAATTCACATGAGCAATCGGAAGCAAGGCACTTATTCGTAAAGCTGCAAATAATATCTGGCAGAAACACTGGGATAGAAAATAAAGGGGAGACAATTATATAAGAGAGGAAAATGTGGGTTCAGGAGGAGGAACCACAGCTTTATTAAGAGAATCAATAACAAGAATACGTATAGGTCACACTGGATTATATGGAAATTTGTATAAAAGAAATAAAACACCATAGGTTATGCAGTCATTGTGATGAAGTAGTGACAGTTGAACATGTCATTCTATATTGCACAGTCTACAACAATGAAAGACAAGAATAACACAGAATAACATATACCCAGAATGAAATTAAGGGATGTAGAGTAAAATAATTTCAAAATAGAATGTAGTAACGGATTAGTTAAGTGCATTAGGTGCTGAAGTAGAAGAGTAGAACTCAAGAATATGTACTATCATACATAATGCAGCAGCAGAGATAACTGGGAAGGTATCCAAGTCAAACAGAAAGCAGTCCCATGGTGGAATACTGAATGTGTAGAGGAAATTAAAGCTAGAAAAAATGCATTTAGGAAAGTTAAATCATCATTTGCTTTTTATGATCTTGATAATTATAATAAAAGCCCATGCAACAGTCAGAA
Source organism: Moxostoma hubbsi (assembly GCA_032164185.1). Taxonomy (NCBI): domain Eukaryota; kingdom Metazoa; phylum Chordata; class Actinopteri; order Cypriniformes; family Catostomidae; genus Moxostoma; species Moxostoma hubbsi. Next base: position 1,477,589 of record JAVLUX010000030.1, read on the forward strand.
GAAGTCAGAAGTCCCTCCCATTTCTGGACAGGAAGTCAGCGATAGCCATCTGCACTCCCAGCCTGTGGACCACCTTGAACTTTAACGGTGCACCCGTACCACTTTCTCTCTCACCGTACGAACACTCGACCATGCCCTACTGCCACAACCAGGTTGAGGAGTGGGCAATGAAATGGGGATTTTGTTTGTCAACAGCTAAAACCCAAATAATGTGTTTTTCAAAAAAGAAAAATACAGCAGTAAATCTCACATTATATGGTCATCCTCTTGAGCAGGTAGATGTGGTGATATTTTGGGAGTGTGGCTAGACAAACAGTTGACCTTTACTGTACATATTGGAAAACTGATTGCAAAGTGTAAAAGATTACTACATGTTACGAGATGCCTGGTAGGATGTGAGTGGGGAGCAAACCGCAGTTCACTCAAGAACATTTATAAGATCAGCAATTGATTATAGTTGCATGGCATATGGAATAGCAAGTGATTCACTACTAAAGAAAATAGATGTGGTGCCGACGCAAGCTTTTAGGATATGTTGTGTGGCTTTTAGTTCATCTCCTGTAAATGCCCTGCAAGTGGAGATGGGTGAAATGCCACTGACAGTAAGGCATCAACAACTATCAATGGCTTATTGGGTATCATTAAAAGGACACAATGAGAACCAAACATCTTTGTTTGAGTGCTGGGAACACGCACACGCGCACGCGTAGCCATTACCTGTAGTTCCACAGTGGTTATTTCCTATGCCCTGCATGATACACATCTTCAAGAACAAAAAAGAAAATAAGGACTTGACAGAGGATTGTATCGTTAATCAATATATTACACAAAAATGTAATAAGGTAGAAATCTTTACAGATGGATCAAAAGATCCAGCATCTGTAAAAGCTGGACCAGTTGTGTATATACCAAAATATCAGGAAGTTATTAAAATTGAATGTTGTTTATGGTTGAGTTGGTGGCAATATATTTGGCTCTCCAGTGGGTGGAAGTAGTAAGACTTGACATAGTCATTTGCACAGAATCTCTAGCAGCACTGAAAAGCCTGAAAAACACATCCTGACTGTAGACAAGACATATGAAATTTTACAACTCTTGTACACACTACATAATCAAGGAAACATCATTAGTTTTCTCTGGGTTCAAGCACATTTTAGAGTAGAAGGAAATGAGATTGTGGACAAACTAGCAAAAAACTCATTAAAATGTAATAATGTCGAACTCATAATTCACATGAGCAATCGGAAGCAAGGCACTTATTCGTAAAGCTGCAAATAATATCTGGCAGAAACACTGGGATAGAAAAATAAAGGGGAGACAATTATATAAGAGAGGAAAATGTGGGTTCAGGAGGAGGAACCACAGCTTTATTAAGAGAATCAATAACAAGAATACGTATAGGTCACACTGGATTATATGGAAATTTGTATAAAAGAAATAAAACACCATAGGTTATGCAGTCATTGTGATGAAATAGTGACAGTTGAACATGTCATTCTATATTGCACAGTCTACAACAATGAAAGACAAGAGTTGCTCAGTTGCAGGCAAAGGGAATACAAGGCATGTCATTAAAAAGTCTTTAGCGAAAATAAACATGGGAAATTAGATATGACAGATGATGTTTTAAGATATATGAAAGCAACAGGATTATATTCAATACAAGTTGTGTGTACACTCACTCACTCACTCACTCACTCACACACACACACACACACACACACACACACACACTCACACACACACTCACACAGTTTCCTCCTCTTTTGATGCAAGTTAGGGAGTTGAGGCAAGAGATCTGTAGTTTTTATAATCTTTTGTAAGGTTAGTTAACCCTCCCTTTCAAATACAGTATTCTCTTTATTATTTTGGCCTGGCCTCCTCCTGAAGATTATTGCTTCCCTTTATAATAGAAATCATTATTTGTATACCTTAATTGGTGGTCTGTGTGCAGTGCTGGATCGGGAGAAAAGATTTCTCAATTTTACAATGTTACAACTAGGGCTGCACAATTAATCGAAATGAAATTGAAACCGTGATATGACCTTATGCGATTATTAAATGGCAAAGGCTGCGATTTAATTAAATAGTTTAACATTTTTAAATATTTTTTAATTATATTTTGTGTATACAGAATTATTCAATCAATCAACATTATTTTTGACAGCAAACCAGGCAACAACTATGGTTTTAGCAACAGGGAAATTGAGTTAACAGTGACATTGAACAGAAAGTTTACATATAACCAGTTTTGACAGCTGCTGATAAAAATTAAATATCTGCATCGATTGATGAGATGAAAAGAACATTTGAGATAGGTATCGGATGTTAAAATCTTGATTGAAGCATCCCTAATATTCAAGTTGACTGTGTTTCAAAAACTAATGATGATGAATATTGGGCTGAGATCCTGTCACAAAATGGACATAAACAGGTACAAGGTGGATGGTAACATTTGGATATGAAGAAGACTTTGTTTCACTGTTTATATATTTATTTGTTTGTGGGTGAACTGAAAAAAGGTCTCAGTTTGGTTCTTTTATAAGAGGGTTCAAGTGTGAAAACCCCAGCAGCCTTTTTGCAGTTGAACATGTGGAAAGTATTACCATCATAATCGCAGTTCAAATATTTTTCAAAATAATCACTATGACTTTTTGTCCAAATCATGCAGCCCTAGTTACAACCCCCTTTTGAGTCAAGGGGTAACAGAGGTATAACATTGATTAAAATTAAGTTGGTGAACTATGAGTGCTGGAAAGCAAGAGACAGAGCCAAGATATACCAAAAGTGGATGAATTATACAAGGACTTGAGTGGTTAAGTACAATAAACAAATAGTCAAAATATTTACATAAATAAAGTTACCGAAGACACACTAGGTGTGGAGAGGGAAAGGGGCACGGACTGTGCCAAAGAAAATAACTATTCAAAACAGAACAAAATGTCTTCCTATTTGAAAACCTTTAAACTGTCTAAAAAAAATGAATGAATGTTACATTTATATAGTGCCTTTTTCTGACACTACTCTTAAAGCACTTCACACAGTGATCAGGGGACTCTCCTCAACCTCCAGCAGTGTGCAGCATCCACCTGGATGATGTGACAGCAGTCATAGTTCATCAGTACACTCACTACACACCAGCTATTGGTGGAGAGAGTAGAGTTATACAGCCAATTAATGGATGGGGATTATTAGGTGGCCATGATTGAGAAGGACCAATGGGGGTTACACCCTTACTCTTTATGAGAAGTGTCCTGGGATTTTTAATGACCACAAAGAGTCAGGACCTCAGTTTAACTGAGTCAGGACCTCTACTCTAACTATTCTGGAAACAAATCATTACAGAGGGCAACACTCACCCCTAAACCTAGTGAATCTATACAAAAACACATATCCAAGGTGTTGCACAATGTATGTCACGAGACAGTTCTTACCCGTCCTCTTTTCCCTGTTTGTGATGGCACGGAGGTTTACAAGTAACAAGGTCAAAGTTGTTAAATCACACAACACAAAAATGGTACAACAGTAAGTGAACATAAAATACTGAGATAACACCATTAACAAAGTTTACAAAGGTGAACGAATGAACAAAACAGAGTTGTCTATGATATCTGTAAGCGAAATGAACAAGTAACGAGTCAGCCAGTAAACAAGTCATCTCTCTTTCATGTTGGCTTTGGTGCACGGTTTTATAGTCGATGTGGTCTACCCTGATTAGAAGGGCGATGAAATAGCTCGATTAACAATGATTCATATGATTTTGGACCAATGGCGAATGTCTGTTAAGATGACAGCAACAGAGAGAGAAAACACAAACAGACATACGCACCGGTTTCATGCGGGAATGTAACAACACTTATGTTATGTTATGTTATGTACAACCCTAGACAGGGGAGGAATGTAACACACCTGAAATTCATAAAGATATTGCTAATATTGTTGTTTGCAACTGCTTATATTAAGTCTATAAGCCATTTTTATTCTTGTTATAAGTTGTTTTGCATTAAAGCAGTGCTACTCAACACGCGGGCCGCATGTGGCCCTCGAGTGATTGGAGGTCTGTCTGCGCACACTTTCATACACAGTACATGGTCTGTCAATCAAACATGTTCTTGAAATCTCCAATCTCTTGAATAGTTAATCATATATATGTACCAGTCATGACAACAGTATTTACAGGGCCTTCACACAAATGCTTTTTAGTGATTTACTTCGGTACAAAAAACAAATCACAAATCTTTATGACTGAACTGAAGGACTTTTGCTGCTGATTTTGGATACATTGCTCTTGTTTATGAACACATCTCTGGTGTATGTGATGTTGAACACTCATGGTGTTTGTTAGTTGACAATCTAACAATGGCTTTTTGCCCCCTGGAACCTGGAGATAACTGAGCTCATGGCGTCTCCGAACAGGCCAGTGGGCGAAACTGGGGCATCAAGGAGGAAAATTCTATCCTTATCCTTGATGCCTGAAAGGTTAAGCCAAAGGTGCCTCTCCACGCTGACCAAGGCAGACACAGACCGGCAAATAGCACGGCCTGTTTGCTTGGTCGCACGGAGAGAAAGATCTGTGGTGAAAGATTGACGAAGCTCAGAAAAAGCTTGCTCATTGAGCGCAGCACCCACACACCGGTCGTCCAGCAGGTCAGCCTGGTATGCCTGAAATATAGCCATAGTGTGCAGAGCAGCACCAGCCTGACCTGCTGCTTGATAAGCCCTTCCCACTAAAGCGGAGGTCACCCTACAAGGCTTTGAGGGGAGAGAGGGCTTTTTAAGAGATGATGCCGAGCCCGGCAAGAGATAGCCCACAAGCATCTCTTGGACCGGCGGCATACTGAATATCCTCGTGCCTCAGCACCCACGATAGTCGAATATAAAGACGTCGAGGGTACGTGAACACGGGAAGAATACGGGTTCCTCCATGAGTGAGAAAGCTCCTCATGGAGGTTATCAAAGAAGGGAAGGGACTGATGAGGCGTTCCCTTCCCCTGTTCACTGGATAAAAATCTATCCCCCAACTTTGGGGTTTCTCTCTTTGGCGCAGCCAGTCCAACTGGAGTCTGGCCACCGCCCGAGTAACCACATCGAGCAATTCCTCCATAGTTTTTTTTTTTAATTGCGGACAGTAAGCTCGGAGGCGGGCAGAGATTCGAGGTCCCCCTCATGAACCGAAGAAGCATTGGAACGCGCTTTGAGAACATGGGAAGAATCAGCTGGGTCTGGAGAGAGAGCGAGAGAAAGGGACGAACCCTTCTCTTGTTCCTCAGCCGAATCCATGTGAGAGCCCCACGAACGAAGCGTGGGTGCTGTCTCCCGGAAGGAAGCAAGACGAGTGCAAAGCACTTTGCCCGAAAGCAGATCGCAGTGCTCACACCTGCCCTTGCCCTGGCTTTTGGTCATTCTCTCTTTATTTCATAATATATATATATATATTTAGAATAGAGGAAAGGAGAAAAGGTTGACTGCACACTGCCTAACCAAATTCTAACTCCTAGCAGAGGAAAGAAAGTTTGTGACAGGCTTGTGAAACAGAAACACACAGAATGGCTCTGAAATAAAAACGGATCTGACGACACTCTGGTGATGCATCCATTTATAGCCTGGCCACAGGTGCATCTAATGATTACATCAGCCGAGGCTATAAATTCTGGTCAATGTTCATTGACGTGTCACACACATATTCACAGCTGGTCTCAATACAGGATTGTTCCCAAAGCGCTCTCAGCGCAGCATCCTAGTGAAGCTTTTTGTAAAGGGAACAGATCAATATTTAAGTCCCTTTTTACTCTAAATCTGCACTTTCATATCTGTAAACCACACATGCGCCTGTTTAAAATGTTCATACACATCCGTGATGGCATGAAGGTGAGTAAACAATGAGAGAATTTACATTTTTAGGTGAACTATCCCTTTAACAAACCTTCCAACTTTCTTAATAGAAAAATGATAACTTTTATATATACACTGTATAATCATAAAAAATATAGAGTGCAGCACTCGAGGGTCCAGCATTGTGGCCCCTAACCTTTCCAAAGTTGAATAGCCCTGCATTAAAGTGTCTGATAAAAGATTAAATGCAAATAACTGTGAAAATGTAACACCATACTTTGTTATTTTGTTTTGCTTTGTGTTCCTCCCTGTGACGCTGTCCTGCTGTTTCTTGTGTGTTGTTGCATGTTTGTTCTCTTGGAAATCTGTTTTCTGACTGTAGCTGATGTAGCCGCAGTGCACGAGTGTTTGCCTGGGGTTAAAAAAACATTGTGTAAACAAACCAGTGGGAAATAAATGTGACTTAAAATATTCCACATTTGGAGACATTACAGCTCAGAAGCAGTCTCTTGTGTAAGGCTGCACGATGTGCAGTGAAACAAAGTCTTCTTCATATCCAAATGTTACCATCCACCTTGTACCTGTTTATGTCCATTTTGTGACATGATCTCAGCCCAAAATTCATCATCATTATTTTTTGAAACACAGTCAACTTGAATATTAGGGATGCTTCAATCAAGATTTTAACATCCGATACCTATCTCAAATGTTCTTTTCATCTCATCAATCGATGCAGATATTTAATTTTTATCAGCAGCTGTCAAAACTGGTTATATGTAAACGTCTCGGTTACTGTTGTAACCTCCGTTCCCCGAGGGAGGGAACGAGACCTAGTGTCGAAGGAAGTGACACAAGGGGTCTTCTCGGACGCCGAATCGTACCTCTGAACCTGAGAAAAGGCCAATGTCAAGTTGGCAGACAGAATTTGCATGCCCCGCCCCGGACATACTGGTATAAGGGGAACCGGGGCAGCGAATGCCAGTCAGGATTTTGCACTGAGGAGCCTAAGGATGAAGCACGGCCATTTACAGTGCTAGGTCTAGTGCCGTGGCAGGAGGGACACTGCGTCTCGTTCCCTCCCTCGGGGAACGGAGGTTACAACAGTCACCGAGACGTTCCCCTTCTGTCACTCTCTCGACCTAGTGTCGAAGGAAGTGACACAAGGGGTCCATATAAAAACGCCATGCACTGACCATGTGACGTGACTGTCGGAGCAGGGGCAAAGCAGGGTACTGCGTGTTAGAGGCACCTGAACCGAATGCATGTCACCCTCCCCAACGCTCCCTCAAAGAGTTTTAGCATATCCACCTTAGGTTTTCCGCACCCCTGGGGGAAAAAGGTATTACATGCTAGCATGGGAGCAAGCCCAACAGCCGCGGCCTTCTCTCTCACTATGTCTCTCACATAGGATGTAGAGCAGCTGGGGCCCAACCTATGTCGGGGAAGGCGGTCATTCCCCGGGGGGGAGCAAGAGAGCCTGGGCGGTGCTGAGAGAAGACTCGAAGCATTAACCCTGCTCCACGCACCCGGCAGGGGGCGGCTTAGAGACTGAGGAAGAGGCCTAAGGAGGCGTCTTCAAAACTCATCGGCGCCGGTGTGCCGGGCGCTGAGGCAGAACTGGAGGCAAGGTAGCTGTCCGGCCTGCAGATTTCCTATTCTTTCAGGAGGGGAAGTCCCTGCAGAGGCCATACCCTGCCCAGTCAGGGGGAGGTAATGTATGGCAAATACACCACGAGGGTTGTGAAGCCGGACGTGGGAGACGGCACGGTGGTAGGTCCAGCCTAATGACGGGGGGACTCTACAGACACGGGGCCGAGGCAGCGGGGCTGCCTGAGGGAACGCGGGTCCGCCGAGAGGGGGACCGTACCACGGAGAATACATCACGGGGAGTTAGCCTGAAGAGGGAACTATGCCCGTGGAGCCCGACCCCAGTACAGAGCCCTAAGACTCGTACTGGGTCTGGCCGAGAGTTGCTCTGCTGATTTCGCGGGCCAGAAGGCTAGGGAGGAAAAAGCATCCAGGCAGCGACACTCAGTGGCTGACCTGGGATAGAAGGCGCACTGGATCACATTGGTGAAGGGCGCAAGATGCAAGCGGAACACCCGGTCGGTTGTGCCGCGTTACCGAGTTCTACCGGCTCGGACCTGACAAAACACGGGACAAGACCAACTCAACCCTTAGATTGTAAAATCTGGCAAAGGTATTGGGTGTTGCCCAGCCTGCTGCTCTGCAGATGTCTGCTAGGGAGGTGCCGTGGCTTAGTGCCCACGAGGACGCCACACTTCTAGTGGAGTGTGCTCGGACCTGCAGGGGGGCGGGCAGGCCCTGGGCGTGATAGGCTAAGGCAATAGCATCAACGACCCAGTGGGCTAGCCTCTGTTTGGAGACGGCGTTCCCTTTCCGCCGTCCGCCAAAGCAGACAAAGAGCTGCTCAGAGTATCTAAAGCTCTGCGTGCGGTCCACATAGGTACGCAAAGCATGCACCGGACACAGCAACGAAAGGGCTGGGTCTGCCTCCTCCCGAGGCAGTGCTTGCAGGTTCACGACCTGGTCCCTGAAAGGCGTCGTGGGAACCTTGGGCACGTAGCCCGGTCGGGGTCTCAGGATAACGTGAGAAAGTGTCGGACCGAACTCCAGGCAAGAGTCGCTGACAGAGAACGCTTGCAGGTCTCCTACCCTCTTGATTGAGGCTAACCCAATCAGGAGGGCCGTCTTCAAGGAGAGGGCCTTGAGCTCGACTGAATCAAGCGGCTCAAATGGGGGTCTCTGAAGGCCCGAGAGGACCACTGAGAGATCCCAAGAGGGAAACGGGTTAGGCCGGGGAGGATGTAGTCTCCGGGCGCCTTTCAGGAACCTGATAATCAAGTCGTGCTTACCAAGGGACTTGCCATCTACTGCGTCATGGTGGGCTGCGATAGCAGCAAGATACACCTTCAAGGTGGAGGGGGACAGCCTCCCCTCCAGTCTCTCCTGCAGGAATAGAAGCACTGACCGAACTGCGCATCTCTGTGGGTCTTCGGCTCGGGAAGAACACCAATTCGCGAACAAACGCCACTTTAGTGCGTAGAGTTACCTGGTTGAGGGAGCTCTGGCTTGATTGATCGTATCTACGACAGCAGGTGGTAGATTTACTAGATCTTCTGCGTCCCATCCAGGGGCCAGACATGGAGATTCCAGAGGTCTGGGCGCGGATGCCAGAGGGTGCCCCGTCCCTGAGAAAGAAGGTCTTTCCTCAGGGGGATTTTCCAGGGAGGGGCTGTCATGAGGAGCGTGAGTTCCGAAAAACAGGTGCGGGTGGGCCAGTAAGGGGCCACCAAGGCGACCTGCTCCTCGTCCTCCCTGATCTTGCACAGCACCGATGCAAGAAGGCTCACTGGGGAAATGCGTACTTGCGCAGCCCCCGGGGCCAGCTGTGTGCCAGCACATCTGTCCCGAGGGGAGGATCCATCAGGGAATACCAGAGCGGCAATGGGAGTTGTCCTGGGAGGCAAAGAGGTCTACCTGTGCCTTGCCGAATCTGTCCCAAATGAGCTGGACCACCTGGGGGTGGAGCCTCCACTCTCCGCTGGGCGAAACCTGTCGCGACAGCGCGTCCGCTGTCGTGTTGCGGTTGCCAGGGATGTGAGTGGTGAGCAGCGACCTGAGTCGCGGCTGACTCCAGAGGAGGAGATGGCGGGCGAGTTGTGACATATGACGAGAGCGCACGTCGCCCTGGTGATTTATGTACGCTACCGTCGCGGTGCTGTCTGAGCGAATCAGAACATGCTTGCCTCGGATTAGTGGAATAAACCTCCATAGAGCAAGAATAACAGCCATCAACTCTAGGCAATTGATGTGCCAACGCTGCCGGGGACCTTTCCAGGTGCCAGCGGCAGCGTGCCCATTGCACACGGTGCCCCAACCCCACACGATGCGTGCTGTGGCGCCATGCCCATCTCGGGACTCGGGTCTGTAGCCAGTGCTGTAGCGGTCTCATATGCATCAAACCCGAGTGGCACGACCGCGGCTGAGGATGCCATATGCCCCAGGAGCCTCTGGAATTGTTTTAGAGGACCGCTGTGCCAGGCTTGAAGCGAGCAAGGCACCTGAGCACTGACTGGGCGCGCTCGTTGGTGAGACGCGCTGTCATTGAGACCGAGTCTAACTCCATACCGAGAAAAGAGATGCTCTGAACCAGGGTGAGCTAGCTCTTTTCCCAGTTGACCTGAAGCCCTAGATGGCTGAGGTGCCTGAGCACCTGGTCCCTGTGAGCACACAGTAACTCAAGAGTGGGCCAGAATGAGCCAGTCGTCGAGATAGTGGAGTATGCGGATGCCCACTTCCCTTAGGGGGGCAGACGCGAGGGGACATGGACAGGCCGAAGGGGAAGACCTTGTACTGATATGTCTGGCCGTCGAAAGCGAACCGTAAGAAGGGTCGGTGTCACGGCAAAATAGAGACGTGGAAGTACGCGTCCTTCAGGTCTACCGCCGCGAACCAATCTAGCTGTCGAACGCAGGTGAGAATCTGCTTCTGCGTGAGCATTTTGAACGGGAGTCTGAGCAGGGCCCGGTTGAGAACTCGCAAGTCCAAGATTGGTCGCAACCCGCCACTTTTTCTGGGTACGATGAAGTAAGGGCTGTAGAGACCCTTCTTCATCTCGGCTGGAGGGATGGGCTCTATCGCGTCCTTGAGGAGCAGTGTAAAAATCTCTGCTCGTAAAGCACTGGCTTGTTGGCCGTGCACAAGAGTGGAGCGAATACCGCTGAAACGAGGCGGGAGCCGGGCGAACTGAATCGCAGAGCCGAGTCGGATGGTCCTGGCCAACCAGCGCAACAGGTTGGGAAGCGATAACCACGCGTCCAAACTCCGTGCGAGGGGAACTAAGGGGACGATCACATTAGACATACCGGGTGGGGCTTCGCGGCGGGGGGGAGCAGGTAATAATGCGTCGGGAGGCAAAAAGAGCGTCCCGAGGCTGAGGTGCTGAGAAAAGACTCAAAGCACTTACCTTACTCCGCACACCCGGCAGGGGGCGGATTAGAGACTGAGGAAGAGGTCCCGAGAGGGCGTCTTCAAAATCATCAGCGCTGGCCTGCCAGGGTTGGACAGTCGCGGGGCCGGAGGTGAGAGAGCTGCGTCCGGAAAACCGGGACTGGAGAGATGTAGGGCCGGGGTGCCGTGAGAACGGCACACACTGGCTGAATGACCCAGGGAGTGAGGGAATCGCTCTGTAGGTACCGTAGCCCAAAGGCGGTGTGGCAGGTGAAAACAAGGATTCTCTTCCTGGCCCTCCACCGGGGGACGGAGTGGTCTTGAAACCATCTCCGGAGCGAACATCCGACTGCCTGGGGTGTCCATCTCAGGAGCGCTTCGGAGCATTTCTTGTCCGAGAGGGGGTCCTGGAGACGGTGGGCATACACCGCCTGCGAGGTGCTCGATGCTGGGGCTGAGAGCTGGGCCCAGGTTGCAGAGCTACCTGTTGTTGCTTTCTCGTCGCAGGGGGGGACGCCCTCGGCGAGCAGGTGGGGCGCGGACGCGCTGACTGGGTGGCGCCGCGGCATGATGTGAGAAACTGTCCCTGTCTGCTTCCTCACCACCGAGAACTGCTGGGCAAAGTCGTCGATGGTGTCGCCGAAGAGGCCGAGCTGGGAGGCGGGGATGTTGAGAAATCGTGACTTGTCAACGCCATGCATCTTGACCGTGTTCAGCCAGAGGTGGCGCTCCTGGACCACGAGTGTGGCCATCATCCACCCGAGTGCCTGCGCCGTGACATTCGTAGCTCTGAGAGCGAGGTTGGAGCAGAGCGCAGTTACTGTAGCACATCGGGGTTGGAACTACCCAGGTGCAGGTCTTGCAGGGCGGAGGCGGCTTGTCCAGTGGTGCTGTAGACTTTTGAGGTCAGTGATGACGTCATTCTATAGCTCTGGAGAGTAGTACCGTTCAGTCCCGCCAGGTGGCGGTGTTCCGCCATCCAGGGTAGTGAAAGCGGACAAGCGGAGGGCGGTTCCGACCGCGTTGGCTCGTCATGCACTTCCAGGAATGACGGAACCAAGGGGGGGGCATGGCTATAAGCGGTGCCGTTACCCGAGGAACTGATCGAGTAACCGAGAGGGGGGCGGAGATCTCCAGTCCAGCCTGGTGCTCGCGGCAGCCCAGGAAAGCATAGCGGACATCTGAAAATCAGCCTCAGACTAGGCGAGCAGACCCGGAGGTGGCAGCCCAGGCGAGCCATCACCATCAGACGCCGCTGTGACGCTCTCCGATGCAGCGCCGATGTTGTCATCCAATTCCGGGAGCTCAAGGGAAAATGCCGGCTGGCGGGGAAGTGAGCTGCACTCTTCCCGAGCTCGGACGGAAGCAAACAAGCGTGCTGGGGGGCGGGTGGTTCGTGGGGATTTACCCGGTGAAACCGAGCCCGTGGTCATCCCTAAATCGCCTTCATCGCCAGCCGGGTCGACCTCAATCCCGTGGGAAGAAGGAACGACGCGGGGGGCGGCTGAAGTGGCTTTCTCTCATGACAAAAGAAAGCGCGATCGCAATGTTGCCATGGTTATGTTCTCGCACTGAGAACATGAACCATTCATAAAACGCTGCCTGCGTGTGATCGCAGCCCAGGCACACGAGGCTGCTTTTATGACCATCAGAAGTGGAGAGAAATCAACCGCATCCAGGAACTACACAGAGGCGGAAAGACATCTTTAAAAAGACGCGTCCTGAAAAGGACGTTCAACGCCTGCTGTGTATTGCTCTTTTATGAGTGGGAACTCAAACTCTTTTAGAGAAAATATACTCTTTTAGGAGGAGAAACACTCTTTCAAACAGAAAGAAGCGCTGTCGAAGCACCCAGGGGCGTGGACTGCACAGCATGCAGAGAGAGAGACGCCAGCTGGAAAATGCGCCGTGCGGATCCAACAGCAATGCTTCCCGCTGATAGAGGTGAGTGAAACAGGTGTGTGTTTCAGCTGCTTGCGGTACAACCATTCGGCTCCGAAGAAAAATTCTGACTGGCATTCGCTGCCCCGGTTCCACTTATACCCGTATGTCCGGGGTGGGGCATGCAAATTCTGTCTGCCAACTTGACATTGGCCTTTTCTCAGGTTCAGACTTACGATTCGGCGTCCGAGAAGACCCCTTGTGTCACTTCCTTCGACACTGGGTCGAGAGAGTGACAGAAGGGGAACTTTCTGTTCAATGTCACTGTTAACTCAATTTCCCTGTTGCTAAAACCAGCCCAGTTTTTGCCTCCAGGTAATAATTCAGTATACACTAAATATAAATGTTACTCTTTATTCTAGGCCTTAAAACTAGTAGCCTTATACAAACTATTCTTTACTGTATATAAGATAGTGCTAAAGAATTAGGCTTAATATCAAACTGAAGTTGAACTGATAATCCATTGGTGTAATTCAATTTAAAGGGAAAATTTGGGTTAGTTTGTCACCATTTAATTTAATTAGTTTTATTCATTATTTTATAATATTTAATTTAGCAATGCATTATATTATAGTAACTAAATATTTGATATAGATTTATTATATGTATGTTCCTTCCTTTTCATTGTGTTGGATGTTAGTAATATTAGTTCCGCTTTCACTTGTTTCCGTGGGGAGTGTAATAAGTGCGACACACTCTCTCATGAGGTCAACAAATGACAGGAGACTGAAGAGATGTTTCTGGACTCTACAGGTTTTTCTGTTAATACTGTTTGCTCAGCAATCATTTAATAAAGATGTTTGAATTATACCCCATCTTGTATTCTGTGACATTATTATGATACCTGTGCCTTGCGGAGACTGAGATGCTGCTACAGCAGATAATAATAAAAAACGCTTCACACAGGACACGCCAGTTTAGTGTAAATAAAGCGTTTGGTGCACGTAAGCAAACAGAACGGAACTCCGAGCACTTCTGTTACTCCAAGCATGAGGGATTTGTGGAGCACAGAACCGCTCTGAAAACATTGTAACAATGTTCTGACTTAATATAGACCTGACCAAGCAGCGCAAATAAACTTTGAAGGGAGCAGACTATTTATTTATGTAATTAAATCGCAGCCCTTTGCAATTTAATAATCGCATAAGGTCATATCGCGGTTATTTTATTTTGATTAATTGTGCAGCCCTAATCTTGTGATGTGTCTATTGACTACGAAGTGCTCACCCCAACCTTATCTCCATCCTCCGTGGACGGGAGTATTATTAAAAGCCTTTCCTTGGTCATTGCTGCTAGCTTGATCTCTCAAAGGAGATCAAAATGACATGTAATGAAAGATTTGTAAAATTGGAGACTTGAGAATGTGACTGAGGGAAAAGTATACAGTAGATACTACTAGGTGGGTTTCCATCCAACTATTTTTATGCACATTTTGAAATAGGACATAAGAAATCCTGAATGGAAACACTTGATATGTGAATAAACTTTACATTTGTTTAAAGTGTAACGTGCTAGGAGGTAGGCCTGTCACGATAACACATTTTGCTGGACGATAAATTGTCCAAGAAATTATTGCGATAAATGATAATATTGTCGTTCTGAGACCATTTTCATCTAAAATAATGGCATATTAATGCAGGTACACCTTTTCAAAGATCAATAAACTTTTATTTCTAAAGACTATTTAACACTGAAAACAGAAAACATTTTAAATATCCGCAATAAATGAACAAAACAACCAAAAACAAAAGCAATGGACTCTCAGTCTCGGTTAACAAAAAAATACACTTGAATAAATACCGAAAACAATAAATAAAATGGATGTAAACAAAATTGCACTTAGGCTCAGACATAAATAGTGATACATTCCATAACATGCAAAACTGCCAGTTAGGACCTTTGTAAACAAACAAACAAACAAAAAAAAGCCTCAACAGGCCATATGCAAAAAACTTTTGAAAAATAATTTCTCCAGCATATAGCTTTGTTCAAATAAAGCAAAAGTGAATTGCAGTCTACGTCCACCAAGGATGAGAGAGAGAGAGAGAGAGAGAGAGAGAAAGAGATTTTATGGCAGATTCCGAGCAAGGAATACCAACACGTTGACTTTGTGTGGCTTAAGGCAGGATCTCTCAGGAGTAGCAATGTTGCCAGCTGTGCTGAACATTCTCTCTGAGCTGGTGCTTGTTGCACAAATGCACATGTATTTTTGGGCCAACTTGGCCATCAAAGGATATCTTTTTGATTGTCATGCCACCACATCAAGGGATCACAAGCTGCATCAACTGCATCTTCTTGGAGGCACTTGGTCAGCTCTGCATCAGCCTGCACTCTTTTTGGAAATGCAGCCTGGGCCTGACTGAGATTACGAGCTCTTCTGTTTTGAAGAAGGTCACTTAGCCTCTTCTTCTTGGTGAGTTCGGCAGCAGTAGGTTCATCCTCGTTTCCTCCAGCGGCTTTGCTGCAGCTCTCACCACTGGTACCTTCTCCACTTTCTTCTGGTCCTAAGTCCAGTAGCTCTCGCACAAGCTGATGTTTGACATCATCCAATGCACCTGCATCCTCCATGCTGCCACGATACCTTGGATCCAAGATGGTGGCCTTTCTCAGGAGGACATGGATTGCAAGTGAGCTGTATTTTTCAGTCAGTACCCTGCACATGTTTTGTTTAATACTGGCTGTCAGTGCAGTGTCATCAGGGCCTGGAGAGAGAAGGTCGTCTTTAATCAGTTCCAACAGAGGCTTAACTGAGGACACCGTGACGTATTTTCCCCTGAAAGGATGTCTGTGAAGTCAGCCAGTGGTTTATTGCTGCGTTGATGGACTCCAACACAGAAACATCCTGCCAGGTTGGGTTGAGGTGGCTATGTTTTTTGTCTTCAACCAGGACACGTCGTATGCCTGGGAGTTGCTCCAGCACCCTCTCTACCATCTTCTGCTTAGTGCCCCATCGTGTGACAACATCCTGTGTGAAAGATAATATTGTTCTTGTTCATTAGTTAGTCTATCAACATTCTTAAACAAAATAACTACTTTTTACATGTCCATTATTTATCATTATTAATTTGCATGTTTGTATGTTATATTATGTTTATATGGGATGCTCATATTGACCGTTTAACCGTTAACCGAAAGTAAACATTTTGACTGATTAATACTGATTAATATTAGTTAAACGTTTTTTTTTTTTTTTTTTGCTGCATGGTAGCCTAATATATACTGTATATATAGCCTATATTTGTTAACTCACTGGGCGCGTTGACACGTGCAACCACACGCCTACAGACATATTTAGCTGAGCAAGCCAAATGAAGCGAGCGAAAAGTAGGCTACTATATGTGGGACCATTTCGACAGAAAGAGCAACTAAGTTACTTGCAAAATATGCTACGCGGTATTAAAATAAAGCAGTAGTGCTAGTGCAAGTACAATGCGACGCAAACATCCACAAGCAAATGAAAGGCGCTTCCCAAAGCTGGCCACTCTAGCGAGACGTTATCTCTGTGTTCCCGAACATCTGTGCCATCAGAGAGGGTGTTTTCTGCCGCGGGCTGTCCACAGGCTGCGCTCCAGACTAACCCCACATCATGACATGTTATATTTTTTAAATAAAAACTAGATAAGGTGTGGATTGAGGTAGGCCTGCTATTTTTATTTGACGAAAAAATTGCCGTTTTTTTAAAGCTTCAAAATGATTCAGTGTTTTCTTTTTATCGTCATAATTTGTTAATTTGTTAATTATTTAAGTTAATACAATATATTTATTGTAGGCCTATCTTATGTTTTTTTATTTATATTATTTTATTGTTTTTCTCTGTCACTGTCAGAAATGCTGCAGGTGCGTGAAAATTTTGTGTGAATGCAGGTTCTGTTGTTGATCTGTTCTGCATGTTTGCACGTTAAAATAAACACATGATTTTTATTTTTAACGGGTCACAGACACTTGTCAATTTTATTTTTTAATTCAATATTATAATCTTATCAGTTAACGGTTAATAATCAGATAACGAGCGGCGGTTGTCGGTCGGTAAAATTAACCGAAATGAGCATCCCTCCAGTGCATACTAAAATATAGATACTGGGTTATTCTACAGGCTACTATAAAAATAAAAAACTCTTTAAATATTTTAAGTTGCAAATTAAACTATCAATGAATTAAACACCACTCACCAGTATTAGACTGTGTTGAGGGAGATTAGCCTCACTCTGTGCCTTCCTCAGGTCTCTCCTCTTAAGCCAGCTCAGGTTGAATGTGTTGACCAAACCTTTACAGAGTCCTATGGCACGCGCTGTCCGATCTTTGTTGCTGTCCAGACCATGGGACACAGCGAGATGGAGGTTGTGACCAAAGCAATTGAGCCATGGCCAGCCAAGATCCCTTATTGCAGCAACAATGTTAGCACCATTGTCTGTAGTGATGCAAACTAGTTTGTGCTCATCCATTCCTCAGTCTGCTACAGCAGACTTCAGATTTTCTCCAAGGGTGTCAGCAGTATGGTTATCAGGGACATATCTGGTCTCTAAACACTTGGAGTGCAGGCTCCAGTCAGCAGTTATATAGTGTATAGTCAAGCTCATATAGGGGGTCATGTTTGAACTTGACCACATATCCGTTGTGGCAGAGAAAAATTGGATGTCTTTGATCTCCTTTAGTATGTCATCTTTAATGCTGTTGTACAGTTGTGGAATTGCCGTTTGTGACACGTATATTCTCCCAGGCAATTCATACTGGCTGTCAAATGTTTGCAGCATTCGTCGAAATGCCGGCTTTTCGACGATACTAAAGGGCAGCATCTCTTTAGCAATTAAGTGAACTATACTGTCGGTGAGTGCACACCATTTTGCACTGTCCTGTTTGTACTTTGTTTGTCGACTAAACGCCCCAGTGATTGTGCACTGTCGGGAAGACGGAGACGGCCCGTCTGTTGTAGTTTTTTTTCCCAGCTTGGAAAACTGCAACGGATGATTGTGTTTTAGGTGCATATGCATGTTTGTTGTGTTACCGCTTTTAGTTGCTACTGTTTTACAACAGATGCGACATACCGGCTCGCTCAGGTTAAGTGGTTCACCACGGTCATTCGGTTTGAATCCGAAGTGCTCCCACACTGCAGCTGTTGCGTTTGGCTTTGAAACCAATTCCATCTTTTTCTTTTATTCCTCCAACTCACAACTAGCGTCTTCTCTCTCTTCTCGGCAGTCCCCTCAAGCACTCCCGCCTCCCCACACAAAAGACCATGCAACTGACACCGAGAGTTCAGTCTCTTTGGAGAGAGAGAGAGAGAGAGAGAGAGAGAGAGAGAGAGAGAGAGAGAGAGAGAGAGAGAGACGAGGAAAACAAATAAGCATGCAAATGGAAATTAATCGCGCTCATTTTTTTTAATCGTGCGATTAATTGATTTATCGACTATCGCGACAGGCCTACTAGGAGGATATGGATTTTGTAGAGTTCAAACATGCATTGAGGTGATTGAAAACGATGACGTGTTTTGACCATTCGTGCATGTGCTATGAGTGTGCGATAGCTTGATGTGACTTGACCGCCGAAAGGTCCGACCTTGGCACACAATACACTGAACATAACGCTTGTCATTTGGAAGTGTTTAACCCACCGCTGGTTGATAAAGTGGGTCCTCACAATCTGCCAGAACAGTTTTGAGAGCGGGCGCTCCCTGGTATGTGGAGACTGGTGGCGTGTGGGCATCGCAGCCATTTCAGTCCACATTATATCAGATTTACACTTATTCTGTGGTGTCTCGTAGATGCATTTAATACAATTAGATACTTGCTCCAATCGTTCAAATAAAACATCTCCAAAGCAGTGGGAGGTCATTCAGCTGCTCCCTCATGATAATGTGCATTATGTAGTGGATTGAAACGTGCAACAAAGCATATGTTCATGTCACATTTTAGAAATGCGTTTAAAAATGTGAAACATTTTGAATGGAAACCCAGCAATAGAAACCTTTAAAGTTCAAAACTCAAGTTTAATTGCTGCATTAACAACTTAACAGTAAGGTTAAGAAAATATTTTTGGAGCTATATATTGTACAGTAGATAGACTTTGTGTTCAATGCTTCTCAGAAAGCTGATATAATTGTATTTGTTTTATTTTTTTAACTTAAGCAATGTATGTTGAACAACAAATGCCTAAATACCATGCTACAGCATTCACTTGTCTTAGGGTGGGGTTAGAGTTAGGGTCTCATTCGATCATGTGATCCCCTTGAATGGTTGACCATGTAAATATGAAACAATAGGCACTTAATTTGGGCCAGTTTGAAAACCTTCCCTTTTTGTAATCAATAAAAAATGCAATGATTATATTAACTGATGTATTCTACACATGTGCAACCACCCACAGTTGTCATCATGTGTGATTCCAACATCCTGTGACAGCAGGTGATGGACACTGTGAAGACCAGGATATTCAAAAGATTCAAGTATTTATTAATAATACTTTTATCTGAAGCATCTTACAATGCATTCATGGTAGGTATTTGAGTGGTTGCATTTCCAGCACCATGCTCAACCAGGAACAAACACATTATTTGTTTAAAATGGCTGACTTTTGCTAATTAATAATCACATTAGGTCATGTAGCAACCTGCTTATCTGGAGGTGAGAAACAACCATTAAAAACACAGAAACTGAAAGGGCCTCACTCTGTATTTCACCAAAAATCCCATTTCCAATGTTCGGTGAACAGCATACATCAACCTTAGAAATATTGCTAAATCACGACACATGCGCTCTATTGCTGAAAACAAATTAATGTGTCCATGACCTCAAGAATCGATTATGGTAATGCATTACTGGGAGGATGTTCAATAAATAAACTTCAATTGGTTCAAAATGCAGCAGCTAGAGTGCTGACTAGAACCAAGAAATATGATCATATCAGCAGCATTTTATCATTGAAATCTTAAATGTAAAAAAAAATCATCTCAATGGTAAAATGTTATGTACATGTAGTCTGAATATGCTGCGTGCTGTAGAGTGAATGATAGCTATGCTCTCGGTCATCTATGACACACAATAGCCATATGATGATCATGATGAAGTGTTTTCAGTGTATGAGCAGCCGGCTTCAGACGTTTACTTTGAAGTGTGCATCACATGCAGACTTATATATATCACACACACACACACTTCATTAAATTGCAGCCTTTGCGGTTAAATAATCACACTAGGATATATTGCGGTATTAAATTGTGTGCTGAATGTTCAAACAATGACAGTCGTATGTCTGATGTTATTGGACCCGTATCTGTACCGAGACTAATTTCAACTGTAAAGGGGGGCACACACGTATGGTGGACGACATGGTGCATTCTAAAATGTCAAAAAAAAAAAAAGAAAAGTATGAGAGTATGCACACTGCCAGCTGGCATCTGGCTGCTATGACTTCAGATGCTTCTCAAAGTCCTGCAATGCCACAGAGCAACTTGCATAGTTGACCATTAAAATTTGACCCAAGTCATTATAAAATGAAATATATTTTTTACTCTAGTCATCACTGGATGAAATATTGTGTGTATGTATCTTTCATATAGCCTACACAGTGTATTTTCACTTACAAATGCCTTTTTGCGGTTTGATATCTTCAATGAAACCTATTCATACTACATACAGAGAAATTGAATTATAAACATTTCCATTAGTTTGCGCAGTTACAACACTTTCATACACATACCAACAAACTCATCAACATCACAGTGTTCATTCTTGAAGATGTACCAAATCTCTGTAACTTTTGGGAGTATGGTGACTATTCACAACTTTGGACTGCCAGTCTTAATTAGGCAGTAGTTCAGCAGTGGCACATTAAATTGGATGATTTAGAAAGGCACACACATAAGCACCCACAGTAAACAGTGCTTAGCTGACAAAAACTGATCAATTCCATAAAGTCCATGAAACTCTCTGTAGACCTTCAAGATATGATTATGTCCTGGCAGAAAACCAATAAATGGCTACTGAACTGATTTCTTTGTAAAGCACTTCATCTTACTGTGGAAGACACAAGCCTCACCTGAATGAAAGGCAAATGACTAGATACCTGTAGTTTTCCAAGTTGCACTTAAAAGACTCTTGACAGCTTAAGGAAAGTTCTCTGGTCTGAGCATAAAAAAAAACTTCAACTCTTTGGCCTGAATGCCAAGCATAATGTATTTGTATTCAAACTACTTACAAGTATTTCTGAATGTCTGAAAAAGCTAGATTGTTTGCAGATGTGAGGTTCGTCAACATTTTTAAATAAATTACTTCATAACATAAATACATATACATACAATATTCTTCTTTTTTGCTCTTATCGCTAATGTGCCAGTGATTACCCTTCCAAGTTCCATTTACTACAGGGGTCACTGAAACTTGTACTAGATTAAAAGAATATTTAAAGCATATCTAACAGCTGTAATCAACTAAAAATCAGTGTGCTAAAAGTACTGAATTCCTATAATTAATTACATATATAGTACATAAATGAATGCATGCACAGTCAGCAGCCCCAAAAAGCATTTAGTCACTCAAGCAGCACTTAAAATGTATAAATTCGATTGCATTTGAGAGCAAAATAACAAACTAAGTTCCATTTGAAAACAAATGCTCCAAACCTCACATTTATGAGCCATTTTAGCAAAGATTTTTAAGCAACTGTCATGTAAGTGAGCAAGTGTCAGGTTAGGGCAGAAAGAGCACAAGCACTCAAACACATTGTTACAATATGGGATTTATTGCACTAAAAAAATAAACACAAACTCAAACCACCCCTGAAGGGAGAAAATTCAGTCTAGGGTGAGAAGCAAGATGAAGGACTGGAGCAGGGAAGCCACACACACACACACACACACACACAGAGTGCAATATAGAGCCAACAGTAAGAACCAGCAGTGAAACTGAACAGGCTTACAACAGGAACCGAGAGGGATCCAAAACTACAAGAAACACAACTGACAGAAACCTATCGGGACAGGGGTGGGGGGGACCACATTGAACTCCCTTACAAAAATTGAGAGTTCACTGCAAGTTAGCAGCTAGTTTCTATTTTCTGTTAGGGGAGCTGGCACAAGACAGAGAACACATGTAGATTAAATTGGGAAGAAACAAGGAGGGTAATGAGAGAGGGCAGGTGAATCTGATAACGAGCCTGAACTGACAGGAGAGCACATGGCAAAACAAACAGAGACCATGTGCCCACAACAAATAAAGGGAAAAGAAGACAAAGAAGACAAAGCACGCATGGCAAAGAAAACCTAATAATAAGCCCTGTGTTCACACAACATGACACAAAGCATGGGTGTCAGGATACAGCCACAAACTGCACCAACAAATGTGTGAGGATCCTGACATCAAGCTGACATTAGCGGCTTTATGAAGTCAATTCCTCTCCAATTCACACAAGTGTCCAAACTGAACAATCACATTTGTGAGTCATTGATAAATCTGGTTGTCTGAGGTGATGAAATTTATAATTTTTTATTTATTTTTTTTAAATCTTGTTTAAAACACCAGCCAAGTTTGTAGAAATGTAATATTTGTCTCCATGTGGGATTCACAATAAAAAAACATTTACAGCATTTTCTACAAAATAAAAATTATCTATTTACATTTCAAATGTTATGTGGTGTAACCATCAAGTAAAAGGTATTGACACACTTTCCTTGCACCTTGAATACACGAGAGCAGTCGCAACTTAATAATTTAAAAAAATAAAAAGTTTTAAAAAAGGTTTAATGTAAACTTTTTTTTACAAACATGAATTTTTGAGTTATGGATATCAAGTTTTCTCAGGGTTGCTCCATGTGATTTGAACAAAATTTAACATCATAAAATGTCAAAATATTTATTTGATATTTAATGACATGAAAAATAGTGATTTTTATAAAACTGCAAACACACTGTTTATTTTATTATAATATTTTTATCTCTTTATATTTTGTCACATAACAAAAAAATGGCTTCCTATGTTGGTCACACCATATGACTTTGATTTGGTGGATAATTCAGATATTAAGCATATTTTAAAGCAAAATTATTTCACTGCTTTTAAACAAAATAATAATAATAAATATAGCTGCAAGCAGCGATGACGGGCCCTCGCACCATGTGTCCATTTCCACTCGGCTGCATATCTCAGCAACTACATCCTGAGAAAAAAATTGTCTTTGATATTGTAATTGTGATTATTAATGTCCATTAAAATATTAAATTACCGTGAAGTAAGCAACCATGTGGATCTTCAGAGTAGCAGATTTCAATGGTGGATATTAGCTGCGCTCTAGTTTCTTTTACATTTACATTTATGCATTTGGCAGATGCTTTTATCCAAAGTGACTTACAGCGCACTTATTACAGGGACAATCCCCCCGGAGCAACCTGGAGTTAAGTGCCTTGTTCAAGGACACAATGGTGGTGGCTGTGAGGATCAAACCAGCAACCTTCTGCTTACTAGTTCAGTACTTTAGCCCACTACGCCGCCACCACCACTCCATAAGCATTATATTGTACATTGTAATGTATGTTAAGGTAAGGCAGATAAAAACATATTTTAAATGGATGTCTATGGTATGGAATAAATTAAATTATTGCTAAATTACTGTTTAAATTATTAATTCACATACAGTAAATAATATGGCATATTCAATATTCCAACTTATTAACAGCTGATTTAAATCGACCAAGTTACTCTGTCCAGTAAGCCCTTTCATGGAGAGATAGGGTACACTTCAGTTGATATTTTATTTATATAAAGATCATAAAGCAAGCATCCCCTTATTGCCCCTTTATTCTGCACAATAAATGACATTTTGAAGGGTAATATAATGAGGAATAAAGGTTTTCTTGATCTTTATAAGGTATAAAAGGAAAATTTTGTCATAATTATTTGCTAATTTTAGTAAATCTCACTGGTAAATAAAATAAGTACATTTGACTTCAAAGCTGGTGTTCCCAACAGAGGTTTTGGTGCCTGTGAATTGATGTCAGAGTACGAGGGATAAGAAACAGAGTCAGGGAAGCGTTTACACTTTCTAGCTGACTTGGGATCAGTGCGAGAATGGCCAGCCATACCCAAAATAATAAGAGTAACAGCGTTAGTGTTACTGTGAGTATCAGTCATATGAGAAATAGAAACAAACAATACATACACATCAGTGGTGGTTGGTGAAAAATATCTTAAGTGGGGCTATGTCATATTCGGCATTTTCAATAGTCTGTTAACCATGGGACAGGTCTTTTAGCATTGTGGCTCCCAGGTTGTGGAATGCTTTTCCTCAAGACATCCGTCAAGCATCCACCCTTCTCTCCTTCAAAAACCTCTTAAAAACACTTTAAAAAAAAAAAAAATCTGAATATTACTCTTCAGCTCACAATCTTTAAAGGTCCCATGACATGCGTCTTTTTGTAGGCTTTGATATAGGCCTCTGCCTTGTTATGGATATTGTAAGAGGTTATTGTAAGTAACCTCTGAATATTACTTTCTGCCCTTGGTGTGTCTATCTTTGATGTTGAGGTTTATTTTTTTCAGTTTTTTAACCTATATTGTAAAGTGACCTTTGATGTTGGAAAGGCAATATAAATAATAATTATTATAATTAATAACCACCCAAATACAATTTAAGGATACCAGTGCTCTGTGAAAAAGTCATTATTTAATGCCAATATTAAAAGGTTGAGGCATTCTTGCACAAAAACAAACGTATTGCATAAACTTTCCATTTGAAATTGAACTCAAACAATATACTTAGTGATTAATTAATTAGCTGATTAAATATAAAAGTATTACCCACAACAATTTTGAGTGATTTTTCAAGCAAATATTCCACATGTACAGTAAATAGCAAACATAGTAGCATGGGCGTGGGCGGCCGCGCGCTTGCTTGGGGCACTATAAGAATCGCCCATAGCTGACTAGATTTGAGCTCGCTGATTGGCTACAGTTTATGTCAGACATTTATATCTTAAATCAGCAATTGGCTAAGCTGCTCCAGAGACCCGCCTTCCTGGGGCGATTTCTCCAGCGCCCCAGAGCTGATGACACGTGCACTACAGGAAGGGGACGTGTAGAAAAACCAGATATTTTGAATTTCTATTGTATTTTTCACATATACTGGGTGCATTTAACATCTCAAACACACAAATATTGACAATTTGTTTACATGATTTATGTATTTACTTATTTATTTATTGCATTTGGCTCATAAACTGGGGGAGGGGGGGCGGCGCCCTAGCGCCCTCTATTGGCCAGCCGCCCCTGATACACATTCATATACCCACTTAATTTGTTTTACTGAATTTGCGATGTTACACGTATAAACCTTTATAACCCCGTTAATCCGAGACGCAAATGCCGTTATTTTGCGTCTTAATTCTTCAGTATTAATTTTATTGTGCCACATTTGAAACAGTAAATCCAACACTGGAGTAAATCTCCCGTGATATCCCCTCTGTCTCTTCCCAAACAAATGAAGGATGACGGTGATGACGATACATCTATTATTCACGACCAGTAACCCCTTAACCAATCACATGTGCCTTTCACATGTGAGCTTATATTGTCATGAGAATCTGGGCAGATTTCAGAAATAAAATCGGTGATTGGACGGCGAAGACACTGAGACAGGAACCATGGGAATAATTGTTCCCAAATTTGAATGCTCCGGCTGGAAAGGGTTAAAGGTTCTTCAAACAAAGATTGCATCCGCACCTCAGTTGAGGTATATATTGAGTGGGGACACATTGTACTTTTTTTGGGGGGGGGGATTCGACTGCAAAAGACCTCAACCAACTCATGAACTCAGTTCCCGCTCATTCTGGACGCAGAACAGTTGGAAATCATTCAACAATGGCGCTTGGATGCCCTCTATTGGACATTTCTTGTATCTGCCACTCAGAGAATTAATATACGGTGGATTAGACATGGGTTTTCTTGAATTTTTACATTTCATTTGATATTTTTACTATATTTTATTTATATAAAATGTAATAAATATGTTTATTAACATTAATCTTTAAAGTTAAATTATGCCAAATACCACAAAACATGTGAATATGCACAAAAATAAATGATTACTTTAATACGTTGCCATGCCAACAGTATTTAAGATATCAAGAATACCTTCGGAATTTAAAATGTACAATCCTTGACATTAGTCTGTATTTTTTGAAGCAATTCAGGTGAACATAATAGTGATTTTTCAACGTCTGCTTAAAGTGACGCCAGTTGGTGGCGCTACGACCGTGACCCACAATAGTCACATCAAAGTGATCAGACTGCAAGGACAAACATTTGGTTCAATTTTGATATTTGTAATTTTCTGCACGCAAAAGATATGAGACTTTTGCTTATTCCATTTTTTTTACGTTAATTTGTAGCTTCGCCATGGCAACACAATACAATATTTAAGAAAACCCTTCGCTGTATTTAACCCTTCGCGATATTTAAGAAAACCATTCGCTGTGTCGCAGGCTCCGTCAAAACACTGCAGTTTATTGTTTGTTTTGTTTACAGTTTTGTGTTTTTTTGTCTTGGATGTTGTCTGCCTTATTGTGTACGACAGACAAACACTTTTGGACATTGGTTCGGCAATCACACACCGAAAACCGGACTTCAAATTCCTCAATGCCGACCCGCGGTTTACAAACACGCCAGCGGAGCCCTTTGTCTGGGCTGCCCGGCTGCGGAAACACAGAAGGAAAAGAGGAAAAAGAGCCGGCGTTCTCATCAGAGTAAGACGTCGTGCAAATCGACCCCCGCTACCCAGTATACTACTGGCAAATGTTCAGTCTCTGGACAACAAGCTCTGCGAGAGACGAGAGATTGCTGTGTTATCTGCCTTACTGAAACCTGGATGTCCGTGGAGATTCCAGACTTGGCCATCAAACCCGCTGGGTTCTCCGTGCACTGAGCGGACAGACTGAAAGACCTCTCAGGTAAAAGCAGAGGTGGTGGTGTATGTTTTATGATCAACAAATCATGGTGTGATCAGAGGAACGTACATTTTATCAAGTCTTTCTGCTCTCCTGATCTGGAATATCTCATGTTTCTGTGTTGACCATTCTGACTGCCGAGGGAATTCACAGAGGTCATAATCACTGCAGTGTACATCCCCCCCACAAGCCGACACAGACCGGGCACTCAGGGAACTGTATGGGAGTATAAGTGAGCAGGAAACCGCGCACCCTACATATCAGCTTCAACACACGAGGGGACCGGGTTTTGGATCATTGCCATTCTTCTTTCCGGGATGGCTACAAATCCCTCCCCCGCCCACCATTTGGCAAATCCGACCACTCTTCCGTTCTGCTTCTGCCCGCTTACAGGCAGAAACTGAAATGGGAAGCACCCACCTTCAGAACGATCCAGTGCTGGTCGGACCAATCAGACTCTATGCTACAGGACTGTTTTGATCACACGGACTGGGAGATGTTCCGGTCCGCCTCCGATGACGACATCGAGGTTTACGCTGATAGCGTAACGTGTTTCATCAGGAAGTGCGTAGAGGACGTTGTTCCGACAAAAACAATACGGATCTACCCCAACCTGAAACCATGGGTTAACTGCGATGTTCGCACGGCACTTACTGCGCGGACAACCGCTTTTAATTCCGGGAACGCGGAGGAGCGTAAACAAGCCAGTTATGCCCTCCGTAACTCCATCAGTGCAGCCAAACGCCAGTACAGGCACAAAATTGAAGGACAGTTCAACACCACTGACTCCAGAAGTATGTGGCAGGGAATTAACACCATCACGGACTACAAATGGAATAAAAACTCCGCCATGAACACAGCTGCCTCTCTCCCAGATGAGCTTAATACATTTTATGCTCGTTTCGAGGACAATAACACCGCCCTCGCGGAGAGAGCACTCGCGGCCGATACTACAGAGGTTGGTTCACTCTCCGTCTCTGTTGCGAATGTAACCCGATCCTTCCGACGGGTGAATATCCGTAAAGCCGCGGGTCCAGACGGCATTCCGGGCTGCGTCATCAGAGCGTGCGCGAACCAACTGGCTGCTGTTTTTACGGACATTTTCAACCTGTCCCTCTCCCTGTCTGTAGTCCCCGCATGCTTCAAAACATCAACCATTGTGCCTGTACAAAAGCAATCAAAAATCACTTGCTTAAATGACTGGCATCCTGTTGCTCTGACCCCCATCATCAGCAAATGCTTTGAGAGGTTGATCAGAGATCACATCTGCTCTGTGCTGCCCACCTCGCTGGACCCATTGAAGTTTGCCTACAGCAACAACCGCTCCACTGATGATGCCATTGCATCTACAATACACACTGCTCTCTCCCATCTGGAAAAAAGGAACACATATGTGAGAATGCTGTTTGTAGACTACAGCTCAGCATTTAACACCATAGTGCCCTCCAAGCTTGATGTGAAACTCCGGGCTCTGGGATTAAACAGCTCGCTGTGCAGCTGGATCCTGGATTTCCTGTCAGGCAGACATCAGGTGGTTAGAATGGGCAGCAACATCTCCTCATCACTGACCCTGCAGGAGTCCAGTGTTCTCAGCCCACTCCTGTATTCCCTTTACACAAATGACTGTGTGGCTCCAATTCCATCATTAAGTTTGCTGATGATACGACGGTGGTAGGTCTGATCACTGACAATGATGAAATAGCCTACAGAGAGGAGGTGCACACTCTGACACGCTGGTGTCAGGAGCACAACCTCTCCCTCAACGTCAGTAAAACCAAGGAGCTTGTGGTGGACTTCAGGAGGAAAGACAGAGAACACAGCCCCATCACCATTAATGGAGCACCGGTGGAGAGAGTCAGCAGCTTCAAATTCCTCAGTGTCCACATCACTGAGGAACTCACATGGTCCGTCCACACTGAGGCCATTGTGAAGAAGGCTCACCAGCGCCTCTTCTTCCTGAGACGGCTGAGGAAGTTCGGAATGAACCACCACATCCTCACACGGTTCTACACTAGTACTGTAGAGAGTATCCTGACTGGCTGCATCACCACCTGGTACGGCAATAGCACCACCCACAACCGCAAAGACCTGCAAAGGGTGGTGCGAACTGCCAGAAATATCATCGGAGGTGAGCTTCCCTCCCTCCAGGACATATATAACAGGCGGTGTGTGAAAAAAGCTCGGAGGATTATCAGAGACTCCAGCCACCCGAGTCATGGGCTGCTCTCACTGCTTCCATCAGGCAGGCGGTATCGCAGCATCAGGACCCGCACCACCTGACTACATGACAGCTTCTTTCCCCAAGCTATAAGACTTCTGAACACATGATCTCTCACGATCAACAATCAGCACTGCACTTTATTAATCTATTATCTCACACTGGACTGTCATAATTATATTCTCCCCAATTCAACTAGTGTATATATATTTTTATATACCCTTATTTAATGTATGTGTATTCTACATTGTGTGTATTGTGTACATTTGATATGTAAATTGTTGTGTAAATATGTGTACATTTGTTATGTAAATTGTGTTGTGTAAATATGTTGTTTATTGTAATTGGTTTATGTCTCGTCACTGTCATGACTGCAATGTTGCTCGGAACTGCACACAAGACTTTCACCTACTGTTGCACTCGTGTACACAGTAGTGTGACAATAAAGTGATTTGAGTTTGAATTTAACATCGTCAATGTCTTGGCATGATGTCGGTGTTACGTTCCATATTGTCTTTTGTCTATGTACTTTTATTTTTAAGTTTCTGGCACCCTTTTCGCTCCATACTGTCTTTTGTTTATGCACTCTTATTTTGAAATAATTCTTATGTTCCTGTTCCCCAGTCTTGTCATGTCCTGTTTTCCCTCCATGTCTATGTGTCTGATTTTCATTGGTTCATTGTCTAATTATCTTGTTATCAGTTCTAGTTTATCACTGGTTTTAGTTTATTGTCTTGTTATCTTGTTTTGAGTTTTGGTTTTCCATTGGTCTATGTTTCCCCTTGTTTTGTATTTAAGTCCTCATGTTTACCTTGTCCCTTGTCGGTTATTGTTTGGTAAATGTTGCATGTGAATCCTGCCCTCGTCCGTGTTTCTGCCTGTGCCCTCCTTGGAAGATTCCCAGTGTTTATATCTTGTGTTTATACCTTTGTTTTCCCATTGTGGATGTTTTATTTGTTCCTGTGTTCATAGTTCGCTTTACTTTGTGTTATTTTCAATAAACCGCTATTGGATCCTCACTCCTCGTCTGCCCATTCCGTAACAGAATAACCGACCACACTATGGATCCAGCGGTTCAAGCAAACCTCAGTCTAATCGACCTCATACAAGAGAACCGCCCAATAGAGGCCCACGTCCGTGAGTTTCTGGAGCTGGTGTACACACCAGACTTCCCAGAGTTTGACTTGGTGGACTTCTTCAGGGCTAATCTTTGCAGTTCGTTAAAGGAGCGGCTGCCACCAGCGACCCCGCGCTGGACACTCCGCTACTTCGTTAAAGAGACCCTGAGGATCTGCGGCTCACCATTCACTGTGGACGTTGCGGAGGAGGACCCTGCCTCTCCTCCCACAGTGGTCACCCCCCAGGCTTCCATGACTCGTTCCTCCACACCTGCCATGGCCAACGTGCCCCCAGCCTCGTCTGTCCCAGGGCCAGCGTTGACAGCCCCGTCCGCCAGGAGGAGGAGAAGAGGGAAGGCCACGAGCCAACGGCCACGCCTGCCACGGCCAACGAGCCAACGGCCACGCCTGCCATGGCCAACGAGCCAACGGCCATGCCTGCCACGGCCAACGCGTTGCCAGCCTCGTCCGTCCCAGAGCCAGCGTTGCCAGCCTCGTCCGTCCCAGAGCCAGCGTTGCCAGCCTCGTCCGTCCCAGAGCCAGCGTTGCCAGCCTCGTCCACCCAGAGGAGGAGGAGGAGAAGAGGAAAGGAAAGGCTTCCCCTCTCCAGTCTCCGCCTTCCACAGCTCCAGCGCCTGTAGCCTCGACCGTCCAAGAGCCAGAGCCAGCGCCTGTAGCCTCGACCGTCCAAGAGCCAGAGCCAGCGCTTGTAGCCTCGACCATCCAAGAGCCAGAGCCAGTGCCTGTAGCCTCGACCGTCCAAGAGCCAGCACCTCTCGAGCCTCCCAGTGCTCCGCCTGTCGAGCCTCCCAGTGCTCCGCCTGTCGAGCCTCCCAGTGCTCTGCCTCTGGAGCCTCCCAGTGCTCCGCCCCTCGAGCCACCCAGGGCTCCGCCTCCCGAGCCTCCCAGAGCTTCACCTCCTGAGTCTCTGAGATCTCAGTCCCTTGAGCCTTCCACGCCACAGTCACCTGAGCCTTCCGTGCCTCAGTCACCTGAGCCTCCCACGGCTCCACCTCAGAAGTCCGCCATGGCTCCGCCTCCCACGGCGCCGACCCTCGGCCCTTCCACTCCTCCGGAGCCTCCCACGCCTCCAGACCCTTCCACGGCTCCGCCTCCAGACCCTTCCATGGCTCCGCCTTCCACGGCTCTGCCTGCTCTGCCTTCTACGGCTCTGCCCCAGAGGACCTTCATGGTTCCGCCTTCCACGGCCCTCCAAGCCTCCAGAGCCCTCCAAGCCTCCAGAGCCTTCAAAGCCTCCAGAGCCTTCCATGGCTCCACCGCTAGAGTCCTCCTCGGCTCTGCCTTACACAGGTCCGCCACCTGTACCTGCCTTGGCCCCACATACAGAGCCTTCCGTGGCTCCGCCCGCTTCCCCTGAGACTCCTCCCAGGCCTTCTGACCCTGCCTTGTGGCCTCCTCCCAGGCCTTCTGACCCTGTCTTGTGGCCTCCTCCCAGGCCTTCTGACCCTGTCCCGTGGCCTCCTCCCAGGCCTTCTGACCCTGTCCCGTGGCCTCCTCTCAGGCCTTCTGACCCCGTCCCGTGGCCTTCCTCTAGGCCTCCTGACCCTGTCCTAGCCCTGTGGCCTTCCTCTAGGCCTCCTGACCCTGTCCCAGTCCTGTGGCCATCCCCTAGGCCTCCTGACCCTGTCCCAGTCCTGTGGCCTTCTCCTTGGCCTCCTGACCCTGTCTCAGTCCTGTGGCCTTCCCCTAGGCCATCTG
This sequence comes from Moxostoma hubbsi, assembly GCA_032164185.1. Taxonomy (NCBI): domain Eukaryota; kingdom Metazoa; phylum Chordata; class Actinopteri; order Cypriniformes; family Catostomidae; genus Moxostoma; species Moxostoma hubbsi. The sequence continues at coordinate 1,509,319 of JAVLUX010000030.1, forward strand.
ACCCTGTCCCAGTCCTGTGGCCTTCTCCTTGGCATCCTGTCCCAGTCCTGTGGCCTTCTCCTTGGCCTCCTGACCCTGTCCCAGTCCTGAGGCCATCTCCTTGGCCTCCTGACCCTGTCCCAGTCTTGTGGCCTTTTCCCTGGCCTTCTGACCTGGTCCCTGCCCTGTGGCCGCCTCCCTGGCCTCCTGAACCGGCCCCTACCCTATGGCCACCTCCCTGGCCTTCTGACCCGGTCCCTGCCCTGTGGCCGCCTCTTGACCCGGCCCCTGCCCTACGGCCACCTCCCTGGCCTTCTGACCCGGTCCCTGCCCTACGGCCACCAACCAGGCCCCCCGACCCAGTCTCGACCCTGCAGCTACCTCCCAGACTTCCTGACCCGGTCCCTGCCCTATGGCTGCCTCCCTGGCCCCCAGACCCAGCCCCGACCCTGCAGCTGCCTCCCTGGCCTCCTGACCCGGGCCCTGCCCTGCGGCCGCCTCCCTGGCCTCCTGACCCAGTGCCTGTCCTACGGCCACCCACCAGGCCCCCTGACCCAGTCTCGACCCCGCAGCTGCCTCCCAGACTTCCTGACCCGATCCCCAACTTGAAGTCGTCCCCTTGGTCCCCTGGGCATCTGCCTGGCCTCCTTGGTCTCCTGGCCGCCCTCCTGTTCTGTCATGGTCTCCCTGTCCTTGTCTTGTTTCTCGGTGCCCCTGTTCTCCGTGGACGTTTTGCCTTTTCCTTTTTTTGTTTGGAGCGTCTGGGATCCGCTCCTTAAAGGGGGGGGCTCCTGTTACGTTCCATATTGTCTTTTGTCTATGTACTTTTATTTTTAAGTTTCTGGCACCCTTTTCGCTCCATACTGTCTTTTGTTTATGCACTCTTATTTTGAAATAATTCTTACGTTCCTGTTCCCCAGTCTTGTCATGTCCTGTTTTCCCTCCATGTCTATGTGTCTGATTTTCATTGGTTCATTGAAAAGTCCTCATGTTTACCTTGTCCCTTGTCGTTATTGTTTGGTAAATGTTGCATGTGAATCCTGCCCTCGTCCGTGTTTCTGCCTGTGCCCTCCTTGGAAGATTCCCAGTGTTTATATCTTGTGTTTATACCTTTTGTTTTCCCATTGTGGATGTTTTATTTGTTCCTGTGTTCATAGTTCGCTTTACTTTGTGTTATTTTCAATAAACCGCTATTGGATCCTCACTCCTCGTCTGCCCATTCTGTAACAGTCGGCCTCATTTGGTGCCTGTACCACTAAATCCCTGGGAGGAGTATTTCAAATTCCTCAGGATGCCTTTTTCAAACAATCCAAAATGGCCAACTTCCTTTCGGGCACAGCCTATGCCTGTCAGTGCGAAAGGTGTCCGGCTTGATGAGATCTATATGTGTACAAAGTTTGGTGACTGTAGCACAAAAGGAATGTGCTACATAGCCCTCCAAACATGCCCATGTTCTAGGTGGCCCCTTCTGCACCCCCCCACCCATAACTCTGCCACGCCCTAATGGTCAGCGACTCTGATGTGTGTGCAAACTTTCAAGAGTTTTCACGCATGTTATGCACCCCAAAAGTACCGAAAACCTTAAAAAGAATAATAATAATAATCCTTAGAAGAACAACAGGGCTTCACACTTTCAGTGCTGGGGCCCTAATAAGAAGAAGAAGAAGAAGAAGAAGAAGAAGAAGAAGAAGAAGAAGAGGAAGAAGAGGAGGAGGAGGAAGAAGAGGAGGAAGAAGAATAGGAAGAAGAGGAGATTATTCTGCACTAGTCATGCCTGCATCACGTAGACCAGAGGTTCTCAACCTTTTTGCCTCCAAGTCCCCCCACTGCCCAACATAATATTTGAAGGCCTCCTCACCCAAAACTAGACGTGTCTGATTCAAATAATTAATCAGGGATCGTCTTTGATTCTAGAAGTTTCAGAAGGACTGTAGGAATACTATTTTAAGTATTGTTTCGCATTTTAAATAAGTAGACTTATTTTATTATTTCTCATTTTAAATGAATTTGAAGTAATCTTGAGGCCCCTTTGAAGTGTGCTGAGACCCCCTGGTTGAGAACCACTGATGTAGACTATATGTGTGTGTGTCCTGCTACATTCATTCAGAAGCATTTGAGATTTTCGGATTGAAGCTTTTCATCTGCCTGCATCAGCCTTCTGTTTACTGCTGTAATATTGCTGTAGAGTGTCATACGAGCCAGTAATATCTCCTCAGCCAATAACTCTGTACGGGAGGGGACAAACACATGATGACCCGTGAGGCTATCTACGGAATTTGAGAAGAGCCGCTGCCTGCTGCACGTTTCTCCAGTCGCGTTTCTTTAGGAATGAATAAATGCTTCTCGTCCGACACACGGTGAAGACATGAAGAGCAGCGCGCAGCTCGGCGCAGATCTCTCCACATGAACGCATACAGTATCACGATCAGATGACAGTAGCACGTGTTGTCATATTGCGCTGGCTCTAGTCCAAAATTAATCCAGGATTACACTTTAACACACCGAGAACTCAATGAGTAATAAACGCAGCTGACCGACGCCGTCTCATTTGCGAAGACTTCTGTTATATAACAAACTATATCAAAAAGAAAATTCAAACTGTAAAAATGAGGTCTAAAGGAGTGTTTTTGCTGATGTTGCTGGGGGCGTTGACAGCTTATTATGTTTATTCACCTATTCCGAATAACATAGAGGAGAGATGGAAACTAATGCTGACCGACTCTTTCTTCCGAAGTTTAAGTCACTTGGTAAGTTTATTTTAAAGAGCATCAATTTGTCTTTAAGTTTGACAGAAAATGTGTTTGTTAATTTGTTATTGTTTGCCCTTTAATTCCAGTAAACGCATACAGCACCGATGAGTCTCTTGTCTTTGACAGGGTTGATCAATGTGCGTGTTTACGCAACTGATCGCAAGTGTATTTGTCGTTTATTATTTGTTTGGGTGTCAGAGGCGTCGCTCAAATATTAGGCATGACACAGTGTCCCTGCTCGGGATTGTGTGTTGATATAGTGAGGCAGATATTCTGTTACAACCGATTATGTCAATTCTTAATCCGCATTGTCGATTATATAGTAAGCTTTGTGTCTAACAGAAGGAAATAATTGCAGAAATGTCAATGAAATCAATTTTCGAATAATATTTGCGTTAAATACGCATCACAGAAGCTCCAATCTAAAGTCTGTATTTAAAATGCTGTATTGCTATTCAAATTCCGCTCTCTACTTTTTTCTCTCAAATATATTAATTCACTCGAATATTTACGTGCTCATTAAATTAAAGGTTGGTCTAACCTTTTATTATTATTATTATTATTATTATTATTATTATTATTATTATTATTATTATTATTATATTTAATGAGAGGTATAAAGTGCACCTGGAGATGTAAGGACAAACTTTATTGTTTGGGCCTACTTCAGAATTTGTCAGATCATTATTAAGTTAAAAGTTTGCACTTTTTATATGCAATCAATATCCTGTCATTTTCACAAGCTTGTAAGTGTTTTGTAAGTATATCATTCAGGGATGTGCTCTGAGACGGTGGTTCTCAACATTTTTGACTCCCAGGTCCCATTTTCCACATTTGAAAGACCAACAAATAAATAAGGAATCACTTTTATTTGACTGATTTCAGAGGTTTCAACCGTATGTTAATTCAGCAATTAAAAATGCGTGTGTGAAATCAGTCTGTGCAGACCTCTACGCCCCAATGAAATAAATTGCATGAGTATTGCAGTGCATTTTCATCAGACTGAGAAATATTATGTCAGTTGACATATTGTAGGTTTATGTCTCGATTTCTAGCAGTTTTACCATTTTAGTTATTTTAATTTAACTTTGATTTTAAAATAATTTGAAGTTTGCGGAGGCCCCTTATAGTTGAGAACAACAAACCCCCTGGTTGAGGACAACTGCTCTGAGAAACTTGTTACATACTACACCATGGTTCATGCCAAATTTCATTCCTGTTGTTAATTGAAATGTTAATGAAAATGTAAATGTTCCTAATGCTCAGCTGATAGAGCATATTGCCAGCAATGCCAAAGTCCTGGGTTCAGTTCCAGGGATGCACATTCTGATAACACACACCTTGAATGCATTATAAATTACTTTTGGTAGAAGTACTTGCAAATTCATTTACATGATGGAAATTGTTAGGTCATACATTATAATTGACTGCCACATACATACATGTAAATTCATATACATTATAAAATACTGCCAATTACATAAATATAAATTACAAAATAAAAATGGGTTGTTGTGCAAAACACAGCCAGAGCTTAGTATCAGTAGTCATAAATTACTGAGAGAATTGATAAATATTGGATAAGGGAGAAATAGGTGCATAACAATGTTACATGCAATAACATAAGTGGCTTAACAATGAGCAGTTGTGCATTGGAGCAAAAGTTTAGGGCATTCACTATCAGTTATGGTTATTAGTGAGATGATCTCAGCGATCAGTCTGCTCTGTTCATAACATGTCATAAGGCAATAGAGCACCATGTGACCTCCACTGGAAGTTCTCACAAGAATTAACCCAAACACTGCCACTCCAACGCTTCTCTTTATTTTACCCTTCACAGGCAGATCTTAGTGAGCAGGTGGGACTTTTGGACTACATGAGAGTTATGATGTTCATCACCTTTGCAGAAAGGGTGGTGCCTATATCAGACGAGCGGGTGCGTGTGGCTGATGATCATTTTGATGGAGTTGAGGTGGTTGTGTATCAGCCAACCCAGCAAGGAGAAACTGAAGAGCTAAGAAGAGCAATCATTTACCTGCATGGAGGAGGATGGTGTCTGGGCAGCTCCCGTGAGTTCTATTAACCACGCACTGCTGCATTTCTGATAAAGTCCACATGAAATCAAAACAGACCTATTTACTTTCTTAATGCATGTAGAAAAACGTTGTCTTGTAAACTTTGTTACTTTCATCAAATTGAGACATGCGTTGTCTCTAAAACAACTTTTTTATTTGAATGTCATCACTGAACAGCTTATTTTTCATTCAATGAGTGCTGGCAGCGTTTTAGGAGGGGCTTGACCACCACACACACACACACACCAACCCGGTATCACGCCGAGGCGTGAAATAGACACGCCGGTCCACTCGCGGATGCGTGTCGGTGTCACGCTTTGCCTCCTCCAGGCGTGTACATGACACGCGCGCGTCTACGTAGAATACCGGCAGGGGGCGATCGTTTCCTCGACGCCAACAACTGTCCGCGCACCAAAGAGGAAGCGATACATCGCGTTCTCCAGTTCCGGTTAGCGGGATATATATTTTTGTACATAAATACACTTTTTAAATATATATATATATATATATATATATATATATATATATATATATATATATATATATATATATATATATATATATATATATATATTTATTTATTTATTTATTTATTTACATCAGCACAAGATACTCGACAGCCCACACACACACACACACACACACACACATATAACAACGTTAGGCTACAGCAACGTTAGGATTTCTTCATGAAAGCAGCACTGTGTAATGAACCTTTATTTGTCACATATGGTCACAAGTGAAAGTAACCGGCGAAATTGGCCAGCATCCCGCCCGCACGAACGTGCAACGCGACGACAACGGTATCGCTTCCTCTTTGGTGCGCGGAGAGTTGTTGGCGTCGAGGAAACGATCGCCCCCTGACGGTATTCTACGTAGACGCGCGCGTGTCATGTACACGCCTGGAGGAGGCAAAGCGTGACACCGACACGCATCCGCGAGTGGACCGGCGTGTCTATTTCACGCCTCGGCGTGATATCGGGTTGCACACACACACATTCAGGTCTTGATATGGAACTTGCACTTCTCATAATTAAATCAATCCCTGAAGCCCCACTCTACATTCTTTTCTCAGAAAACTTGTTTGACTTGAAAAATGTCAAACATGTTGAAGAAAAAGGTAACACTTTCTGTAAAGCCCATTATTATGCATTAGTAATGTCTCATAATACACCTTATAATTATGGTATAATGTTTCATAAATAATTGCTATTTTTAAGTGCTTATAAGACATTACAAGTCCGGCTGGAAGTTGTTCACTTTACTTAATTAAAATAAACTAAATCAACACAATTCGAGAACATTTTGTCTCAACTTAAATTCAATATGTTCAATTCAATTCAATTCAAGTTTACTTAATCCATTTGAGTAAGGTCTACATGCATATTTTTTGTAGCATTGATGAAACTGGTCTGGGGATTACCATTTCTCAGCATACTTTGCAGGGGATTAGATGGTGTGAACAAATGTTGAAACTAAGGGATATTTTATGCATTTTGAGCAAGATAAGAATAGGACTTTACTGTTCTGTTTTATAATTTTTTAAAAGTAGTGTTTGTTTGGCAGGAGTTTGGGGGGGTTACCGTTGTGGTGAAGACTGGTGCTTGTGCTTTGTTTGAGAATTTTTAATTCTCACTTTTAAATGATATTAGATTTGAATGCTGTTTAGCTCTATAAGCAGTTGCTATCAAACTGACTTTATCTCACTGTCCTTACAGCTGCATACCTGGGATATACTAACGATTAAATAATTTGGACCAACATAAAACAATTATTTTAATAAACCTTAGTAATGAATAAAATTAAGTTGAATGAATCTAATAAAGTTGAGTTAAACCAATTATACTGCATTGATTTCAACTAATCCAACTAAATTATGTTGGCTCAATGAAACTGTTTTAATTTGAATGAAATAAATGAAATTGTTTGTAAAAAAAAATTCAAATTTAATTAAGGGGAAGTTTATGTTATAACTAGGGTTGTCAATCGATTACATTTTTTATTTGAATTAATTACATGGTGTCCCAATCAATTCATCGAAATTAATCGCATATACAAATATTTGCTGAGAAAGCCCCTCATATAACAATAATTCAATATATAATGATGAAATAGTGATACATAGTTCTCTTTAAATATTAAATATATATATATATATATAAGATATTCAGATAATTAAAATGCATTACATACTTATAACATAAAGCCTTTTGACTTTTTACACTTTGCTGCTTTTGCATGACAGCACTTATCCGCTTAACTTTATTAACGTGCTGCGTTAAAATTGGATGTTGCTTGTGTTATAATACGTTGTACTCTAAAGTATATCTATGAATAAAGGGAAGTCTTATAATGTATTTTATCTGTAGTTATAATTATTAATGAGAAGTCATATCTTATTATAAGGTGTATTATGAGACATTATGAATACAGTATAATGCATTATATGGTAAATATGGGCTTCATTGAAAGTATTACCAAGAAATTATTTAACTTTAAAAGCAAAGTGGCCAATGAAATGTTTTTTAAGTACTGTTTTCTTGTCTGAGGATTCAGTCAAATTCATTGATCCACTTTGAATGTATTTAATTTGTTTTTACTTTCATGTACTAGATTTATTCCCCCTTTGTAACCCTCTACTTCCCTTTCTTTTACCTTAGGTATGGGCCCCTATGATCTCTTAGCCAGGCACATGGTTACAGAGCTCAGTGCAGTTATTGTATCTGTAGAGTGAGTATAATTCTTTTTTATTTTATTTTATTTTATTGTGTCAAAATGCTTTTATCCACCTCAAAATATAAATTAGGAAGGCTACAACACACAGTATATGATTCAACTTAACGCCTGAGACCCGAGCGTGACTGCTGTGAGCATTGTTCAGTTCTCTTTTTCATTTGTAACTAGTAGCACCTAATAAACAAGCAAAAAAATGGGACTTAGTTGTGAAATTGTAATTAATTTCAAGTTATAACAAGCTATAGAAAGAAAGCTTATTTTCATCAAATAGTTTATGTGTCCAGGAGTGTTGGTTAATTATGTTTCTGAGACATTATAGACATTACAGCTGATATTCTATAAAGTTGAATAATTAATTCAGATTGAAAGTAATGGCCAGCATCATCCAATCACTGCCAACCATGTTAAAATAAAATGATCCATTATAAATTGTGAATCTATGTACTGATGATCATTGTCCCATGTGTGTCAAACATGTTGAGTGGTCCAAACATCATCTGCAGCCTGAAACTGAACTTTTGATCAGATTTTAGGAGTGAATGCACTTAAGAGAACTATAAGATGCTCCCTAGCTCCCTATTTAGTGCATTACTTAACCTCCAGTGTGCTGTCTGTCTGCACTGGTCTCAGAACAGTTTGAAATGCATCTTATTTTCATCCTAACTCCATATAAAGCCTCTGAAAGACACATTTTCAGCTTTTGGATGATTCCATGTATTCATGTTTTCTTCTTAGGAATGGAACTCGACTTGGTGACTATGACTATGACCAGACTTGCTCTTGCATCAGATTGTTAGACCAGGAGATTTGAGACTTTGTCCTCAGACAGTTCAGAGGATTTAGGAAGTATTCTGGGAAGCAGAGGTGGACCTGTTTGCTTCCCCAGTGACAATGCAATGTCGCCTCTAGGACTCCACTGGTTCACAAATGGCCAGCTAAATGCAAGTATGCATTCCCTCCTATTTGCTTGCTACACCAAGCTCTGTACAAGGTTCGGGAAGACTGGGAAACCATGCTGTTGTTTGCACTGGAGTGGCACAACTGCCCTTGGTTTCTGAACTGGTCAAGCTACTGGATGATCCTGCCTGGAGGATTCCAGGCTCCATGTCTGGCCCCTGAACAAGGCTCACTAGACATTCAAGGGTTGTCTCAGTCAGTACTCAACACAATGTTGCAGGATAGGGCACCCTTGACGAGGCGGCTTTGCACTCTGAAATGGCACCTCTTTGTGGCCTGGTAGTCCTGTCAAGGTGAGGACCCAGTTCATAGTCCCGTGCAAGCGGTGCTTCACTTACTGATGACTAAGCCCTCTAGTCCTGCTACTGTCCCAGCGTGGGACTTAGCATTGGTGTTGCAAGCACTTACGGGTCCCAAGCTTAGGTTATACATACTGTTGTTGAAGTCTGTGCTACTGCTGGCAGTAGCATATAGGTGATCTTTAAGCTTCTTTGGTCAAAGACTCTTGTTTGGAGTTTAGACCAGGCTTGTCTATGGTTGTCCTAAGGACCAGAGAAGGCTATTTGCCCAAGGTTTAGCCACTCCCTTCAGGGCGCACCCTACAGACTTCCTCTCCTCCTCCATTTGAGTTGAACGAGGCTGCTCATGCTTTGTCCAGTGAGGGCACTGCATATATATGTTGACCGCACTTGTCAATTTAGGATGTCTGCTCTCTGTCTTCATCTAAAGCAACACAAATTTTTGACCATCTCCAAGAACTTTCACACAAGACTTTCCCACAATGTGGTTGATGCTATTCTAAGAGAACATCTGTCTGGAAGCAGGCTGAACGTCCCCTAACAACTTTGCCAGGTTCTATAACTTGGATGTTTCGATAATGACTTCCCAGGTTTTTACTGTCCAGAAGGGCTCATTTAAATGTTTTCACTACCCTAACTGGCTAGCGTGCATTGCTTGGTGCATGTGAATCAGTTGCACAGCGTTATGAAATACAGCTCCCATAGTTTCAGCTACTGATGCTGTGTCAAAGTGACTCATTTAAAGGGGAAAAAATTGGTTACTATCCTTGGTTCCCTGATAGGAGGGAACAAGACTCTGCGCAGATATGTTTAGGAACAGAGATGGCTCCTTCCTTCAATAGAAAAATCCTAACAAAATGGTGCTGTGCTCTATGTTATATGCATATGGGGCAGAGCATCTCCCGCACCATCTTAATTTTATGGCAGACTTTAGAGATCAACACTGGGGGAGTGTCAGCTTCTGATGCAGTGTGTGAATGTTTTTAAGCAGAATTCACAAGTTTGCACTTAAATGTATTCTAATTTTACGATAAAATTTAAACCAACTGAAACCACACAAATGCAAAAATCAAAGACAGACCTGCTGTGAATCAGGCTGTAATTCTGCACGAGAAATGTTTCTGCACACATAAGTACACTAGTGACTGAGACCATCTGTGAAAAAAGCTGCCATATACCAAGGCTCTGAATATGAGGTGTGTGAGTCCTGTAAAGCTGTTGGCTCAGACAATCTGCCATTGTATGTCATCAAGACATGGACAGACATGACATGAATAAAACTAAAATTGAAACAAAACCAAAAACTCAATATCTAAAATAAATTTCCTTAAAAAAAAAAACTAAAACTAAACTGAAACTGTCCTGCACTGCTTCTAAACTAACTAAAATGAAATTAAAATATCATTGATATAAAATTGATAATAAAATATTTTAAATTTTCGTTTTCAAAATCTTTACTTGTGCATGTTACTAAATCTTTTTGCTTCTTTTAAAGTCTCCACCTGTTGCATTGCAAACACACCATCTACTGGCCATGAATCTCTAGCAAGAGAAATGTCACGGCTGGAAGGAGACCTATGAGCTGTGTTTGGGAGTTTTTTAATATTGTGCACTGACTTGGGAGGGTGAAAAGACATCCCAGTCTCAGTGTATCCGGTTTCACAAGGTGTTTCCTGGTGTCCAGACTAGGCATGTAAGGATACACAAATTTCAAGATACAATATGATGCATACCCTCACAATACAATATGAGCAACCACAAATGTTTCGCACAGACGTATTCAAGTATTTGACATAAATGTCTTTTAAATTATAAATGCCACAAAAGTGACTGACATTGGCATAAAAAAAGATAATAAAGTAACTTAAACAACAGCACTGCATTTATTTAACTTGATTGTTATGAGAAAACGTCTCGGGTTACAAGTGTAACCCTTGTTCCCTGAAAAAAGCGGAACGAGATGCTGCGCTTGCTAAAAGCGCTATGGGAACAATCTTGCATTGCGAGCAGCTGTGAATATGTGTGTAACACGTCAATGAAACATTGACCAGAAATTTATAGCCTCGGTTGGTGAGATCATTTGATGCACCTGTGACCAGGCTATAAATAGAGGCGTGTTCGTCAGATACTTTTTTCTGAGGAGCAGTCCTGGGATGTCCCAGTGTGGCAAAGAAGCGCAGCATCTCAGTCCGCTTTTTTCAAGGAACAAGGGTTACACATGTAATCCGAGACGTTCCCTTTACAAAAAGCTTCACTATGATGCTGCGCTTGCTAAAAGCGCTATGGGAACGAAATACCCACGCCGCCGCACTGGGGCTGTCCGGACCCCCACGGTTGTGAAGTGTGCTCACAAGAACGCGAGAGGTCTCAGACATGAGCTTGAGATGTCGACTCAAGGGCGTAAAATCCGGAGTAGCAAGAACATCTAAACCATAGAGCCTGATGAATGTGTGCGGAGAGGACCAGCCTGCCGCATCACAGACTCGCTTATACATGAGCTTCAGATGTCGACTCATGGGCATAAGAGCCCAGTAGCATGAACATCCAAACCATAGAGCCTGAAGAATGTGTGCAGAGAGGACCAGCCTGCCGCATCACAAACTTGTTCAGGCATGAAAGATTTAAGCCATAAGATCTGAGAATGTGTGCGGAGAGGACCAGCCTGCCACATCACAAACTTGCTTAGACATGAGATTAGATGTCGCCCCAAGGGCATAAGAACCCGGGGTAGCATGAACATCTAGTAACATGACCATACAACCAGATGAATATGTGTGGAGAGGACCAGCCTGCCTCATCACAAACTTGCTGCAGAGGGACCCTCTAGCCAAGGCTTTAGAGGAGGCGACCCCTCTGGTGGAGTGAGCCCTGACACCTACTGGCGAAGCTTGACCGCACGCCTCGTAGGACAGGGCAATAGCATCCCTCACCCAATGCGACATAGTCTGTTTGGTAGCGGCTGCCCCCCTGTTGTGGCCCCCATAGCAGACAAATAATTGCCCTGATTTACGCCACTGGCTAGTGCGGTGGACATAAGTCTGAAGGGCACGGACTGGGCAGAGTCTGTGAAGTCTTTCTTGCTCCGGCATTAAAAACGGCGGGGAGCAGAAGGCTTCCAGAGTGACAGGATGTAATGTTGAAAAAGGGACCTTAGGGAGGTAGTCGGGATGCGGATGCAGAATAGATTTGGCCATACCTGGGGCAAATTCTAAACAGGCCAGCAAAACAGACTGTTTTGACAGAGCCTGTAGATCCCCAATCCTCTTAAGAGAGGTAATCGCCATAAGAAAGACCATCTTGAGAGTCAGAAGTCTGTCAGACGCTGACTCTAGAGGTTCAAAGGGGGTCTCAACCAGACCCTCCAGGACTATTACTAAGTCCCATGAAGGAGTTCTGGTCCTAACAGGGGGCCTCAGTCGGATGGCTCCACGAATGAAGCGAGCGAGTAGAGGATGTTTCCCCAAAGGCACCCCGTCGATCAAAGCGTGGCAAGCCGAAATGGCGGCCACATAAACCCTGAGAGTAGCGGGGCATATGCCTGCTGACAGTTTTTCCTGCAGAAAGTCCAGAACTGAAACAACTTGGCAGTTAACTGGATCTGCACCATGTGAACTGCACCACTTTTCAAAGACACCCCATTTATTGTCGTAGATTCTTCTGGTAGAGGGAGCCCTAGCACTAAGAATGGTCTCGATAACCTCAGGCGACAGCCCTGTGTCCATCAGTTGGTATCCTTCAGGTGCCAAACATGAAGTTTCCACAATTGGTGCCGGGGGTGATATATCGTCCCCTGTGCCTGAGACAGAAGGTCCCTCCTGTCCGGAATCGCCCAAGGCGAGCAGTCGAGGAGAGATATTAGCTCTGAGAATCAAATCCTGTTCGGCCAGTAAAGCGCTATCAGTAAGAGCAGTTAACCGACTTTCTAAATTCTGGACAAACACTTCATCCAATGCAATTTGGTTTTAGAAAAAATTACTCGACCGAAATGGCTACCTGCTATTTTGTTGAAAAAATCAAATCAAAACTAGACCGTGGGAGTGCTGTAGGAGCAGTTTTTCTGGATTTAAAAAAAGCTTTCGGTACAGTAAATCATAATGTTCTTCTCTCTAAGTTGTCAAATTTTAATTTTTCTGATGCTGCTATGAAATGGATGGAGTCCTATCTTACCATGAGAAGACAAAGTACCAGAGTTGGGAATAAAATGTCATCATTCAGTAACTGTTCTGTTGGCGTCCCGCAAGGCTCAGTCTTAGGCCTTTTGTTATTCAGTCTATATGTTAACGACTTACCACTAGCATGTCCTCAAGTTGACACCCAAATGTATGCAGATGACACGGCCATTCTGGCACATGGAAGAGACAGATACGAAGTGGCAACCAAATTAACAGCAGCAATGGCAAAAATTGCCACATGGCTCTCTGAGTCTTGCATGACACTAAACGTCAGTAAAACTGAGTGTATGTATTTTTATATAAGGAAAAATGAAAATCAGCCAGATGTCGTTGTAAATGGGGAAAAAATCCAGATTGTGTCACACTTTAAATATCTGGGAGTTATTCTTGATTCACAGTTGTCTTTTAAGAAACATATAAAGCAGGTTTGTAATAATGTTAAATTTAATTTAAGAAATTTTAGACACATTCGTAATCAGTTACCTTTAGACGCTGCCAAATTGTGTATGCACTCAGTGATTGTCTCACATTTTACATACTGCATTACAAGTTGGTCACAAACCGGAAAAACAATAGTTGCTCCATTACAAACGCTATATAAACAAACTCTTAAAGTATTAGATAAAAAGCCATCAGGTTATCACTACTGTAATATCATTCAAAAGCATAAACTTTTGACTTTTAACAATTTTATGTGCTTTGCCAATGTTTGTTTAGTGTACAGAGTAATTAATAATCTGGCTGCGCCCCCATTAGAGGAGTTCATAATATTGCTCTCAGATAGTCGGAGAACAACCAGGGCGACCAGTAGAGGTCACTGTGCCGTACAGCGCAGACGTACTGAGTTTGGCAGATCAGCCTTCTCTATAAGAGCCTCTAAGTACTGGAACTCAGTCCCAAATGAGATTAGAGACATCAGTACATTCACTTGTTTTAAATATAAAGTAAAATTATGGCTAAAATCTATACAATCATGTATCCATTAATCATAAACTCAAAAAAAAAAAAACTCATTTTTTGTCGTATCCTAATATTGTATTGTTGTGTCTATTAATATTGCACTTTATTTTGTTCTGTTGTTTTATTGTGTTTTTAAGAATGTGAAACTTGTTGTCTGAGAGGCTACTTGCGTGATGACGTTTTATGGTATATTTATATGTGTTTGTTGGATTGTTAATTGTATGTTACCTCTTCCTGCCCAGGGACTACAGATGAAATTTAGCTTGTAGCTAATTCTGGTATGGCTGAGTGCCATACACTGTCCCTGTTAAATAAATAAATAAATAAATAATAAATAAATAAATAAGAGGCAAGACCCTTGCTGGCAAACTCTGGCCAAGACTCCCGGGAGCAGAGAAACCGGGGGAAACGCATACAGACACAGTCTGGGCCATGTATGCACCATCGCGTCCAGACCCAGGGGGGCTGGGTGACTCAGAGAGAAGTAGAGGGGACATTGCGCAGGCTCTTGAGAGGCGAAGAGGTCCACTTCTGCTCTGTAAAATCTCTCCCAAATTTGTTGTACTACGTCGGGGTGGATTTTCCACTCGCCCGTCGGTATGTGTTGTCTGGACAGAAAATCTGCTCCCATATTTAGGCGTCCAGGGATATAAATCGCCCTGAGTGACAGGAGATTGCCCTGGGCCCAAAGGAGTATCCAACGTGCCAGCAAATTCAGGTGGCGAGAGCGTAGACCTCCTTGATGATTTATGTAGGAGACTGCTGCTGTGTTGTCCACCCACACAAGGACATGGCAGCCTCCCAGATGTCGGAGGAAGTATTTCAGGGCCAGAAATACCGCCATCAGCTCGAGGCAGTTGATGTGCCAATCGAGCTGATGACCCTCCCATTCTCCTTGGGCTTGACGACCACATAAGACCGCTCCCCAACAAGTCTGTCGTTAGCATCTTGCGATGGCATGACGCACCCAGAGTGGGACCCAAGGTAAGAAACCGGGGTCTGAACCACATAGAAAGGGAACGAAGCGCTCGGCGCATAACCCTTATTTGCCTTATGGGACTGGCCCTTGGATGAAATCCCCTGACTTTTAGCCAAAGCTGAAACGGTATCATATGGAGAAGGCCCAAAGGAATCACCGTGGACACAGACACCATGTGACCTAGTATTTGTTGATACTGGAAAACAGTGCAACTTTGACCTAGCCTGAGATTGCTCAGGGAGTTTTGTATGGACATGATACGAGCGGGAGACTATTGTGCCCGCATCGTGATCAAGTTCCACATAACCCCTAGATAGGTAATTTCCTGGGTCAGAGAGAGAACGCTCTTCTCGGTGTTGAGTATCAGACCCAGAGAACCCAGATGAGCTAAGACGATATCTCTGTGCTGAACTGCTAGTTCTTGAGACTGTGCTAATATCAGCCAGTCGTCTAAATAATTCAGAATGCGGATGCCCTGGAGTCGCAACGGAGCCAGTGCCGCATCCATGCATTTCGTGAATGTGCGGGGTGATAGGGCTAGGCCGAATGGAAGCACCCAATATTGGAAGGCTTCGTCCCTGAAAGCGAACCTTAAGAACTTCCTGTGCTGTGGCAGAATTCCGATATGGAAATATGCGTCCATAAGATCATGACCAGACAATCGTAACGTTGGATCTGAGACACGATCGCCTTGACAGTTAGCATCTTGAACTTGAACACCCTGACCGATCGGTTCAAGCCTCGAAGATCTAGAATCGGACGCAACCCCCCACCCTCCTTGGGAACCAGGAAGTATCTGCTGTAATAGCCTGACTCTCTCTCTGGAAGGGGAATATGTTCTATGGCCCCTTTGACCAAGAGATTTTGCAGTTCTTTCCACAGTAGACATGCCTGTCGTGGTTTCACGGTAGTGGGAACCACGCCGTTGAAACGCGGAGGACTGCGAGCAAATTGAATTCTGTAGCCTTTTTCTACTGTTTCTAGAACCCACATAGAAATACCTGGCAGAAGTTTCCATGCTGTTTCCCTTCCCTTGGCCACCAGACAGAAATCTGTCCTCTAATTTGGAGCGTTTGGGGGTTTCTTGGTTGCGTGGCCAGTCTAATTGAAGTCTGGCCACTGCACGAGTAACCACATCGAGTAACTCTTCAAAGGTTTTGGAATCATGCTTGAGTGCTCTGATATGGAATCTGCAGACCCAAGAGAAACAAGGTCCTCCCCGCGAACTGAAGAGGCGCCGGAGCACGCTTCAAGATCACATGAAGGACCAGCCGGATCTGGGGAGAGAGCGAGCGAAAGGGACAAACCCGTCTCACATTCCACAGCCAGATCCATACGAGAGCCCCACGAATGAAGTGTGTGTGCCGGATCTCGGAAGTAAGCAAGGCGAGCGCGAAGCATCCTGACCGAAAGTAGGTCACAATGCGCGCACCCGCCCTGCCCCAACACGAGAGCAGCGTGCTCTTCCCCCAAACAAACAAAGCAAAACTCATGCATGTCCTTGTCAGTCATATAACGTCGACAAGGAAACACGCACCGTTTGCTCTGTTTCTCCGACATTTTCTCTCTTTTTTATATACATATTTTCTCTTTTAAAGATCAGAGAGAATAGGAAAGAAAGAAAGTTCTGTGCACTGCCTAACAATTTCTAACTCCTAACAAAGGGAAGGCTTGTGAGACACAGCACAGGATGCTCTGAAGAAAAAAAGATCTGTCGAATACTCTGGTGACGCCTCTATTTATAGCCTGGTCACAGGTGCATCAAATGATCTCACCAACCGAGCCTATAAATTTCCGGTCAATGTTTCATTGACGTGTTACACACATATTCATAGCTGCTCACAATGCAAGATTGTTCCCTTAGCGCTTTTAGCAAGCACAGCATCATAGTGAAGCTTTTTGTAAAGGGACCCTAATATGAACTCACAATTTTCATGTTTTTCTTGAGAAAATAACTTTGTCTACACACTGTTCATTTATATTTGTATAGCACTTTTAAAAATACAGAGTTTTAAAGGAGCTTTATATAAAACCATGCCCCCTGTGAGAAAGCTGAAGTGACATTAGCAAATAAAAACTCCTTTTAATATTATTTAATATATTAAAAAATAAAATAATGCTCGAGAGGATCCTGACATCTGGCTTTACTATACATGTACATAATCCAATATTATTTAGCCATTTGAGCAAATGTAATTTATTTGCCCTCTTCTCCATTTCACTTTGCATGTAAACTTTACAGCCGTTATTACCGGCGTATCCAATGCGTGCAAATGTTGTTCTCAAAGCTGCTTACATTTCGAAGTCAAAAGCAGAGAATTCGAAGTCTCATGTAATCACAGGTTTTTTACATTGTCGGTTTTAATAAGCTGTTTTTTTTTTATATAGTTTTGAGCGTCTTGTTGCGCGTCACACTCGCTGCGAGAGGCGGCTTTTAAAGTTGCTACTGCTGTTTCTGCCTCACATAGCAACAGATTTGCGCGGTGATGTCGGCGCAAATAAAGTGACATGTTTGATGTACTGTAGCTCCGGGACATGACACCGTTGTTTGGCAAATTTGTCAAATTGTACCACTACAGTACAATCTACTTGCTGTTTGCCATTGATCTTCTCGCCTATGTACTGTAGCTCTGTTGCTCTGTTTTCCTGTGAGCACTCTCTGGGAGTTGCAATGTCTCAATGTTGCACTGCTTGGTTTTAATTACACTATAATGTGTCTATGTATCGCAAGATACATATGGTAAGGAATTATGAGCATTGTATAGTACGATACAAGACGATACAATATTTTTTTTCCTAAAAATATTTATTATGTCCTGGTTTCAGCTCACTGATTTATTTCTTTGAAATGAAATATCCTTAGTGTGCCTCTAGCTATCGTCATGCTGTTTTTGTCTTTTTGTCATGTCTTTTTCTAGTCTTTCAACAAATCAGTTTACTATACCAGGTTGTCCTGTCAGCCAGCAAAATATTGGAAATGCCAAAATGAAAATGCTTTTTCAACAAGCTAAAAAAAACCCTAACCATTTCATTGCACAACACGTGAAAATGTAAGCGAGCTATATTGCTGTCAATGTAAATGTTGATTCTCTCATTCCCACACAGGTAAAGCAGACATTACAGTTTTTATCTAGACAGCTATGACAGACACTCTGCACTGTTTACATACTACAAGTACATTTAAACGTCGGATGTGGGAATTGAAATTTACATTTTAGGGTCCAGTGTAGTGAACTTTGTGTTAAAATGTGTAGCTGGCAATCCCTTAAATGAAATTTGATGCCATGAATTGCCTCGAAAAACATATAAATATATATGCTACATTCTTGACTTCATATACCTGCTTCAATTTGTTTACAGAGCAGAATGATGCACTCTGGATATCTGCTCTTTTTTAACACCATTGTTTCTGACAAGCTGGTCCAAAATCTGGTTGATATAAGTCTGTACAACTCCATCAACAACCCATTACTGGACCACAACTGTTATATAGCTGGGCCAGATCACTTTCATCTCTACGGGTCAAAAACACAAGTGTTCCAGGCTGTTCTCACTGTCCACATATTACCATTTTGGCAGACACAGCATAAATAATTTCCCGATGACACCACTGTGATTGTTCTGATAACTATCAACAATGATTCCACACTGTGAATGTGAGCCCTCTCAGCATGTGTCAGCGTTCCAGCATTCCAGAGCAGATTCCATGTAGTAGAATGGACAACAGCAAAAACAAGGACACGTGGCTAGCCAGCAGAGCATGTAAATTAGACACATTAGAAACTTTTACCTCTAATCACAAGACAAATGAGGCCTAGTGATGAAAGGATAAATGAATCCAGAAGAAGTGTGCCGAGTAACCTTCAGACCTAAAGTTTGCTCTCTTTATCTCCTGTACAGACAGATAGTTGACTTGGAGGTCTGGCTTCATGCTGCCAATATTCCTGATGCAAGCACTGTGATCTTATGCATAGATGCACCAAGTAATGCTACTGATGACACCTAAAACCCCAAGCGTCTATGCCCATGAAGATCATGTACCATACCATGCAGCTCACCTTATTCTTTTTGTGCAAAAAAAGAAGAAAACCGGAGACCCTCTGAAGTAAATGTAAAGAAAACTTGTGTATTTGTCTCACCCGCCACAAGGTACAGAGAAAAACAGTTTGAGGACAGTTTTCTATTGTGGTTTGAAGGTGGCAACAGAATTGTGGAAGACTTGTAGATGAGATACTGTATATTCGAGCATCGTTGGCATAACAATGAAAACCTTCAGTCCATGCTTTTGTATTTTTTGCCCAAGGAGAAGGATGATTCATTGATCCAAGATGGCGGCGCGGTAGCACGCAGCGGCCACTCCGGATCCAAAATGGTACTATTTTTGTTTAAAAAGCCCGACTTTTGCGGCACATGGACATCGGAGCAACCGGTGTTCGTGTCTACCATCGCCAATCACTACTAAGATATAAGACTCATGCAAAAACCAAGCTGCATGATGAACGCGGTAGGTGCTACGTGTACTCGGCTTGCTACAGAGACCAGGCCTCGAGGCCTTGGCATCGCCTGATGCCAAGCGCATGAAGCAGGGCATCCAGGCCATCACCAACTACAGGACAACATCCATTGCCTGTGACAAAGATGCCTCCCTTCCAGATGCGCTGAACAACTTCTACGCTCGGTTTGAAGTGCAGAACGACGTGGTGGCGAGGAAGACCACCCCTCCTCCCAACGACCAGGTGCTCTGTCTCACCACGGCGGATGTGAGGAAAACTCTACGTAGACTCAACCCACGGAAGGCCGCTGGACCAGACAACATTCCTGGCAGAGTGCTCAGAGGATGTGCAGACCAGCTGGCAGATGTTCTTACCGACATCTTCAACATCACTCTGAGCAGCGCCGTCGTTCCAACGTGCTTCAAGGCTACCACCATCATTCCCATGCCAAAGAAGTCTTCAGTGTCCTGCCTCAATGACTACCATCCCGTTGCACTCACACCAATCATCATGAAGTGCTTCGAGAGGCTCGTGATGAGGCACATTAAGACCCAGCTTCCCCCCTCACTGGACCCACTGCAGTTTGCATATCGTCCAAACCATTCAACAGACAACGCCATCGCCACAACCCTCCATCTGGCCCTCACCCACCTAGACAAAAAGGACTCATATGTTTGAATGCTGTTCATAGACTTCAGCTCAGCATTCAACACAATAATTCCTCAGCACTTGATTGGAAAGCTGAACCTGCTGGGCCTGGACACCTCCCTCTGCAACTGGATCCTGGACTTCCTGACTGGGAGACCTCAGTCAGTCCAGATCGGGAACAGCATCTCCACCACCAACACACTGAGCACTGGGGCCCCCCAAGGCTGTGTGCTCAGTCCACTGCTGTTCACTCTGCTGACTCACGACTGTGCAGCAATGCACAGCTCGAATCACATCATCAAGTTCGCCGATGACATGACCGTGGTGGGTCTCATCAGCAAGAACGACAAGTCAGCATACAGAGAGGAGGTGCAGCGGCTAACAAACTGGTGTATAGCCAACAACCTGTCCCTGAATGTGGACAAAACAAAAGAGATGGTTGTTGACTTTAGGAGAGCACAAGGTGAACACTCCCCACTGAGCATCAACAGCTCCTCTGTGGAGATCGTCAAGAGCACCAAATTCCTTGGTGTTCACCTGGCGGAGAACCTCACTTGGTCCCTCAACACCAGCTCTATCATCAAGAAAGACCAGCAGCGTCTCTACTTTCTTCGAAGGCTGAGGAAAGCACATCTCCCACCCCCCATCCTCACTTCATTCTATAGAGGGACTATTGAGAGCATCCTGAGCAGCTGCATCACTGCCTGGTTTGGGACTTGCACCGTTTCGGACTGCAAAGCCCTGCAGAGGATAGTGAGGACAGCTGAGAAGATCATCGGGGTCTCTCTTCCCTCCATCAAAGACATTTACAAACACTGCATCCGCAAAGCAACCAGCATTGTGGACGACCCCACACACCCCTCACACAAACTCTTTACCCTCCTGCCGTCTGGCAAGAGATACCGAAGCATTCGGGTCCTCACGACCAGACTGTGTAACAGCTTCTTCCCCCAAACCATCAGACTCCTCAATACTAAGTGACTGGTTTGACACACACACACGTGTCCTGAGTTGCACTTTAATTAATTTATTACTGGCTGCTACCTCAATAACTGCTATTTGCATAGAACACTATCTCATAGTATGTTATGTTTACATTTGGCATTTTTAGAAACTGTCATCTTGTTGCACTACTGTGTACTGGTCGGCGCTGCACTGTCTCTCACTGTGCCTATTGTAATGTTCATTATTTGTAATTTATTGTACTGTCCCGTACTTTTGCACACGTTTTTGCACGTGCACTTTATATAGGCATTATATACAGTAGGTATTTTTATTTAGTCTGTGTAGTCTCATGTGGTTATGTGTTTGTCCTATGTTTTATGTAGCACCATAGTCCTGGAGGAACGTTGTCTCGTTTCACTGTGTACTGTAATAACTGTATATGGTTGAAACAACAATAAAAACCACTTGACTTGACTTGATGTAAATTATAAAGAGAAGGGTGTTCAAAACTGATCTTTTGGTGATCCTGTGTGAAATACTAGCAATGGTTCTGCTTTGACATAAATTTCCTTCAGAAAAGATTTGAACCAGAGGGAAAAAGTGACAGTGATGTATAAGGTCGGGTCCAGGAGAAGAAGAATATTAAGTGCTCCAGGGTCTTCCGAGACCAGAATACCATTAACTTTAAAGGTGCTGTCTCAGGGCAGTGGAGGAGACACTATATGGCCTGGAATATCTCAAAAAGATTGTTAGATGTTTTGGTAGCTTAGAGGTAACACCTGTCTCTAGTACTTTAGCCATGAAAACAAGGTTGGATATAGGTTTGAAGCTATGTAAAACTGGCAAGTCTGAAACAAGAGTGACAACTGCTGTTTTTAGTTATAAAAGGACAATGACAAAGGTGAGTGGAGTATCAGGTGAGAGATAGGTTGAGAGATAGCATAAATACATTTAATAAATAAATGAAGAAATAGGAATAAAGGTTGTGGAAATGGGGCAGCAAATAGAATTGCAAAACAGATGTTGCCGTTTCAGTGATTGGTGCAAATGTCTGTTGTCTGAAAAGAGATAAACCATACCTTGTGTGTCCATTGTATGGCTCACCCATTAGAAGTTTTCAGTCATTTTAGCCATCTATTTAATTCATGATTCTGGAGCCTATTGACCTGGCCCTCAGTCTCCCTGCATGTGAAAGATTTATTTGATTTAACGCTATTAAACAAGACAAATAAGACATCAGAAAATGATGTCAGAAAATCAGACACATTCTGTCCCTTGCCTTGAGTTTTCCTTCTCCTCGGAGTGGTCCAGCTTCCACCCACCTGCCAGGTCCAGCATTCGATCTTACCCATCTGGTCTGGTGCCTTACGTCAGCTGTCTAACTGTAACTACAGCACCAACTCTTGCCCCTGTTCCAGGGACTGTGTCAGCTGTCCCTGGTCCAGTAGGTGTGTTACTGATACCCATCCTGTCCCCACCCTGTGTCTGATTCTCATTGCATTTCATATTCCATCCTCTTCAGTCCCAAAGTGTGCCTATTAATGCATCTACTGTTCTCAGACTCTCTCATACTCCTGGTTTTCTTTTTCTCCATAATCTACCTGGGCCCTGTCTCACTTATAGTTTAGGGCTGCAACAAATTATTATTTTGATAATCAACTAATCTAATTATTATTAGAGCATTTATTTGTCTATTCGGGCGATTAATCATTAGCTCTTAATCGACTGTTCAGTTTGTGCCTTGACTTAAAAGGTTGTATTAAACATGCTTACTAACAATAAAGAGGACGAAATCATCTTTTAAATATACCTCTAAATGACATTCACTGAATTAAAGGGAAAAAAAGCACTTTTTATTAAGTTTAATTCAGTTAAAAAATCTTTATCAAGAGTTGTTTTCCATTTAAAATGATTTAAAAATCCTTAAAACAAGATACCTTTACTTGAGAAGCAACATATAAGATATTTAGACTTGCTTTCAGAGAAAGAGTCTCTTGAATATAAGTGTCTGTGTGTATAAGTGTATTTTCTTTTTTTACTTCATACTTCTTCCAGAGCATATACTTATATTGAAGATTATCTGAAAGCAAGTCTAAATATCTTGTATGCTGCTTCTTAGGTAAATGTATCTTGTTAAAAGAATTTTGAGATAAAAATAATTATTTCAAATATTAAATATTTTAAATTATATTCAACATTCAAAGATAACAAATTCTTCTTCTGCAGTATAACTCCTAAAGTAAATGTACATTATTTGTAGATATTTATACTGAAAAACAAGCCAAAATAACGACCAATCAAAAACATATTTTGTTGCAGTGTTTAATGGGTAAAGATAACCCTCTCTCAACTTTTTGTTCACTTCGAACCATCTTTAACTCACAGAAACAAACCTCTCTCTTCTATAGTTTAAAATTTATTTTCTTCACAATAAGATAGACACCTTGACAAATATTTTTTGATTCACTAATTACTATGTCGTGAGCCATCATGTTATAATCTGCAGCATGCAAGTACGTCCCCGCCCCAGAGTGTGCATAAGCTGGGATGCAGTTTCTCTCCCCCTTAGAACGGGGTCATTTCACTTCACTCACAGAGAAATTACAGTTTTGAAGTTTATACTCATTTACATGACCTGCTTCCTTATTATTTAAACTTTAATAAAGAATGCATTAAAGATGTAACGCTGGGGTGTTTCCTTTAAAGACTCTCTGACATGCAAGCTTTGCTACATTGGAGTAGCAGCTCTGGCTCCGCTTTATTTCATAACGAGATTGGTTCTGTATTTATTTATTTGGTACTTTTGGATAATTCCCTCACACTTTGCGATCTACATCCCCTAAAGCTCTTTGGAAAGTTTTCAGTGCGACTGTGAGCTGTCTTCTACTCAACCAGGCGCAAAGTGGTAGGTGCTGCTCTAGCGCGCCATCATTAGAGTTTAATGTGAGCTCATGTTCAATTAAATGAGATCAAATGACTATTCGGCAACGAAAATTGTGACAGTAAAGGTTGCAGTTCTGGTTGGACAGGGTCACAGAAAGTAGGGAAAGAATAATGCCAGGGTTTCTTACCACTAATAAAATGTTTCTGGTGGTCGCTAGACTTTTGGAAGGTCTTTTTCGTGCATTGATAATCAGAAAAATGGCCAGATGATTATCAGCCTATATCTGCATTTTTTCTGATATAAATAGGGCATGTTACACAATAGTATTGTCGCTTCATATACTGTATATTTTCACAACAGAGCTTTGGTAAAGTGAGAGTGGCAGGGTAACATAAAGGAGGTCACACAACTGAACCGTCTGGAAGATGACATGGCGCGTTCTAAAATTCTAAACAATTACGTTCTATGAAGGTACGTTTGTCATTGTCACCCAGCTACAATTCCAGAGGCTGCTCAAATTTCTGCAGTGCCACGGAACGCATCTTGCATAGTTTTCCATAAAATTTGATACAAATAATTTGATTCAAAGATCATTTACTCTAGTTATCACTGGATGATATATTGTGTATATGTGTCTTTCACATAGCATACACAATGTATTTTTAGTTACAAGTTTGTCTTTTTGTGAGTTGACAGCTTGAATGAAACCTATTCAAGACTAGACAGAGAAATTGCCCCATTTTTAATCTTTCAGTTTGTGCAGTTATATCGGTTTCAAACACTAACATCACATGAAGAAGTACATACACTTTCTTAACTTTTGTTTATATGCTGACTAGATCCACACTTTTGTTTGATACCTGTGCCTTGTCCTACCTATGCAGTACTTCCCATTCAGTGTGTAACCGCTTCAGAATTTAGCATATGTCTAGGTTACGTGTGTAACCTCCATTCCCTGATGAAGGGAACGAGATGTCGTGTCGAAAAAGCGACACTAGGGGTCTCTCTTGAGCGCCGAATATGCCTCTGATGCATGAAAAAAGGCCAATGAGAAGTTGGCAGACAGTATTTGCATACCCCGCCCCCGGACATACGGGTATAAAGGCGAGGAAATACAATGAGTTAATTCAGGATTTTTCTGAGGAGCCAGGAGTGTCCAGCCACCTCAGTGGCTTGGCTCAGCGACATGGCCGGGAGGACACAATGTCTCGTTCCCTCCATCAGGGAATGGAGGTTACATACGTAACCTAGATGTTTCCTGTCTGTCGCTCACTTCAACGTTGTGTCGAAGAAGCGACACTAGGGGTCCACTTCAAATCACAGCATGTGCTGAGCTGTGTACGTGTACTGCTGACACAGGAGCGGGCAGGTATTTCACGTGCCAGGATGACCAGCTGTGTCAGACTGCACGTACCCTTTCCCAATGCCCCATAAACGACGTCGGAATCCTTCTAGTTGCCCAAGCAGGGGAAAAAGGCGAAGCTTGCCAACCTGGGACGGGCCGAGCCTAGCCGGGCCTCTTTTCTCTCTATGTTTCTCTCATAGATCCAAACAGCTGTGGCCCTTACCGCATTGTGGGAAAGGGGTCTTACCCATTTTCCTATTCTTTCAGGGGGAAAAGACCCTGCGGAGACCACACCTGCCCAGGAAGGTGGAGGTAACGTGGCAAAATACATCACATGGGCCTCTTTGGTCACATGTGGGAAAGAATGGCGCGGTGGTTGATCCAGCCTCGAGGAGGGGGGAGTTGCTACAACACGGCGACCGAAGGGCAGCGGGAACTGCCTAAGGGAGACGCGGGTCCACTCGTAAGGGGACCGTACCACGGAAAATACACAAAGGATGAGTCCGCGTAGGAGGCCTGATCTGTGGAGCACCTTTCCCAGTGCAGTGTAGATTTGAGATACCCTCAGTGGATTGGGTCGGCAAATTCCTCCACTGAATTGCAGACCCACAGGGCTAGGGAGGAGTCATCCAGGGAGCCAAGTGAGTGGGATCTCCTGGGAGGGAAAAGCACACTGTTTTACCTAGGCCGAGGGAAAGGGTGCAGGGCGCAAACGATTCACCCGGTCAGACCTTCAGCGTGTACTGAGTTCTACCGGCTCGGACCTGAGAAAACACGGGATGAGACTGACTCAACCCTGAGGTTGTAAAACCTTGCAAAGTTATTGGGTGTTGCCCAACCCACAGCTCTGCATATGTCTGCCAGAGAGGCGCCCCTAGCCAGTGCCCACGAGGACGCAACACTCCTTGTTGAGTGTGCTTGGACCCGCAAGGGGGGGGGGCACGGCCTGGGTGTGGTAGGCCAACAGGATGGCGTCCACCAGCCAGTGGGAGAGCCTCTGTTTGGAGAAGATGTTCCCTTTCCGCTGTCCGCCAAAGCAGACAAAGAGCTGCTCAGCATGCCTGAAGTCGTGCATGTGGTCCACGTAGGTGCGTAAAGCACGTACCGGGCACAGCAATGAAGGGGCTGGGCCTGCCTCCTCCCTGGGCAGCGCTTGCAGGTTCACTATCTGGTCTCTAAAGGGTGTGGTAGGAACCTTGGGCACATAGCTCTCGGGAGGCAAGCAGGTCTACCTGGGCCTTGCCGAACCGATCCCAAATCAGCTGTATCGCCTGGGGGTGGAGCCTCCACTCTCCGCCAGGCAAGCGTTGTCATGACAGCGCATCCGCTACCACATTGAGGTTGCTGGAGATGTGAGTGGTGCGCAGCGACCTGAGTTGGTGCTGGCTCCAAAGGAGGAGACGACGGGCGAGTCGTGACATTTGGCGGGAACGTACGCCACCGTGGCAATTTATGTACGCTACCGTGGTGGTGCTGTCTGACCTGATTAACCCTCAGAGGTCTGAGGGTGTTTTGGGCCCTGGAGAAGTTTTGACATGCCTTGACATTTGTGCTTTTTTCCGTTGCTTAAAAACATATTAATGGCTAAAGTCTGATAACACTGTATTCAGCACAAACTGGGCTACAATAATATGTGAGCAACATGTGTATACAGGTTTGTATTTTTGAGAAAATAACATTTATGCGTGGTTTTTGAAAAAACAAAAATTTGAAGTCACTGAAATAAGGTCATATAATACATACTAAATATTTGTCCACAAGACTTTTGAGAACTGGATCTTGTAGCCTAGAGTTTTTGCTACAAAATAATGTGAAAACCATCCTGATCACTCATTCATACAAAACA
This sequence comes from Moxostoma hubbsi, assembly GCA_032164185.1. Classification (NCBI taxonomy): domain Eukaryota; kingdom Metazoa; phylum Chordata; class Actinopteri; order Cypriniformes; family Catostomidae; genus Moxostoma; species Moxostoma hubbsi. Next base: position 1,536,387 of record JAVLUX010000030.1, read on the forward strand.
ATATAGTAATTTAACTTTTGTAAGACATTTTTAGTGTTGAAAGGTAATATGCGAGGAGGCGTGAACGATCATGAATATTGAGGTAATTTACACCTGAGGACACAAAAGACCACTCCCCTGGGCCTATCAATCAGGGATAGAGAATTAATGTGAGGAGACTTAATGATCAAAATCAAGTTTTAAGTTAAAAGAAGTAATCTGACTATATATTTTCTTTACATAGACTTTACTTAATTTTAGACCTACACTACCATTTAAAATAAATCTCTTCTGCTCACCAAGACTGCATTTATTTGATCCAAAATACAGTAAAAACAGTGATATTTTTAAAATTTAAAAGAACAGTTTTCTATTTAAATATATTGTAAAATGTAATTTGTGATCAAAGCATAATTTTCAGCATCACTACTGCAGACTTCAGTGTCAAATGATCCTTCAGAAATCATAATAATATGCTGATTTTCTAATATGGGCATATTTAAAGTGCATTTTACTCATTTACACCAGAACAGATATTTGCAAGCACAAGCTTTGTTTAGGATAATGAGGCAGCATAAACAGTAGTTAAAATATAATCTAAACATTCATATTATTTTTATATCATATTTATATCATACAGCATACAATTTAAATACCTGCTTTAGCCGAAACAGCATTTAAATGTAACTAAAACTTGCTTATTAGGACATATTTCAAATTTCAATACTCTGAATCCTGGCTGGCAAGTCTAGAAACAGTCCCACTAGTAAAATATGTTCAAGTTTATATAAAATAGCATGTCCCCCATGTGAACTAATGAAAACTAATTGACTTAGTCATCCGAAATTGTATGCTCGGTTGGATCAAGTCTCTCTTCAAAATACAAACGTTCATCGGAGTCCCGCTCTTCTTCTGAGGAAAAAGTTAACTCTTCCTTAATATCCAGAAGTTTCATCGCCTGTGTATCATTACAAATGCGCAGTAAAACGAATGAATTGTTTACATCAAACCTCTGAACACTGTCGGGGGCGTGTACATTTGCATTGATCGTCTCAGCACATTAGCGTATGAATGGCGCGCTCTGCTGGTGGGTGGGATCACATTAGAGATAATGAGATGAACCGGTAAAAACTGTACAGCGCTTTGTTTCATACAGATTACATTGCAGGAGAATATTTGTTTTACGTTTTACAATTGTTTTATTAAAAAGTAGACATTTTAAGCTTTCTTTAGACATATGTTTCATGTTTGTGTGATTAGTATTCGCGGAGTTTCAGTTCATTTTTGTGACGTGAAATATGCTTGTGAACACAGAGACAGCTGAAAGCTCACACTTTTTATGTTCTTTATTTTACAAAAGCACAAGGTTTTGTTGTTATTGTGAGTGTACACAAATAAAAGTAGACCCTTTATAGTCTCTAATGATGCCTTACACGTATCTGTATGCCCCAAAATGACTGATTATTTTAAGTTGTTTCTGCTGTATTGACGAAAATACCCAGCAGGACGCGCCGGCGCGTCCGTCGACCCCAGAGGGTTAAGACATGTTTGTCCCGAACTAACAGGAGAAACTTCCGCAGGGCAAAGAAAACAGTCAGCAACTCTAGGCAATTGATATGCCAGCGCAGTGGGGCCCCTTTCCAACTGCCTGCAGCAGTGTGCCCATTGCACACGGCACCCTAACCCAATTTGGAGGCGTCTGTCGTGACCAGGACGTGTCGGGACACATGCTGCAAGGGTACTCCTGCCCGAAGAAAGCAGAGGTCTGTCCAGGGTTTGAGTGTTTAGCGGCAGGCAGGGGTTATAAACACACGGTGTGTGCCGCGGCGCCATGCTCGTCTCGGGACTCAAGTCTGAAGCCAGTGCTGAAGCGGTCTCATATGCATCAACCCCAGCGGTGCGACCACCGTGGAGGATGCCATATGCCCCAGGAGCTTCTGGAAAAGTTTTAAAGGAACCACTGTGCCCGGCCTGAAGGAGGCGAGGCATTCAACACTGACTGGGCACGCTCGTTGGTGAGTCGTGCCGACATTGAGACTGAGTCTAACTCCATGGCGAGAAAAGAGATGCTCTGAACCGGGGTGAGCTTGCTCTTTTCCCAGTTGACCTGAAGCCCCAAACAGCTGAGGTGCCTGAGTACCTGGTCTCTGTGAGCGCATAATAGTCTCTGGAGTGGGCCAGGATGAGCCAGTCATCGAGGTAATTGAGTATGCGGATGCCGGCCTCTCGGAGCGGGGCAAGGGCTGCCTCTGCGACTTTGGTGAAGACGCGAGGGGACAGAGACATGCCGAAGGGGAGGACCTTGTACTGATATGCCTGGCCTTCGAACGCGAACCGAAGGAAGGGTCGGTGTCGAGGCAATATTGAGACGTGGAAGTACGCGTCCTTCAGGTCTACCGCTGCAAAACAATCTAGATGCTGGACACAAGTTAAGATGTGTTTTATCGTGAGCATTTGAACGGGAGTTTGTGCAAAGCCCGGTTGAAAACTCGCAATTCCAATATCGGTTGTAAGCCGTCGCCGCCTTTATTGGGTGCAATGAAGTAAGGGCTGTAGAGACCCTTCTTAATTTCGGTTGGAGGGACAGGCTCTATCGCGTCTTTGAGTTAAAGGGTAGCGATCTCCACATGCAGGGATTTGGCATGCTCGCAGTGTACTACGGTAAAGTGGAGGCCCGTGAAGGGGGGCTGAGGCCTGTCTAATTGAATTGAGTAACCGAGTCGGATGGTCTGGGCCAGCCAGCATGACGGATTGGGAAGTGAAAGACACGCATCCAAGCTCCGTGCTAGGGGCACCAAGGGGACGAATATTTTTGACGTACTGGCGGGGCTTCACAGCGGGGCGGAGCAGGTGTTACAGCGTCGGGAGGCGATGATGCGTCCTGAGGCTCTGATGCTGAGAATAGACTCAAAGCACTTACCTTGCTCCGCGCACCTGGCAGGGGGCGGGTTCGTGACTGAGGAGGAGGGCTGGTAGAGGCGTCCTCTGGACTCGTCTGAACCGGCCAGCCGGGAAACAGTTGTGGGGCTGAGAGTGGAGGATCCGCGTCCAGTGTGCCGGGACTTTTGAGGTGTGGCGGCAGAGTGCCGTGAGAATGGCATTTGCGGGCCAGGTGACCCAGAGACAAAGGAAATAGCTCTGTTATTGAGAATGTGGGTACTGCAGCCCCGACTAGGGCGTGGCCATCGCCTGCCCGAGTGACTGCGCTGTGACCTTCGTGGCCCTGAGGGCGAGGTCAGTCGCTGAGTGCAGTTCCTGCAGCACATCGGGATCAGGGCTACCCATGTGCACATCTTTAAGCGCCTTGGCCTGGTGGACTTGCAGGATGGCCATGGCATGCAGGGCGGAAGCGCCATGTCCGGCGGCGGTGTAGGCTTTAGCAGTCAGTGTAGACGTCGTCTTACAGGTCTTGGATGGGAGCACAGGGCGATCACACCAGGTGGTTGGGTTTCTGGGGCACAGGTAGAGAGCAACAGCCCTATCCACCTGGGGATCGCCGTGTACCTGTGGGCCACTCTGCCGTCGAGGGTAGCGAGAGTGGATGAGCGGGTGGCAAGACGAGTGGAGAGCGGCGCCCTCCACGTATACGTCAGCTCATCATGCACTTCCGGGAAAAATGGGACCAGGAGTGTGCGTGGCTGTGAGCGGTGCGGTGTTCCCAGGAACCAATCATCCAGCCGCGATGGCTGTGGGGATGGCGGAGGGTTCCAGTCCAGCCCCACGCTAGCGGTGGCCCGGGCAAGCATATCGGACATCTGCGCGTCCGCCTCAGCCTGGGCATGCTGGCCTGAAGGCGGCAGTCCAGGGGAGTCGTCTGCGTCAGACGCCGCGCTCTACGATGCAGCGGCGAGCTCATCCACTTCTAGCTCTAGAGGATAGGCAGGCTGGCTATGAGGCGAGCCGCTGTTGCCTCGAGCACGTACTGGAGTCAACGAGCGTGCCGGTGGATGGGTGGTCCGAGGGGGCGTACCCGGCGGAGCTGCACCCGCTGCCATCCTCAGATCGCCTCCAGAGCCAGCGGCATCGTATTCAATCCCATGGGAAGAAGGAGCGATCCGGGGGCGACTGGAGTGGCGTGCTTTCTGTTGAAAGCGAGCCGTGACCGCAATGTTGACATGGTCATGCTCTCACAGTGAGAGCATGAGCCATCCACAAACGCTGCCTCGGTGTGATCGCAACCCAGACACACGAGACAATGCCTGTGGCCGTCTGAAGTGGAGAGCACTCTACCGCATCCAGGAACTACATAAGGGCGGAATGGCATCTTTATAAAGACGCGTCCTGAAAAGGATATTCAACGCCGCTTGTATTGCTCTTTTAGAGGAAAATACCCTTTTACAGAGAAAATCACACTTTTAAGAATTTTAGGCGCTGTTTTAGCGCTCTTTAATTTTGCGCTGTCGAAGTGCCCAGGGGCAAACTGCACTGCCATGCAGAGAAGGAGAATAGCCGCTGATGTGCGCCGTAGATCCAACAGCAAGCAGAGTGTCAGAGGAACAGGAGTGGGTGTGTAACTCGCAGCTGACTGCTGACACGACCAAGGCTCAGAAGAAAATTTCTGAATGAACTCATAGTATTTCCTCGCCTTTATACCATATGTGGCGGGGTATGCAAATACTGTCTGCCAACTTCTCATTGGCCTTTTTTCATGCATCAGAGGCATATTCGGCGCTCAAGAGAGACCCCTAGTGTCGCTTCTTCGGCACGACATCGAAGTGAGCGACAGACGGGGAACAAAAGTTATAATACCCCTTTTGCGGTCTCCCAAAGATTTTACTTCAGACTTCATTAAAGGACAAATGACAGTGAATTGGATTGCACGTAAATTATATTTCTAATTTAAATGCCAGTTAATGTTAATAAATCAATACCTTAAAAACATATCGAGAAAATAATGTGCCGATCAGTAATAAATGAATCGATATTTCAAGATATTCCTAGTCCCGTCCATGCAAAATTCCAGACCACAAGGCAAATTTAATGATATTCATTGTGAGTTATGCCCTTTATATGTAAATATGCTTCTCATCTGCAATGTGCATTTGCGTGATGCAATTGAAGGCTCGTTTTTGCGCTAGTGTGCCGTGAGCCATAACAGAACTACTGGCGCAAGTGATTTGCTCTGTTCTAACCTACTGTATATCCGAAGCGTGCACGCATCAACCAGGCTTCTCTCGATATTGTGGTGCACACAAAATTGATGAGGCCCATTTTAATTCTAGTGAGAATTTTCTAGTTTAAAGTGCTATGGAGGAAGTAAAACTTCTGACAACACTCTGCTAAAAAAAGTTTTTTGTAATTATAAATTATAAATCTATCAAGTTGATCAATATTTTACAGTAGAAATAGTAACTGTGGTATTTTGACAAAAATGATATAGTTTCATTTTAAGTATCCAATTAGGTAGAATCCATTAGACCTCATTTTTATTACAGCTGTGGCGGTTGTAGTTAAGGTTTCTAAATGTGTTTAGGCTACTTATTTTGTTCATACAAATACTATAATTATATATATTTTTTAGAAAGTCTAGCTACATTGACCTACCCACAGTGATGAGGAGCCATCCATGGTCTTATCTGTGCTTAAGGCATTGCTCTGTAAATAAAAGTGAAAGTACATAAAGCACTTTAAATGTGGACCTCCAAGACTCAAGGACAAAGTTTTTCTCCTGTTCAAAATATGTTTGAATATTGTTTGATATTTGGAAATGAACTGGCCTTGTTTGCCGTCAGACATTCCTAAAGTTTACTTAAATCATTAAGAGCCTGAAGAAAGGAAAACAATATCTGTTATGGAGTAGTCAAGAAAATGTTTTTCACTAGCACAGTCCAACTTAGTATACCAAGCCTTGTAAGGAATCAGCTGTTAATTAAATTACATTTACAAATTCTGTGTCAAATTCAAACGGTTCCAGGTGCATTTATGATGAAAAATGACTTTTATCTATTGATTTCAATGAAGTAATGGCATGTAATAATCCACACCTAGGCATGTGTTAAACGATGTTAATGCACGACATGGGAGGCAAAGAACCACCCGATGCATAGTGCATTAATATAGTTTAATGCACACTTAGCCATGGATTATACCGTGTATACCATGGTCACTTGCCAGCACTGAAAATTTTGTAAAATTAGCACATACGGTTCATGATGAGGGAAAACCATCTGAAACGCTTTGAAACCTGCATACTTTGACCTCTTAAACATGGTATAGTATCCATTAAGGACAGTGATTTAATATTGAAATGGTCATATGGTATTGTGCATTTACTAAACCGCTAAAGGTGTGAGTGAGCGGCACCCTCTACGGTTGTGTTGTCACTTACTGACGATGTTTATCATATTTCAATCTGATCACCTTGCCGATTTATTTTCTGTAGCACTTCTCGATTTATAAATGGCAATGCATGACTTGAAGTTTGCATTGATTCCAGCTGTTTCAGTGATTTCTTTCTTTTCAAATTACATTATTTCAATGCAAATCAATATTAGATATGTCCATGCATTTATTAATATTTAGTAGCCGTGTATTAAGCAGAATAATTAACAGTCAGCCTGTTGTTATCGCAAAATAAACCCCTTCAGGGTTATAGAAGAGTCTACGCTTCACATCAGGGTCCTGATCATCCTTGTAGGGTTTATTGTTCAATAACAACCAGCTGGCTGTGCATTATCCCTACTTAAAGCATCCATTAAAAGGAAAATCACTGCAAAATTAAAATAACCGTAAAATAATGCTTAACTAGTTTAGTAAAATAATTTGGCCCATCAACTTTTAAAAGGGGGTACAGGAAATTTTACAGGATATGTTTATTTACTGTGTTAGGCCACCACTTGATGTCCAATGTAAAATCTTGGTCCTGCACCAAAACTAGTTGAGTAACACTGTCCTAGCCCATGCGATTTTGGTCCTGGTAGCTATTTTATTCTTCCTAACATTTCTTCCAGTGTCTTTCTTCTACTCCAATGCCAAAATTATTTTCACAATTAGGTCCTAGGAGTAGCTTTGAGCTTGACTTAAATGGTTCATTTCATGAAGAATGAAATTTTCCTTGATACTGATCTTTCTACTATAACATGCTGGAAAATTCAGAACTCAAAACTTAATCCCAAATGCAATTTATGAAATCAAGCTGCCAAAAAGCCTTGTTCTCTACTTCCATAATATTGTGATGTCACAAAGGGTACTCATTAATTCATGACCGCCTCTACAACAACAACATAAATGCCTACTTTACATCATCCATCCATTGGCCCCGCCCTCTGGGGCTCAGTTCGTTCTCGGAGATAGAGAGCAGGACAAACAGGCCCAGTATGGTTATAACTATTCCTGAACTTCCCTAATTTGTGCTGTTTTTAATTGTTGGTGTATGTAAACGCACTAGATAGATGTCTTTGTCAGTTTTGATGCGTATCCAGCTATGTGTATTTCAGTGCAGGATGATACTGGAAACTGCATGAAACGTGCACATTGACATAAACTTTCTAAACTGTTTATTTGTGTTGTTGGCATTAATAGTGCCAGCGCGTGCAGCACAAAATGGAATGGGACATCTGTTTACTGCAACGGACACTTCCATGGTAGACAGCATCATTGATTAAAAAAAAAAAGAGTTCTGAAAAATCATACTCAAGTAGACGTACTGTTACTTCCCAGAAAATTTAGTCTGAGTAGAGTAAAAGTAGCTGTCCTAAAAACTACTCAAGTAAGAGTAAAAGAGTAGCTCAATTAAATGTACTCATGAGTAGTGAGTATTGAGTACCGAGTTGCAAAACACATGCCCCATTATAATGAACACTGTATGCCAACTTTTAAAATACATCACTTATCTATGATAAACACTACATGAATCTGATTCCAAAAAATAAAAGGGAGACATGATAACAGAAATGAAAAGATGAAAAATTATTTTCAATACACTGATCACCATTTTAAATCATAATGTATGAAACAATTACATAAAAATCAGTTTATGTGCAAGGTCTAAATTTCCCATAATGCTGACAGAGCGTTAGTGTTGTGCATAAAATATGTTCAAACAGGAATGCAAAAAAATGCTAAATAAGCAGAATCCCTTGTCACATCATGTCCTGCACAATAGAGGAGGTAGCAGATGTTTGGTACAGGGGCTACATCATGCTCATAAAGGAATAATTAGCCCAAAAATGAAAATTCTCTCATCATTTCCTCACACTCATGCCATCCTGGATGTGTATGACTTTCTTTCTTCCGCAGAACACAAATCAAGATTTTTAGAAGAATATCTCAGCTCTTTTGGTCCAGACAATGAAAGTGAATCGGTGCTAAAATAATGAAGCTCCAGAAATCACATAAATCAGCATAAAAGTAGTCTAATCCATGTGCCTCCAGTGATTTAATCCATGTCTTCAGAAGAGATATGATAGATGTGGTGAGAAACAGATAAATATTTAATTCCTTTTTTATTATTAATTCTCCTCCCTGTTCAGTCAAGTCAAGTCAAGTGGTTTTTATTGTTGTTTCAACATATACAGTTATTACAGTACACAGTGAAACGAGAAAACGTTCCTCCAGGACCATGGTGCTACATAAAACAACATAGGGCAAACACAGAACCACATGAGATTTACACAGACTAAATAAAATACCTATATAAAGTGCACGTGCAAACGTGTGAAAAAAGTACGGGACAGTACAATAAATTACTAACAATGAACATTACAATAGGCACAGTGAGAGACAGTGCAGCGCCGACCAGTACACAGTAGTGCAACAAGATGACAGTTTCTAAAAATGCCAAATGTAAACATAACATACTATGAGATAGTGTTCTATGGACATAGCAGTTATTGAGGTAGCAGCCAGTAATAAATTAATTAAAGTGCAACTCAGGACACGTGTGTGTGTGTGTGTGTGTGTGTGTGTGTGTGTGTGTGTCAAACCAGTCTCTGAGTATTGAGGAGTCTGATGGCTTGTGGGAAGAAGCTGTTACACAGTCTGGTCATGAGGACCCGAATGCTTCGGTATCTCTTGCCAGACGGCAGGAGGGTAAAGAGTTTGTGTGAGGGGTGTGTGGGGTCGTCCACAATGCTGGTTGCTTTGCGGATGCAGTGTTTGTAAATGTCTTTGATGGAGGGAAGAGAGACCCCGATGATCTTCTCAGCTGTCCTCACTATCCTCTGCAGGGCTTTGCGGTCCAAAACGGTGCAAGTCCCAAACCAGGCAGTGATGCAGCTGCTCAGGATGCTCTCAATAGTCCCTCTATAGAATGTAGTGAGGATGGGGGGTGGGAGATGTGCTTTCCTCAGCCTTCGAAGAAAGTAGAGACGCTGCTGGGCTTTCTTGTTAATAGAGCTGGTGTTGAGGGACCAGGTGAGGAATTTGGTGCTCTTGATGATCTCCACAGAGGAGCCGTCGATGTTCAGTGGAGAGCAGTCACTCTGTGCTCCATTAAAGTCAACAACCATCTCTTTTGTTTTGTCCACATTCAGGGACAGGTTGTTGGCTCTACACCAGTTTGTTAGGCGCTGCACCTCCTCTCTGTATGCTGACTCGTCGTTCTTGCTAATGAGACCCACCACGGTCGTGTCATCGGCGAACTTGATGATGTGATTCGAGCTGTGCATTGCTGCCCAGTCGTGAATCAGCAGAGTGAACAGCAGTGGACTGAGCACACAGCCTTGGGGGTCCCAGTGCTCAGTGTGGTGGTGGTGGAGATGCTGTTCCCGATCTGGACTGACTGAGGTCTCCCAGTCAGGGAGTCCAGGATCCAGTTGCAGAGGGAGGTGTCCAGGCCCAGCAGGTTCAGCTTTCCAATCAGGTGCTGAGGAATTATTGTGTTGAATGCTGAGCTGAAGTCTATGAACATCATTCGAACGTACAAGTCCTTTTTATCTAGGTGGGTGAGGGCCAGATGGAGGGTGGTGGTGATGGCATCGTCTGTTGAACAGTTTGGACGATACTGCAGTGGGTCTAGTGAGGGGGGCAGCTGGGTCTTAATGTGCCTCATGACGAGCCTCTCGAAGCACTTCATGATGATGGGTGTGAGTGCGATGGAACAGTAGTTGTTGAGACAGGACACTGAAGACTTCTTTGGCATGGGAATGATGGTGGTAGCCTTGAAGCACGTTGGAACTACGGCGCTGCTCAGAGAGATGTTGAAGATTTCGGTAAGAACATCTACCAGCTGGTCTGCACATCCTCTGAGCACTCTGCCAGGAATGTTGTCTGGTCCAGCGGCCTTCCGTGGGTTGACTCTACGTAGAGTTTTCCTCACATCAGCTGTGGTAAGACAGATCACCTGGTCGTTGGGAGGAGGGGTGGTCTTCCTCGCCACCACGTCGTTCTGCTCTTCAAACCGAGCGTAGAAGTTGTTCAGCGCATCTGGAAGGGAGGCATCTTTGTCACAGGCAACTGATGTGTCCTGTAGATGGTGATGGCCTGGATGCCCTGCCACATGTGCCGCGTGTCGCCACTGTCCTGGAAGTGACTGTGAATTATCTGGGCGTGTGCGCACTTTGCCTCTCTGATGGCCAGAGACAGTAAATCCCCACTTTATCTTTCACTTTCTTCTTGTGTTTTTGTCGATTCATATTCTTCATGCATATTCCCAACTACTGGGCAGAGAGAAGATTTTATAGCAAAACTGGACTTAAATATTGATCTGTTTCTCACCCACACCTGTCATATCAATTCTGAAGTCATGGATTAAAACATTGGAGTTGTATGTATTACTTTTATGCTGCTTTTATGTGCTTTTTGGAGCGTCAAAGTTTTGGCACCCATTCACTTACATTGTATGGACCTACAGAGCTGAAATATTCTTCTAAAAATCTTAATCTGTGCTCTGAACAAAGAAAGTCATACAAATCTGGGATGGCATGAGGGTGAGTAAATGATGAGAGAATTTTCATTTTTGAGTGAACTATTACAATAAGTAACTTTTGAGATACAGTGTTTCACACTCATTTAGTTCTTGTATCTTTTAAGCCCAGAAATATTTGTGTTCTCATTCTAATGCATGATGCACAATTGTCTGAAGTTTGTGACTGGTGCAATATTCTGCAAATGTTGATATGTTTCTATCTTTATAAAGGCTAATCATAAATATAAATTATTTTATCATCTCTATCACCAATTAACACACTCTCTACATCAGCGGTCAGTATTATTAAAAAACGAACAATATTTGTTGCTGTTTTATTGTATTACATGATACTTTTAAAGCTACTCAAGTTATTCAGTCAAAAATAGTGAGTGATTATCTCGTTTCCTTGTTATTGATGTTTGATTAATGGCCAATATATGATATATAGTCTACTAGGCAGTGCTCAATTCGGTTACATGTACACTTCATGTTCAACATTTTGATATATACTTTTTGTCCCACTATTTAAATTCTTTTTAGACATAAACGACTGCGTTTACATTAATGCTTCATCAAGACGGGCATTGGTAGAATTATAAAGTGTATTTGATCATTTAGGCGCGTAACCACATTAGCGCACAAACATTAGCTGCCGGTCAATCAAACAACACGCAGCTACAGACATCAGGAAATAAAAAGACAATCTTTTATATTTTATCTAGATCAACCAACCAGTGGTACTCTTGCTATCGCAATTGATGTAATGAACACCCCTGTTCTAGATGTAAAACATAGGCTAAATATAGAAAACTAATCAAATGTTTGATCGAGGACATCTCTCTTTTTTCCAATAAACATCGAGATCACTGTAGAGACCAGCCCTATTGATAACATTGCATTAATCTCTCACAGCAGCCCAATAATCTCAGTGATAGATAGTTAAATTACAGGCTATGTTATAGACACACAGAATCTAGTAAGCAGAAATATGAAATTTACCTTGGTATGTTTCTTCAAATTAGAGGCAGGATTAATGCTGATATCTGGCTTGAGCAAATTAAACTCACATGACACAATCATGCAATTGGCCTTTTTCACTCTGAAAAGCCCTTTCAGGCATTGAACTATGCTTAAGGCATCCTCCACAGTCGGTGCCTTATCTGCAGCTGCCATTCAAGTATTTTTACGTGTGATTTGATTTGACGGGAGTCACGAGACTCTCCCTAGCCAATCATGTTGATAGATAAAAATAAAATAAAAATACAAATATTAAACTACTTAAAAAAATACAATTCTTGGGAAAAGGTAGTTAATTACAGGATTGTGAGTATTTGTAATTCGTTACTTTACACCCCTGTTTATTATATGAACATTTACTCAACTTATTTCCAGTCTACTAATTTGATCGGGAAAGTGGTGTTCAAAAACTGCTGATGTATTTTGTTTAACAGCATTGGAATATTTCGCTGTTCAATCAGTTTGCTTGTCTGTGTTCACAGAAAATAAAACAAAACATAAGCTTCCCATGTTGTGAAATGCCAATTACTTGGTGTATATAATATTAACTTCATATAACTGTTTTATAAAACAATATCACAATCGTAACCAGGCTGTTTGTGCCAAGACTGTGGCTTTATACCAATGGCCAAATCTCTACCATGCTAATATGTAGGATAACAGAACTTTTGCTAACATGATATTGCTTAAGTGAACTTGTACATTGAAAGCATTTGATTTATCTTGACATATTCTGATATTCTAAAGAACTAAATTATGAGAAACAATACTAACATTATTTGGTCTGTGCAGGTACAGACTTGCCCCTGCTTATCACTTTCCTGTTCCATTTGAGGATGTGTATCGTGTAGTGAAGTACTTTCTTCATGCTGATGTTCTGAAGCGCTACCATATCAATCCAGAACGGATCGCAGTGTCTGGAGACAGTGCAGGAGGCAATCTTGCAGCTGCTGTGGCTCAGCAGGTAAAAATTAAGAATATTCTGCATTTAGAATGATAGCAGTATTTCAGAACTTACAGAAAAGACTCAGTGAATGATGAGGAAAATATACAATAATACATTTTATTGGTAAATGCTGTGCTTTTTACTATTAAAGCGGGCTATATTTTGGCTGAGGGTATAACACCCATCTACTGTTTTACTGAAATCTCAATCTATTCAACTGGAGGTCTTTCAAACTCATCGATTCAGAATGGAGGAGAGGTGATAGACAATACCGAGTGCCTCAAACTTTCTCTCCAATTCCCTTACACGTGAAGCTTGCCGTAATCACAACAGAACTACCAGAACATAAACAGTTGTAATGAGTTATGATGACAGAAGTTCACTTCCAGTTGCAAGTGCCATTTACTCAGCAGAGAGTTGAGTCGGTTAAGTGATCCGAATCCCATTGACTCTCCAACGATTATCTAAATTAAGCTTAACACCGAAAATCGAAAGAAAAAACAGCTAGTGTAATGCCGGCTTAAGTTACGTTACATATGATCTTTGATTGGTGATATGTTTAAAATACCTTTTCTGTATACTCATCATCAGTTGCAGCAGGATCCAGACCAGCACATCCAGTTGAAGGCCCAGGCTTTGATCTACCCCGTCCTGCAAGCCTTGGATCTTAACACCCCCTCCTACCAGCAGAACCAGCACATGCCAATACTGCCCCGCACACTTATGGTGCGGTTTTGGAGCGAGTACTTCACCAGCGATAAGTCATTTTTCAGATCCATGATGACCAACACACACAATAACCCTGAATCAGCTGCTCTGCTTAAATTTGTCAATTGGAGTTCATACTTACCTGATGCTTATCGCCAGGCATACAATTACAGTGCCCCACTTGTGTTCACGGGAAAATCTCCAGTCCACTCTATTGGTCCCCATCACCTGCTTTCAGATCCACGAGCATCGCCGTTGCTGGTTCCAGACACAACTTTGCGTTTACTGCCGAAGGCCTACGTTTTGACGTGCGAGTATGATGTACTGCGGGATGACGGCATGATGTATGTGACACGCTTGCGTAATGCAGGAGTGGATGTCACACATGAACATTATCCTAGTGGATTTCATGGTGCTCTCATGTTTACTGTGTGGCCCACAGACTTTGAGATTGGACATAGAATGTTGGACAACTATGTAAGATGGCTTAAACTAAATTTATAAGAGTAATGTAGAGTTCAGCATTGCTTTATGCACGTTTTGTTTGACTGGTTAAGATCATATTTCGTTTTTCTTAATTCATAATTTTTTTTTCCTGTTGTTTACAGTGCACCATGTTTTAACTTAAAAGGGGTACAGTTTTGTTTGTATTAATATATTAGGATATAAACATTCCTCTTAAAACCAAATTTGGTCTTCACAATTTTTTTTAAGGCAAATTATAATTGTAGAGTGTTGATGAAATGTAACCATTTGAAACTTTTCAACAGCGTTTACTGTATGTTTCTATTGAAGTTGTTCAACATGTGAACACAACAAAGATTTTATGTTCTTATTATACATTTCTCTTGATCCCCTGCTTAAATGACCCATAGCTCAAGGACATAGCAATCAAGTTCACATAAACGATGAAGAGTGCAATTTGGTTGTTGTATTTTTCTCTAAACTAATTACCACTGATGGTTAGGTTTAGGACTAGGGGTTGTGTTAGGAAATATGGTTAATAAAATATGCATTCCTGTTGACTGTATGGTGACATCATTTACAACTAAAATTACAACTAAATTTTTTTGCCATCCTGTGGACATTTCACCCAGAAATCGGTCAAAAACACTTCCAGCTTCGGCCACTAGGAGCAGTGGTTTCAATTTTGGCAATCACAGACCAATTTCAGCAGCAGAACTTTCTCCAAAAACCACCCAATTCACAGTGTTATTAGTCTGGACCAATATACCAACATGTCATGCTGAAGGCCAACATCCAAAAAAAAAGAAAGAAAAAAAACTGATGGTGATGACCAATAATGCTGGTCTTTTCAACAGCATTTAATGTAGTTATTCCAATGACATTTTGTCTTTATTAAAAGGTTTGATATCCAGTAAAGCATTAGCTGATGTTTTTGGTTCTCTGAATTCTTGTCCTTGTTCTTGTTTGTTTTATTATTATAATAATAATAATTATTATTATTTGCAAAGATTTTAAAGAGCTGTGATGGACTTTGTTACTTGGAAATAAGCAATAATTATTTTGTTTAAATATATTATGTAAATTCAATCTAGATATAAGTCATTTGCTTCTGACCATGGCTTAAAGCTGCCTCTCTTTATGCACTCATTAAATAAATGAAAGTTCCTCATGACAAATGGGAAAAAAGATAAGCACATTTTCCAACTCCAGACCATATAAACTTGAATGCTTATTAGATTAAATTGTTTTCAGGTGGTGTGTATTTGTGTAATGAGGGAGGGTTTGGCGAAAGTGACTAACGCTTTATATCAAGGTGTGCATAATTATTAGGCAGCTTCATTACCTCAGGTAAAATGGGCCAAAATAGAGATTTAACTGAGACTGAAAAGCCAAATATTGTAAAATACCTTCATACGAATGCAACACTCTAAACTATTGAGGCATGATCACCGGACAATCAAACGTTTTGTTGTGAATAGTCAACTGGGGCACAAAAAACGCACAGAGAAGAAAAGGTGCAAAGTAACTGCAATAGACTTGAGAAGAATTAAATGTGAAGCCACCAGGAACACATTATCCTCCAATGCCACCATATTCCAGAACTGCAACCTAACTGGAGTGTCCAGAAATACAAGGTGTCAAGTGCTCAGAGACATGGCACGGTCAAGAAGTCTGAAACACGACCACCACTGAATATTTTCACAAGTTGAAGCATCGGCAAAGAAATACATGAAGACAGATTTTTCAAAGGTTTTATGGACAGATGAAATGAGAGTGATTCTTGATGGACCAGATGGATGGTCCTGTGGCTGGATCACTAATGGACACAGGGTACCACTTCGAGTCAGGTGCCAGCAAGGTGGAGGAGGGGTACTGGTATGGGCAGCTATCGTTAAGGATGAGGTAGTTGGACCTTTTCGAGCTGAAGATGGACTGAAACTCAACTCTCAAATCTACTGCTAGTTTCTGGAATGCATTTTCTTCAAGCAGTGGTACAGGAAGAAGTCCACAGCATTCAAGAAGGTCATGGTCTTTATGCAGGACAATGCTCCATCACATGCACTACTCCACTGCTTGGCTTGACAGCAAGGGCCTCAAAGATGCCCAAATAATGACTTGGTCCCCTTACTCACCTGACTTAAATCCCACTGAGAACTTGTGGGCCCTTCTCAAACATGAGATTTACAGTGAGGGAAGACAAAACACCGCTTTGAATAGCATTTGGGTGCGTTGGTTGCTGCTTCAGTGATAGCTGATCGTGAACAGATCATGAAACTGACAGACTCTATGGATGGAAGGCTCATGGCAGTTACTGAAAAGAAAGGTGGCTACATTGGTCACTAAATATTTTTGAAAGGCCAAAAAATTTATTTAATTGTCATTTTGTGTCACTTATTTGTTGCACCTACTCTAAAAATGGAGAATAAACAATTGAGTTCTGAGAATTTATTTTTGTAATTTAGTTGCCTAATAATTGTGCACACTCACTTTTACTTTGTTAAACATTCAGGTTTGAGGTTCAATAACATTTTGGATTGACTGAGAACATTGTGTTTGTTAAACAATAAAATTAATCCTGAAGAATACAATTTGCCTAATAATTGGGCATGCAGTGTATATCAACAAGTATAACTGTAGTTGTATTTCACATTTCAATGGTTGTTTTCACATGTGAGTACACTAAAAACAGTTTGCATATTTATTTGAAGTAGTCTTCCATATAGCAATATAACATACCACACATCACCCCAAATTAGTTCTCAAAGGAGCAGCTTTGAACAGAATGTTATCATATAGCAACACTATACAGTTTTGATAAGTACTTCTTTGTTTTAAATGTTAAGTGTGTGAAATAAAAAGAAGAAAGCAACATTCTAGAAAATTATGTGCCTTGAGTAACACCCAGGGATTTGACCATAAGCCCCATATGTGACATTATTCCAAATTCCTATGATTCTTTGCTCCAATAATGAAGATGGTGTGACTGAGATTAACAGATTTCTCCAAAACGGTAATTTTTTGTGCATTATCTCAGGACTGAGATTAACTAAACAACTGTGATTAAATCTACAGCATTAGTATAAAACTTCTTTATAAATTGGTTTCAATTATTGTTTGATTTGATTTTAATTGTGTATTCACAAACTAGAGCTTTTCTAACCATTTTTACACAACATTTGCTTTGGGCCCATGAAGCAGATTGGAGAATGTGCCTTATACTGGTCACATTTTTCAGCCAAAGATGACAAGTTTAAATACAAAGGATGACATTCAATAGAAAAACATGATGGTAGATGAAGAGCAATAATTGAATTAATGAGAAAATCCATCTGAGCAAGCAACTAGTGCCATCTCACTCATGTGTGTTCTAAATAAAACAAGTTCCCTATTTGTCACTCACTCGAGACACCTCTGATCTTTGATAAAAGGCCAATGGGAATTGGCGAGTGGTATTTGCATGCCACTCCCCCAGACATACAGGTATAAAGGAGGGGATGTGCATACCACTCATTCAGATTATCTCTTCGGAGCCGAGCGGTTGATGGTTCAGCAAGCTGAATATCTCATGGCTTCTATCTTCACCGCTGCTGGATCCTTACGGCATATTACAGCAGCTTTCCCCCTCTCTGCAAGGGTGCCCTGCAGAGATCACCCCTGGGCGCTTCAGCAGATCATTAGAATGTATTCTAAAAGAGTATTTTCCCTCTAAAAGAGTATATTCTAAAAGACGCATCTTTTTAAAGATGCCCTTCCGATTGTGTGTTATTCCTGGATGCGGTCGATATCTCTCGCCTTCAGACGGCCACAATCGCACAATTGCCCAAGCCGAGACATCTTTTGTTCACCCAGTCACACGCAGATGGCGAAATTACGGACATATTTTCCCGGCTCTGCCCTGGCACGAGGCCCCACCCGCCGGTATGTCCGACAAGATTGTTCCCTTTGTCCCCCTCACCCGGAGTTTAGACACGTGGCTCATGCTCTCCAACCCGTTGCATTGGCTGACGGGACCGTCTGACTCGGCTACGCAATTCAGTTCGCTAGGCGCCCGCCCAGATTCTGTGGCATCCGCTTCACCATGGTTAAGGGCGAGAACGTCACCCATCTGTGGGAGCGTACGATAGAGCCTGTCCTTCCAGCTGAAATGAAGAAGGGGTTTTACAGACCCTACTTCATTGTACTGAAAAAATGGATAAAACACTTTGCATAAAACACTTTGGATAAAAGTGTCTGCCAAATGCATAAATGTAAAAAAGGTGGTGGGTTGCGACCAATCTTAGACCTGCGGGTACTGAACCGGGCAAAGTCTCTTTACGCAGAAGCGCATTCTAACAAGTGTCCAACATCAAGATTGGTTTGCGCCGGTAGACCTGAAGGACACGTACTTCCACGCCTTGATTCTACCTTGACACAGACCCTTACGACAGTTTGCATTCGTGGGCCAGGCATACCAGTACAAAGTACTCCCTTTCAGCCTGTCCTTGTCTTCACAAAAGTCGCAGAGGCCGCCCTTGTCCCGTTAAGGGAAGTGGGCATGCGCATTCTCAACTACGTCAACAACTGGCTAATCATAGCTCACACTCGAGATGCGTTGTGTGCGCACAGGGACCTGGTGCTCTAGCTCCTCAGCTGACTAAGGCTTCGGGTCAACTGGTCACTTGATGACAGCGTGTCTCAAGAATCAGCGCACCTAGTCGGTGCTGACCTGTTTCAAGGCATTAAGACGGAAGACCAAGGTTCCACTGAAACTATTTCAGAGGCTACTCGGGTTGATGCATATAAGACACTTCAGCACTGGCTCCGGATTCCCGAGATGGGCATGGCGCCGTGGGACACATCGCGTGGCCATCACGCCGATCTGTCGCCGCCTTTTCAGCCCTTGGAATGACCTCGCTTTTCTACAGGCAGGGGTTCCCCTAGTACAGGTCTTCAGGTGCGTCGTGGTTACAACTGACACCTCCAGCAGGGGCTGGGGCACCGTATGCAATGGGCCCACGGCTGCGTTGGCACATCAACTGCCTTGAGTTGTTCACAATACTGCTCTCCCTGCAGAGGTTCCGGCCGTTGATCCAGGGCAAGCACGTGCTGGTTCGAACAGACAAAACAGCCTTTGTTGCATATATCAACCAGCAAGGAGGTTTACGCTCCCCTCACATGTCACAACTTGCCCGTCATCTACTTTTCTGGAGTCAGCAGCACCTAAAGTCACTGCAAGCCACTCACATCCTGGGCGACCTCAACACCGCAGTGGACGCGCTCTCAAGGCAGGTCACCGCAAGGGAGAGTGAAGACTCCACCCTCAGGTGGTCCAGCTGATCTGGAGTCACTATGGCAGGCAGAGGTGAACCTGTTTGCCTCCCGAGAATCCTCCCATTTCCTCCCCGCTCTGGTACACCCTGACCGAGGCACCCCTCTGTATAGATGCACTGGCACACATCTGGCCACCTGGACTACACAAGTATGCGTTCCCCCCAGTGACCCTGCTTGCACAGACCCTGTGCAAATTCAGGGAGGATGAGGAGCAGGTTGTCCTAGTAGCACCCTACTGGCCCACCCAGACTTGCTGATGGCGCTCACTTCCATCAAGAGGGTAGGGGACCTGGAAGCATTCTCTGTCAGTTAAACATGCCTGGAATTCGGTCTGGGCTACTCTCACATGATCCTGAGACCCCGACAGGGCTATGTGACCAAGGTTCCCACAACCCCGTTTAGGGATCAGGTAGTGAACCTGCAAGCGCTGCCCCAGGAGTAGGCAGACCCAGCCTTAGCATTGCTGTGTCTGATGCACGCTTTACGCATCTATTTGGATCGCATGCAGAGCTTTAAGGTCTCTGAGCAGCTATTTGTCTGTTTTGTTGGACAGCAGAAGGGAAGTGCTGTCTCCAAACAGAGGATCGCCCACTGGATCGTTGATGCCATACCGTAACTATGGCTTACCATGCCCAACATGTGCCGCACCCTGCAGGACTATGAGCCCATTCCACCAGGAGTGTGATGGCCTCCTGGGCTCTGACCAGTGGCGCCTCTCTAACAGACAATTGCAGAGCAGCGGGCTGGGCTACACCCAACACCTTTGCAAGATTCTATAATCTCTGGGTCGAGCTGCTTTCGTCCCGTATCTTAGCAGGAACGAACAGGTAAGAAACCTCCCTTGAGCTGAAGATGTGCGTTCTTAATTCCCAGTAGCATTCACAAATGTGTTCCCTGGTTGACTTCCTCCTAGCCCTGTGGCAGGCGAGGGGTGTGGTCTACGGGGTGTCTTCCCCTTGGGAGGGACACCCCCAGACATAGACACTTGTGTCGCGGTCGGTTAACAATTTCTCTCTTTTTCTGGGGAGAAAAAGAGAGAAGAGTCACGACTGGGCTAGCCTGTCCCTATCCTTTGGGTAGACGACTCGGCCCTAAAAGGGCTGTTAGCTGGCCGGTGCGCTGGCTGTTCGGCACACAGTAGTCTGCCCAACTCGCACCTCTGATCCATGTAACACAGTTCAGCTAGTTGTGGCATTATTGTAGGGGAACCCTAGTGTCACTACATCGACACAACGTCAAGTGAGTGACAGATAGGGAACATCCTGGTTACTTCCATAACCTCCGTTCCCTGATGGAGGGAACGAGACGTATTGTCCCTCCAGCCATAACACTAAACTACCCTACTGAAAAGGCCGGGACCTTATTCTCGGCTCCTCAGCACAAAACCTGAATGAGCGGTATGCACATCCCCTCCTTTATACCCATATGTCCGGGAAAATGGCATGCAAATACCACTCGCCAATTCCCACTGGCCTTTTATCAAAGATCAGAGGTGTCTCGGGCTCTCAAGAGCGACCCCTTGTGTCACTACATCGACATAACGTCTCGTTCCCTCTATCATGGAACAGAGGTTATGGAAGTAACCAGGACATTACTCAGCACCACAACCATTCCATTGGTTGTGCTTTGAAAGACTGTGAAGATTTTATTACAAACTATTGATAGCATTTGTCATGAAGCCTGACAATAAATATTCAAAGAATAATGTATACTCCTGCAGTGGTATTAAATGAATGTGTTTTTCACGCCTTGTATGATTATATGTAAAAATGACACCTTGTTAGAGTAGTTGATTTACTTAAGCTGCAGTCAAGATCACGGGTTTACATGCTGGTCTAGGCTGGTTCGTGCTGGTCAGTGTTGGTTTGCTGCAGGTATAGCTGGTGGTCAAGCAAAGCTGTGTTGTTTACGAGCAAAATGTTGCATGGTGTTACCCCTTTTCCAAAAGAAAGAACATGGGAAGCAGGAGGTAAAACCTCATAAAATAAAATCTGACAAAAATCTGGACATATTGGTTGACCAGTGTGGTTTTTCTGGAGGTCCAACCTGCCACCAAATAAATGTTCTCCAAGGACGCACTCCTCGCCAAACCCCACAAGAATGCAGCGCTCCTCATAGAATGAGCCTGAATACCCATAAACGAAGGCAAACTTCACGCAACTCAAAAAAGTTGGCTCAGTGTGTTTTTTCTGGAAATGCTTACTAACAAAGATATTCCTGCTGGTTAAGCTAGTTAAAAAGACTTGGAACCAGACTGATCTCATAGGTCACATTCACACAGCAGCAGAATATGGTTGTCAGTCCTGTTTTGAGTGCTTAGTACAGTTACGTTCACACACAGTCAGTTATTTACAAGAGTGTCAACCGCATTCTATAAACAAACTAACACCCACAAATTTTCAGGTCTCACAACCGCATTCTCAGCCTGTGCTGTGTGAATAGAACCATACTGGACAACTGGTTGTTAGTTAAGTAATTTTATGTTAGAGAGCCACGCTGCACTGTGCACTCATTTCTTGCATGTTTCATCCAGCGTTTCTTAAACTCATGGAGACAGAGATATTAGCTGCTTGCCATCTGAAGATTCAGCTGCTGTTTTCCAATGGCTGCTCGTGGGCACGAGCCGTGCGACACAAAATCTGCCCTCTGCACGTGGTTAAAAAGCATTCAAAGCTGCTGCCGGTTAATTATGATCTGATGGATGAACTCACTCCTCAATTGGACTTGTTTATTTAATAACAGTGTGTCAAATGTGATATGACATGCCGGTGTTATGGACGTTGCCATCTTCGACATTTACTTAACTCACTATCACTATGGTTACAGGTGTTAGAATACGGTTGTGATTTTGGTTGTTCATTCATACAGAGAGTATTTGAACTGCTTCTGTAAACTGTACAGGACATTTCAAATCTCACACCTGTAAGTCAATCCCCAAACTCTGACTGTATGAACAGCCATGGTAAATTTGGAAATAGTAGGTAGACTTTTCTTTAGATAAATTTGGTGTCTGTGCTTACTGAACTTTAAAACTCTGCCTCCAGTGGCCGATTCGGAAAGTGTTTTTGAATGTAAGGCACATGTCATAAAAGTCCTTAAATAATCTTACTCCCTCATACCTCTCTGAACTTCTTGTCATACCACATATTTGTCTGAACACTATGAGGTCTAGAGCCTTTAGTTATACTGCCCCTCACTTATGGAATTCCCTACCTCTGAACATTTGTAACAGTGAAAGTCTTCATACATTTAAATCTCATCTTAAAACTCACCCTTTTAAACAGGCTTTTTTATGAGTTCATCATGTCTTCCAATGTTTTATGTATATCATAGTATTGTTTGCTTAATGTTGTTATTGTTGATGATTTTCTTAGTGTTCTATTTGTAAGGTGACCTTGAGTGTTGTGAAAGGCTCTTATAAATAAAATGTATTGGTATTTATATTATTACATGTGAGCTCCCATTTCTGGGTGAATTGCCCACCGAGGGACACCAAAAGTGAGTTTTATGTTTAAATGATGTAACACAGGGAATAATAATTTTTGGTGAAATGCTGCCTGTTTTAATCTTTATCTAAAATAAATGAAAAGTGTATATCTTATGCAATAATAGTCATAGATTTATACAGTAAGCATGGATTTAGTTTCCAAATACCTTTTGGGGCCACTACATACAGCAATATGATTGCTTTGGTTTCTAATTTAAGTGCGTAGCAAAATTGTTCTGCCATAACTAGACATTTTATCAGAAGAAGACTAATTCAGACTTTACCGTCTTTAATAGATGAGGAATTTGGGGGCAGAAAGTCAATAAATGATATGACCCCATAAACTATGGCTTAGAGAATTTTTTCGGTTTTGATTTAAATTTGTAGGGACACCAGAAGTATACAAAATGCAATAATAATGTGGATCAATGAAAACATTAACGGACATACAATGACTATTGTTTTCTGACAAACATACCTAACCCTTCAGTCATATGGAAAGAATTTGATCTTTGTTTTGATATTTGACAGGTACAAAAAGTCTGGCAATACCGCAAGCTAGGAATAAGAGTGGAAGAGCGGCTGGTGGTTTTCATTACTGGCATTTTTCTGATATGAGAGAATTCCACAGTTCCCATCAGTAGAGAGAACCAGACAAAAACAAGATAAGAAAGATAAAAGGTACATTCCCTGCAGAATACACTGTCATGATGGGAGGACTTTTTGACTGTACCACTAAAAAGCTGCCGTTGGTATGTCAGGGGCAGATTTAGGCATGGGCGACGTGGGCAGCCTCCCGGGGTGGCATCTTGCCCGGGGCGGCACGTTGAAAGTTACTTAAACTGGTGCTATTTTAGTGCATTTCAAAAGTTATACTTTGTTTGGAAAATGCTAATAAACCATTATTGTTATATATTGTTTTATTTTCTATGAGGGAATAAATGCATTTTGAGAGGAAAATAAGGATATATATGGTGTAAATGGTCTGCTCTTATATAGCGCTTTTTTAACCTTAGCGGTTTTCAAAGCGCTTTACACTGTGACTCATTCACCCATTCACACACACACTCACACACCAATGATGGCAGTATAAAAAGTAAAATTTCATCACTTTAAACATTTGCAACTAATTATGAACAATTGTGTGATTAATCGCAATTAAAAAAAATAATCGACTAAAACCATTAGTTTTAATATAAAATGTTTTGAAAATTCTGTCATCATTTACTATTTGCTTTATTTATTGTTTATTTGCTCATTGTTTCGTTTGCTGTGGGATACAAAGTGAGTTTAAAAATTTCAAAATTGCAGCTCAAAAAAGCACCATCAAAATTATTCAAAAAATAATCCATGCTATTTGTGTGCTGTGTTCCAAATCTTCCGATGCTGTGTCTTCGCTTTGTGTGAGTTCCAACTTTAAGGGTTTCATCAACAATCAATTACTTTATACTCTGTCAGATCCCTATCCGTTGCTCATTTAAACAATATTCAATAGCTGTCATGGTGATATACTCTCGCAAGAGTGAGGCGGATGCCATTTTTTGAACAAGGTTCTCCAGTGCACAATGGGAAACGACTTGCTGACGACACAGCTTTATGCTCATTGTCTAAAACAACAGTGATGTTTTGCTATTACAAAAAAAATTACAAAATTTAATTAAACTCATGTTCCCCGTCTGTCGCTCACTTCGACGTTGTGTCGAAGAAGTGACACTAGGGGTCTCTCTTGAGCGCATTTTGCATCTCTGATCTATGAGAAAAGGCCAATGAGAATTTGGCAAACAGAATTTGTATGTCCCGCTCCCGGATATATGGGTATAAAGGGAGGGAAATGCATCTGTTTCTTTCAGAAATTTTCTGAGTCATACACTGTTCCTCCCATCTCTGAGTGCGATTGCTGTTGGATCTGCGGCGCATATCAGCGGCTTTCTCCCTTCTCTGCACGGCAGTCTAGCTTGCCCCTGGGTGCTTCGACAGCGCAATTAAAAGAGTTATTTTCTCTAAAAGAGCAATACACAGCTGGCGTTGGACGTCCTTTTCAGGACGCGTCTTTATAAAGATGCCCTTCCGTCCCTGTGTAGTTCCTGAATGCGGTAGAGAGCTCAGGTGCATCTCGTGTGTCTGGGCTGCGATCACACTGAGGCAGCGTTTGTGGATGTCTCATGTTCTCACTGCGAGAACATGACCATGGCAACGTTGCAGTTGCGGCTTTCCTTCAACAGAAGGAACACCACTCCAGCCGTCCCCCGTGTCATTCCTTCTTCCCACGGGATTGAGGATGACCCAGCTGGCGATGGAGGTGATCTGGGGATGGCAGCAGGCTTGGTTCCGCCGGGTACACCCCCATGAACCACCCGCCCCCGGCACTCTCATTGACTTGCATCTGGGCTTGAGGCAAAAGCGGCTCGCCTCACAGCCAGACTGCCTATCCTCTTCAGCCCCCCAAGCTGGATGAGCTCACCGCTGCATCGGAGAGCGGTCAGGCGTCTGACGTGGTTGACTCGACTGGGCTGCCGCCTTCGGGCCAGCACGCCCAGTCTGAGGCTGATGCCCAGATGTCCCACATGCTTGCCTGGGCTGCCGTCAGCGCGGGGCTGGACTGGAACCCTCCATCCTCCCCACAGCCTTTGTGGCTGGATGATTGGTTCCTCGGGTTCACAGCCACGCGACAGCCGCGCGACACCCCCCCGGTTCCTTTCTTCCCGGAAGTGCATGATGAGCTGACAAGTTCACCCTTCTCCACCCGTCACAAAGCCTCTCACTCATCCGCGCTCACTAACCTCGATGGTGGAGTGGCCCACTGGTACACGGCGGTCCCCCTGTGCTCCGAGAACGCCGCCACCTAGCGGGGTCGCCCTGTGCTCCCCTCCAAGACCTGTAGGATGACGTATTCACTGACCTCTAAAGCCTACAGTGCCACCGGACAGGTTGTTTCCGCCCTGCATGCCATGGCCCTCCTGCAAGTCCACCAGGACAAGGCACTTAAAGATCTGCACTTGGGTAGTCCTGATCCCGACGTGCTACAGGAACTGTGCTCAGCGACTGACCTCGCCCTCAGGGCCACAAAGGCAGGCAGTGCACAGGAAGTGGCAGGCGATGACCACATTCGCGATTCAGGAACGACATCTGTGGCTGAACCTGGTCGAGATGCGCGAAGTGGACAAGACACAGTAGTTCTCCGCAGTGCAGAAGCAGACGGAGGCCATATCACACATCCTGCCCCGCCGCAAACCTGCCACCATGGGCCACGCTCCATCTGCCTGCCGAGGGCGTCCTCCTGCGGCTAAGAAACGTGCAGCTCTGCCTCAACCCGGACCCAGCTCTCAGTTCCTGTGTTGAGCACCCCACAGGAAGTGCATGCCCCCCGTCTCATGGACCCCTTTGAGGACCCAGAAGGCTCCCAAGCGGTCCTGAGATGCCCGACCCAGAGACCAAGATGTACGCTCTGGAGCTGGTAAGAAAACCACTCCGTCCCCCCAGTGGAGGGCCGGGAGGAGAATCCTTTTGTTGAATTTATTTCATTTTTGGTACCCACATTCTCAATAAAAGAGCTATTTCCTTTGTCTCTGGGTCACCTGGCCTGCAAATGCCATTCTCACGGCACTCTGCCACCACACCTCAACAGTCCCGGCATGCTGGACGCAGACCTCTCGCCTTCAGCCCCACGACTGTTCCCTGGCCGGCAGGTTCTGACGAGTCCAGAGGATGCCTCCACGGGACCTCCACCTCAGTCACTAACCCGTCCCCTGCCGGGTGTGTGGAGCAAGGTAAGTGCTTCGAGTCTTCTCTCAGAACCAGAGCCTCGGGATGCACCCTTGCCTCCCGACGCCACATTACCTGCTCCGCCCCACCGGGTACGTCAAAAATAACCGTCCCCTTAGTGCTTCTAGCTCGGAGTTTGGACGCGTGGCTCTCACTTTCCAATCCGTCATGCTGGCTGGCCAGGACCATTCGACTCGGTTATGGAATTAAATTTACCAGGCCCCCCCCCCCCCCCCCCCCCCCTTCGGGGGGCGTCCGCTTTACTGCAGTTCATGGCGAACATGCCAAATCCCTGCGCGCGGCAATCACAACTCTCATACTCAAAGATGCTATAGAGCCTGTCCCTCCAATCGAGATGAAGAAGGGTTTCTACAGCCATTACTGCATCGTACCCAAGAAAGGTGCCGGCTTACGACCGTTCTTGGACTTGCGAGTTTTCAACCGGGCCTTGCACAAACTCCCGTTCAAATTGCTCACACAAAAACACATTTTAACTTGCATCCGGCATCTAGATTGGTTCGCAGTGGTAAACCTGAAGGATGCGTACTTCCACGTCTCAATATTGCCTCGACATCGACCCTTCCTACAGTTTGTGTTCGGCGACCAGGCGTATCAGTACAAGGTCCTCCCCTTCGGCATGTCCCTGTCCCCTCGCGTCTTTACGAAGGTCGTAGAGGCAGCCCTTGCCCCTCCATCAAGAGGGTCGGGGACCTGCAAGCGTTCTCTGTCAGCGACACTTGCTTGGAGTTCGGCCCAGCAGACACTCATGTGATCCTAAGACTGCGACCGGGCTACGTGCCCAAGGTTCCTACCACTCCCTTCAGGGACCAGGTAGTGAACATGCAAGCACTGCCCCGGGAGGAGGCAGGCCCAGCCCCTTCGTTGCTGTGTCCGGTACGTGCTTTGTGTATCTACTTGGACCACATGCAGAGCTTTAGACGTTCTGCTCTTGTCTGCTCTTTGTCTGCTTTGGCGGACAGCGGAAAGGGAACACTGTCTCCAAACAGAGGTTTTCCCACTGGGTAGTGGACGCTATTACATTGGCCTATCACACCCAGGCCATGCCCCCCCCAGTGCAGGTTTGAGCACACTCAACAAGAAGTGTTGCGTCCTCATGGGCACTGGCCAGGGGCACATCCCTAGCAGACATATGCAGAGCAGCGGGTTGGGCAACACCCAATACCTTTGCAAGATTTTACAATCTCAGGGTTCAGTCGGTTTTATCATGTGTTTTCTCAGGTCCGAGCCGGTAGAACTCGGTAACACGCTGACAAACTGACCGGGTGGATCGCTGGCACCTATCGCCCTTTCCCTCTGCTGAGGTAAAATCATGCGCTCTTATCCCAGGAGATCCCACTAACTCCCTGGATGACTCCTCCCTAGCCCCCTGGTCTGCAAATTCAGTGGAGGAATTCGCCGACCAAATCCAATGCGGGTACTCTATCTACCTTGTACTGGAATAGGTGTTCTACAGGTCAGGCTCCTACGTGGACTTCCCCCCGTGTGTATTTTCCGTGGTATGGTCACCTTGCGAGTGGACCCGCATCTACCTTGGGCAGCTCCCACTGGCCCCTGGTCGCCGTGTCTGTAGCAACTCCTCCCTCCCAATAGGCAGGATCTACCACCGCGCCACTTATACATGTGACCTAAAAGCACATGTGATGTATTTCACCACTCTTTACCTCCCCCAGTCTGGGCTGGTGTGGTCTCTGCAGGGTCTTTTCCCCCTGAAAGAATAGGAATTGGGAAAGATCGCCTTCTCCGATGCATATGATAGCGTTAAGATGGCTCCAGCCACTTTAGCTCTATGTGAGAAACATAGAGAAAAGACGTGGCTGGTGCGGAATGCTCCCATGCTTGGCACGTCGCCTTGTTCCCCCCTGTCGGTGGTAAAGAACCAGAAGGCTCTGACAATTTTATGGGGCGTTGGGGAAGGGTACGTGCAGTCTGACACAGCCGGTTGCTTTGGCATGTAAAATACCTGCCCGCTCCTGTGTCAGCAGTACACGTACGCGGCTCAGTGCATGGCGTGATTTAAATTGGACCCCTAGTGTCGCTTCTTCAACACAACGTCGAAGTGAGCGACAGATAGGGAACGTCTAGGTTATGGATGTAACCTCCGTTACCTGATGGAGGGAATGAGATGTTGTGTCCTCCCGGCCACGTCACTGAACCGAGCCACTGTTGCAGCCGAACCATTGTTGGCTCCTCAGAAAAATCCTGAATAAAATTGATGCATTTCCCTCCCTTTATACCCGTATGTCCGGGGGCGGGACATGCAAATCTGGCTGCCAATTTCTCTTTGGCCTTTTCTCATAGATCAGAGATGCAAAAGACGCACAAGAGAGACCCCTAGTGTCGCTTCTTCGACACAATGTCTCGTTCCCTCCATCAGGGAACTGAGGTTACATCTGTAACCTAGACGTTTTTATGTGTATGAATTATGTGTGAACTCTCCCAACACTCTGACAGTGTGAACGTGCTGTTATTAAACTAAAATTTAATGAAAAAGGCTTTTGGGGGAATTAAATAATTGGTACAATGGGTGACTTGTTCATCATTTCCTATTTCTTTTTAAAGCAGAATTTAAATTGCAGCCTCTTTATCAGCAACAAAGCACATGAATGTGTTTGATCTTGAGAAATGAGAACTGTCCAGTTTGACAGCAATAGTTTCTCTCCTCCACTGACTGCAACCGTCTAATCTCGTCTTCTTTCGAGGGAGGTGTTTGGCATCTTAAATGAGCCTATTCAAAATTGCTGACTCAGTAAGCGTTACGACAGCTATGAAGTCATTCATAACAAATGCCATTGGCTCTTGTGTGTCATGTGACCAATTGTAACAATCTAATGTTTAGATATGTATTTTGGAATGAGATGTGACTGCCTTTATGAAGAAAATCTTAGCAATTAAAACCTTCAGTTCCACTCTGGAGCTTTCGCATGGTTTCAGTAGACTTTAAATGCAGCATGAGTCATTTAGAATACATTTATGGTGCTTTTTGTCATTTTTTTAAAATAAATTATTAGGATGTACATGTATCTGCTGCTCATACAGGATGGATTGCGTTTCACACCTGAAATGTGAGGTCACATTTTTGACCCCATTTACACCTGGTATTAAGATGCATTTCAGGTGATCCGATCACAAGTTGTCAGCTTTAAATACAAGTGTAAACTTTTTGATTGGATCACAAAAAAAAAAACACATGTGGCCACGTTGCATGTAAGGTGTGAAAAGCAATCTGTCCTTAATGTATCCCGGCAACAGCGAAGGGCCACCCCTCATCTGTCAATCAAAACAAGAGATTAAACTTTGCCGGCTATGAGCAGCTTTAAAAGGAAACAACATCTGCTCTGAAAATGTAAAAAAAGCAAATACATACACAAACACGAGAACTTGACAGATTTTCTTCAGTTTGTCTGATATCAACATGCAGAGACAAAGATGAGAAGCAAATGCATCTGAAATCCAGTAATATAACAGATAATTATAAGTGCTTAATTTTTATTTCATCTGCATGTGGGAGAAACAGCACACCAGATTTATTCACATTTTCATAGTCTTTAATTACTTTTTTGCAATTTATTATCATGCAGTTACACAATGACATAATAACTGATGTGTGTTGACTTGAAACAGAAACCCTAAAAAAATCCTAAAAATCTGAAAACAAGTGGTCACAGGAGATGCATTTAAACAACCAGGTGTAAACAGTGATGTCTCGCCTGACCACATGTGATCGAATCACCCGAGACGCAGCTTAATACCAGGTGTAAACAGGCCCCTTGAGTCTAAGAAATTAATTATAGAAATTGAGGTGTCCATCAGCGAACATGCTTGCTCACCAGCCCTTGAGCTACATATTACTCCACTTACTTCCGTGATAATTTTAACCGAAGTATATCAGGTTAAGCACCCCCTTCAGGCTATCAATTAAAATAAGCAGAAAACCTTTTCTGCTCATTTGTCACTTCCAACTGTAAATGCTTCCATTTCAAGAAATTAGGCCATGAGTGTTCTTAATAGCCTTCAATCTGTTAAGGTCTAAACCATTAGGTCTATGACAAAAATTACATTAAAAAGATTTTCTTCTAGATCCAGTAATGCTAAAATGAACTAGTAATGTGAAACTGGTAACTAAGCAAGAACATTTGACAAAGTGGAAAGACCCATAATACTGTGGGTCACAGGACAATTTCTTTAACTTTAAACACACGTTTTCAATTCCACAGCCTCTTTCCTTTACTAGAGGTACTAAACACAGGGGGAAAGTCCTTGCAATGTTAAAACTCCAGTGTAAGCAGACTCATCTGTCAGCCATTACATTAACTGCACACATGAGCAGTGCTAGGTGTGGGCTACCGTGGCTTAAGCCAATACTGTTTTCAGTAAAGCCCAGAAAGTTTTTATTTAATGTAGTGATGTAAAAAGGTAACCATTTCTTCATAACAAGTTGATGCTAAATATATATATATATATTTTATATTAAGTGATATATAACTCAATTCAGTAATCATGCTCTGTCTTCTTGATGGCTGCTGTGTTTTTGAACTCATGAAAGAAGAGTGCTCGCAACTCGTGATTGCAGCTGTATGTGAATGGCCAAAATGCTTGTCTTGATGAGATATGGGAAACTGTGTTGAGCTCTTCCATCCAGATGCTGTAAGTACCAAATAATTAGATACAGAACTCTGAAAAAAAAGAGTATTATACAGATGTGCTCAAGGAATTTGCAAACATTAAGTTACGAGCCAAGATATTTGAGTTTTTAATTGAGTATTGAGATATATTGAGTATTTGTGCACTTTTACCCCCAGTCGAGTTCACGAATTCGTAGACCCTGGATGTTCCTCCCTAGCCCTATGGTTCACAAACTCGGTGGAGTAGTTCACAGCCAGTCCCACTATGGGTCTAATATGCCCTGTACTGAGATAGGTGCTCCACAGGTACCGATTACTCCTCCGGTGATGTATATTCTGCGGTATGGTCTCCCTGGGCGGGGTGGGGGGGGTGACACTACATATTTATTTAATTTTAATTTCTTCTTTATTTTAATGGTTAGGATTTGACTGATACTAAACAGTACTGATGTTTATTTAGCTATTTATTGTATTTTTATTTATTCTTTATTTCCTCAGTGTTCATTTCTAGAATTTGTTGACAATGTATAATAATAATGTAAAATATTCTTTGATAAAAAATATTTGTTTAAAAAAGCAGCCTTCTGAGTACCTTTGCTAGCCATATCGGTGCAAAATTGGTGAAAAATCCACATAGAAAAGGTCTGTTTTCATTCCAGCTCAAAAATTATCTATATTGGCCACCATATAGGGAATCTGTGAATTTTCCAACCTCTAAAACTGGTATCGGTATGAGTCTAAAAAAATCCCATATCAGTCGGGCTCTACTTTCAATAACATATACAAATAAAATAATCAAGGAATGTCAATCAAACATCAACACACTCTTGGATGATTGTTCACCCCAAAATTAAAATTCAGTCATCGTTTACTCACCTCTGTGTTGTTATAGCCCCATATGACTTTCTTTCTTAACACAAAGGGAGAATGTGTGAAACAATGTTGTGTTCAGTGATGTCAATGGCAATGGCAGTTTATGGTGGCTACCTCTTCAATCTTCAAAAGAATGCAAAAGTATAATTCAGAAGTCTAATAAATTATTCCATGAGACTCTTGATTGTTCTGAAAGCATACAATGAGGTTTGGTAAGAAACAATCTTTCACAATATATTTGAGGTAGGACCAAAGATGGCAATGATAGGTGATTTATTGAAATCGTCATGTTTACCACTGCGGGCAGTAGACCAATTAAGTCTTCTGCCTCTCGTCCAGGGACCAGACATTCCAGAGGTCTTTGAGCGGGTGCCAGATGGTGCCCCGTCCCTGAGAAAGAGTGTCAAGTCAAGTGGTTTTTATTGTTGTTTCAACATATACAGTTAGTACAGTACACAGCGAAACGAGACAACGTTCCTCCAGGACCATGGTGCTACATAAAACAACATAGAACAAACACAGAACCACATGAGATTTACACAGACTAAATAAAATACCTATATAAAGTGCACGTGCAAACGTGTGCAAAAATTACGGGACAGTACAATAAATTACTAACAATGAACAGGACAATAGGTACAGTGAGAGACAGTCCAGCGCCGACCAGTACACAGTAGTGCAACAAGATGACAGTTTCTAAAAATGCCAAATGTAAACATAACATACAATGAGATAGTGTTCTATGGACATAGCAGTTATTGAGGTAGCAGCCAGTAATAAAGTGACAATAATTAATTAAAGTGCAACTCAGGATACATGTGTGTGTGTGTCAAACCAGTCTCTGAGTATTGAGGAGTCTGATGGCTTGGGGGAAGAAGCTGTTACACAGTCTGGCCGTGAGGGCCCGAATGACGGCAAGAGGGTAAAGAGTTTGTGTGAGGGGTGTGTGGGGTCGTCAACAATGCTGGTGGCTTTGCGAATGCAGTGTTTTTTGTAAATGTCTTTGATGGAGGGAAGAGAGACCCCGATGATCTTCTTAGCTGTCCTCACTATCCTGTGCAGGGCTTTGTGGTCCAGAATGGTGCAAGTCCCAAACCAGGCAGTGATGCAGCTGCTCAGGATGCTCTCAATAGTCCCTCTATAGAATGTAAGGAGGATGGGGGGTGGGAGATGTGCTTTCCTCAGCCTTCGAAGAAAGTAGAGACATTGCTGGGCTATCTTGGTAATAGATCTGGTGTTGAGGGACAAGGTGAGCTTCTCCGCCAGGTGAACACCAAGGAATTTCTCCACAGAGGAGCCGTTGATGTTCAGTGGAGAGCGGTCACTCTGTGCTCCATTAAAGCCAACAACCATCTCTTTTGTTTTGTCCACATTCAGAGACAGGTTGTTGGCTCTACACCAGTCCGTTAGCCACTGCACCTCCTCTCTGTATGCTGACTAGTCATTCTTGCTGATGAGACCCACCACGGTCATGTCATCGGCGAACTTGATGATGTGATTCGAGCTGTGCATTGCTGCACAGTCGTGAATCAGCAGAGTGAACAGCAGTGGATTGAGTACACAGCCCTGGGGGGCCCCAGTGCTCAGTGTGGTGGTGGTGGAGATGCTGTTCCCAATCCGGACTGACTGAGGTCTCCCAGTCAGGGAGTCCAGGATCCAGTTGCAGAGGGAGGTGTCCAGGCCCAGCAGTTTCAGCTTTCCAATCAGGTGCTGGGGAATGATTGTGTTGAATGCTGAGCTGAAGTCTATGAACAGCATTCGAACGTACGAGTCCTTTTTATCTAGGTGGGTGAGGGCCAGATGGAGGGTGGTGGTGATGGCATCGTCTGTTGAACAGTTTGGACGATACTGCAGTGGGTCTAGTGAGGGGGGCAGCTGGGTCTTAATGTGCCTCATGACGAGCCTCTCGAAGCACTTCATGATGATGGGTGTGAGTGCGATGGAACAGTAGTTGTTGAGACAGGACACTGAAGACTTCTTTGGCATGGGGACGATGGTGGTGGCCTTGAAGCACGTTGGAACTACGGCGCTGCTCAGAGAGATGTTGAAGATTTCGGTAAGAACATCTGCCAGCTGGTCTGCACATCCTCTGAGCACTCTGCCAGGAATGTTGTCTGGTCCAGCGGCCTTCCGTGGGTTGACTCTACGTAGAGTTTTCCTCACATCAGCTGTGGTAAGACAGATCACCTGGTCGTTGGGAGGAGGGGTGGTCTTCCTCGCCACCACGTCGTTCTGCACTTCAAACCGAGCGTAGAAGTCATTCAGCACATCTGGATGGGAGGCATCTTTGTCACAGGCAACTGATGTTGTCCTGTAGTTGGTGATGGCCTGGATGCCCTGCCACATGTGCTGCGTGGTCCTGTCCAGGAACTGGCGGCTGCATGCCTGTTGCACACGGTGGCTCAGCCTGACTTGGAGGCATCTTTTGTAACCACGACACGCCTGGACACTTGCTGTAGGGGGACTACAGCCTGCAGGAACACAAGGTCTGTCCAAGGGCTGAAGAGGCGGCGGCAGGTGGGCGTGATAGCCACTCAATCTGTGCAGAAGGGCCACGATCTCTGCACGTAGGACGGCAGCATTCTGAATGCCATGGAACAGGGGCGGTTGCCTGGCGAATTGAATCGCATTGCCGGGTCGGATGGTTCTGGCCAACCAGCGCGACGGGTTGGAAAGCGATAGCCACACATCTAAACTCCGGGCAAGGGGCACTAACGGAAGGACCTGGGGGTGGGGCCTCTTGGCTGGGGACCTCTTGGCTTGGGTGCCACATTTGGAACCGAGGCTCTGACATGAGGCAGCCGCACTGAGGGAGCCCTCAAAGCACTTGCCTTGCTCTGCACGTGGTGTAAGGCGACTCATCAGCACCGACTGGCTAGGGGTGTGGTTTATGTGATGCAGCGGGGCATGTGAAGGCAGAGAGTCGCGTTGTGAGGTGATGGCGACCGTAGGCACCAGCGGTATGACCCAAAGAGAGAGGAAACTGCTTTTTTTAACAATGAGAATACCGCAGCCCGTGTGGGGAGCGGAGACCATAAAAGAAAAGGGGAACAAAAGATTCTCCTCCCAGCCTTCCACCGGGGGATGTAGTGCTCTGCTTACCAGCTACAGCAGAGTTCCAGCAGTCATCTCCTTCCTCAGGTCTTCCTAGGAACCCTCTTGGGGGTCTGAGGGGCGGGTCGAGAGGCGGGGGCGTCACTCTCCTGCTTGGACTTGTGTTGCCGCAGGGGGACGCCCTCGGTAAACAGACGGAGTGTGCACTCTTGAGCCGCTCTGGGGCAAGATGTGCTGGAAGGCCTCTGTCTGTTGCCTCACCGAGAACTCACGGCACCTCCGCCGTCGAGGGTAGTAGAACCAGTCGTCAAGCTGCGAGTGCTCAGAGGTGGGTGGAAGGCTCCACTCTAACACGATACTCACGGAGGTGTAACTGGTGTAATTTATTCATTAATTTGTTTTGACTTTTGTGTTTTTTTTTGTATTTGTATTATTTTCAAATGTATTGTCTGTATTTGTTCAATCTCATTTATGTATTGTTATTAGAAGAATTTATTGATCTTCACAAAATTATGTTCCCGTTATTGTTCATAAGTTAAAAGAAAATAATGTTATAGTAACTTTTCTTCGGGTGTTTGTTTTGGGAGGGAGCCTTATCGGTGGAACACCTCCGGGGTTTTCCTTGTGCGACATGTGATAGCCTCCGTCTACCTATGTGCAAAAAACAGGTCCGCCACAGCGATATTAACAACAGAACACAACTGCACACAAACCAGAGAACAGAACTTACTAAACATTTCTGAAGAGCTTGTAATCAAAGAATAGATGCACTTCTATGCCCAGCCTTTTTATTTCTTAATCAATTTATTTATTTTTAGTTCTTAATCAAACTAATCTTTTCTATGTTAATCAGAGTTTTTGTCCTAACCAGCCATGATTATTGACAGGATATTCTGCTGATCGCTTAATTCCTTTTTTCCATAACTCCATCTCCTATGAACTGGCATTGGTCCAAAATCTTTCTCATAAAAGTATATTGAAGCCAGCATCTCATGAGTCAGTAAAAATCTACAAGATTTAGTTTGAGAATGTTACGCCTACCAGATGTTTTCGCTGAGGTATCCCTCTCTTCAGATGGACAGACGGTGACAGACATTCCCGCCTCCTCTATCTCTCTCTCTGTTTGATTGAGAACTCTGTTTCAAATAAATGAGGCTGGGCATGGAAATGCATCAGTCATCCTACTAAAATCTCTTTAGGCATGTATAGTATTGTGTGCATCTGGTTTGTGTGCAGATTCATTGTGTTCTGTTATTTCTATTGCTGTGGTGGACCTGTTTTTAGATATTCGAAACAAGTTTTCTCTTGAATGCCCCATCTCGCAACAGATACCGCTCTCGAGCAGTCTCATGAACGCGTAGATGAGAACAACGGTCGGTCGACAGTTTCACTAAATAATACACTAGATTTTGATTTGTTTCTCACACAACCTTATCGTATGGTATCAGAACAATCATCAGTCTCATGAAATAATTTATTAGATCTCTGAATTATACTTTTGCATCCTTTTGAAGCTTGAAGAGATGGTCGCCATTAAATGTCATAGTATGACATCACTGAGCACAAAATGTTTTCACAATTTCCCCCTTTAAGTTAAGAAAAAGTAATATGGGGTTACAACAACACAGGGGTAAGTAAACAATGACTAAATTTTATTTTTGGGGTGAACTATACCTTTAAACTTTAATATTCCATATAAAATGAACATTAACACAGAGTAGATTTATAAAAGAAACTGTATGACTCATTTTAATTGACAGACCTGTTTCTTCATCAAGCATGTCCTATCAGCATATTGCGTTAGTAGAGTATGAGTCCCGTGATTTGCACATTAAAGTATTTGTCTGTTCTGCTGTTGCTAAAAATAGAATATTATGAATTTATCATGTTGATAACTTAAATGGATGTGAATTTTTGTTTAAACATAATTTAATGTGTTGGACAGACCTGGTATATAATATAAGCAACTCTTCTTGTTCAAACAGGCTAATTTATTTCCAAATACAGTTTAGTAAATAGAGCTGAGCTGATTTATACTGAGATGTTTTTGTTCCAGATGTTTCTGCCTCCCACTGACTTGTCAAATCATTCTGTTGTGGAGTTGCCAGATGGCAGTGGCGGAGTTACAGAGCAAAGCTGTGAGCTGAGACAGTTCATTTTCTACTGAAAACATAAACTTCCAAAAGATTTTCTTTTTCACCCTCTGAATATTCTCAGTTAGGTCAGCATGCCCAGAGAGATTTTGTTAGATAGTTGGTTAGAGCTTTTGCACTAAAATAATAAACATTCCATTTGAATCTTAAGGGTCGGATTGGTTGTGCAAATCCATGTGGAATTGAAGAGCTCCACTTGCTGGGGGCTCTGTACTTATTGAGGGAGGGTAGCACATGATTGCATTCTTCTTGTTCTTCACTCTGTCACAAACATGAACACATGATCCTGGTTCTCTTCTACAGAGGCACAGTGGCACATACATGAACTTTAAAACATAAATGTGAGAAAAAAGGGACATGACTGCTCATTTCCATCACAAATTAGACACCGATATTTCTCTTTCACAAAGAAAGGTGTCTCAAAATGTTTTCCTGCTGGTTAATGAGAAATTCCATATTCGCAAGCTCACAAAATGCAAGCAAACAGTATTATTAGGATACTTTTTGAAAGCAGCTGAGTTACAGAGTCAGGCCATTTTAATGAAAGGTTTGAATGCTTGAGAAACCTAAGAAAACTGTGAAAAGGACTAGTGGATCAAAGAGCTCACCCACAAGTAGATTAGGCATAACAAACAGACATGACCAGCTTAAGCCCTATTTGGATGGCAATTATTTTTCATGGGGGTGTAATTCCAGCATTTACAGGGGGTTGTCAGTGATTTTATTGCCGTCCAAATCCAAAATGTGGTTGTCTTTCCTGCGAGAAAATTCCCAGCCAAATGACCTAATGTTTTTTTGAGAAACACTAATTTAATTACCGTCCAAATCCACATCTATGAGTTTATAATCTAAAAGCCGGTTTGGAAATCCTTTTTGAACACTGCTAAGTGCCGTACGCTTGCATTGCACATGGTAACAGCTCTGGTGGTAATGGACAGTTGTGAAAGTTGGAGGATTGTGGAAAAGAATGTTTTGAAATAATTCACAATAATAAAATTACATCGCCGCACCACCACAGTTAGCAGGAATCATATCAGGTCACATCAACTTTTGAAATAGTCCATTATTATGGCAGCAATGCAATAAAAATTGATCTCATTTTAATGTAAAAACTAGAGCCCGACTGATATGGGATTTTTGAGACAGATACCGATTTTAGAGGAGGAAATTCACAGATTACGCTATAGTTATTTTTTGAGCTTATCTATGTGGATTGTGTGCCGATTTTGCACAGATATGACTATGCAAAGGCACTCAGAAGGCTGCTTTCTTAAAAAAAATGTTTTTATCAAAGAATATTTGACATTATTATTACACATTAACTATGTTTCTATCCAAGGTTGTTTTTGCAAAAAAAGTTTTAGCGCATCAAAATAAAGTTGATGGAAACGCTAATTATCGCTAAAATTTCACGAGTGTTGAAATGATATTTTTCCGTTTAACTCTAGTGCATGAACGTCAAGAAATGTTGTGAAAAACTGGTTTGGAAACACTTTTTATAAAATATAATGTCATATGACAGATTTTACCCAAATCGTTAGCCTGTGTTAATCATGATAACAGTATACATCCTTGAAAGCCAATTTATTGTACATGATTTATAGACTGATCTTAATGGGATATAGATCTGATACTAAAAACATGACACTTCCAGGAGTACCAACACAAATAACACGTATCATTCACATTGTCAAGTGAAAGGAGAACAATTGAATGGCCACTTAATGGAGAGTTTACAACCTACAGGTTAAGTCTTGCCTTAAGAGCAGGTGGTGCAACCAAATTAAGCACTGACTTAGTTGCAAACTAACTAGAAAGACTAGTGTGAACTTTACGTCCGAACTTACGTGAGAACTTACACACAGCTGGTGCCACCCTACCCAGGTGTCGGCACGCAAGTCAGAATTGCAATGAAAACATGATGAAACTAAAGTAAGTTTATAAATAATACCGATGATCTGATTTTGACTCAAACATGATTGGCTCCTGTAGATGGACATCAGAAAATTCTTTGGACGAAGCAGGGACAGAAAAGCAGAAAGGAGAGATGAGTTTGAGGGAGGTACGACTGTAGTACTTTTGTGTTCTGTAGTACTGACTTTGATTGTGTATGATAACAATGAATCAGTCTTTTGGATAATAAAATTAATCATTTAATTCACTAGCGCTAGTTTATGACACTACATAAACAGTTGGCAGTAACTATGGCTGCTGTGTGCTAATTACCTAGCGACTATAAAAGACTATAATTTGGCTTGTTTTGAGTTGTTGTTGCAAGTAAACTTAATGAGTTTAAAACATCAATTTAAACTTACAACAATTATGTTAGCTAGCTAGTTATTAATTTATTGAAATGCCACTTCTGCATTTATAAAGTTAGAGATAGCTCAGCTAGTTTTGCAAGCTAGCAACCAGCGACCAACTCTGCCTAGCGACCAACTCTCTGATCATTCTGAGACCTTTATGTCTAAAGCCGTTTCGTCTGTGTCCGTTTTGCCTGACATTTGATAATGCAATTCTACAAACTTACTTGACAGAGGTTTTCCTGATGTGTAATGTGTGATATAGAAGAATGCAAATGTGCAAGAATGTTTTCTCCGGTTTTGTTATTTGCATATACAGTGTATGCATTTTATGCCGTAAAACATGTTGAGAATGTTCATGTACAGTATGTTGAAGATACTTAAATAAATATTTTCATAAAGATTAATATCTCTACATGTTTACCTTTCCCAGTACTTGTTGCAGTGGAGGAATAGTGGGTTAAGCAAGGTTTTTTTTATAGTGCATCGTGTTGCACAATTCATGCACGCAGCAAGCTTTCAAGAAAGACAAAAAAGCAACATGATTAATGGGGGGCCTGTGCCCCAGTAGAGCTTTATGTCTAGCAACAACTCTGCATGTCACCCTGAGTAACAATTGCCATTTGAATAGGGCTTTAGACTAACTGCACATCACGAGATATGGGAGTCTTGCATTTTGATCTTAAACCAGACTGCATGGCAACATTCCTGATTGTTCTTTTCAGCTAAATGTGTTTATTTCTTTTGCTCACACTTATTACTCAGGAATACCATGGAAGGAGGATTTTTCCATGTGAAATAAGGATGACGCATGGTTCAGTCAATACTACACACCACTGCTCTATGCCATTATAATATGTAAAGATAAAGTATTGACTGCAATACCTTCAGAGGGTGTGAACATGGCAACTTCACTCATCTGAGTGCAAAAACTAAGGACAAAAGAATCATGCTCATTCGAAGTAAGAGCCATGTGACAAATATTTTGAGTGGATTCACATGCATACTTTTCAATTAGAGGCCATGGCTCAACCTTAAGTCTTCATGGATTGTATGCTCTTAAAATACTGTTTAACTGTTTAATTCAACAGCCAAAATACACATGCAAGGCAGCTATTTTTGAAAAACAAAATGTTTTAATGTTACTATAAATAATTGCCAAAGAAGATCAATGAAGTTCTGTCTGATCTTATCTTCAGTATTGGGCAGATGTTGACCTCTGCTGACAGACTGCTGTAGGTGCATTTATAGATGTGAAAATCTTAGAGACAGTTCACCTAAAAATGAAAATTCTCTCATCATTTACTCACCCTCATGCCATCTCAGATGTGTAAGAATTTCTTTCCTCTGCTGAACACAAAAAAAGATTTTTAGAAGAATATTTCAGCTCTGCCGGTCCATACAATGCAAGTGAATGGTGATCAGCCATTTAATGCACCAAAAAGCAGTTAATAACAGCGTAAAAGCAATCTATTCGACGCTTGTGTTTAAATACATTTCTTTTAAAGTAATGCGATCGCTTTGGTTGAGAATGGGATCCATTTTTACGTGCTTTTCACAATAATTGTTTTGCTCTCCACTGCGTGTCTATGAGGAGAATCATTTCACACTGCTTCTCGCATTACATAAGTAATATTAAATTAAAATGTGTGCCCCCCTCCAAAATTGAAGAGGTAAATTAAATAAGGGCTCCATGAAACAACATTTTACAAGAGCATTTTTATTAATTTCCTCAAAGTGTGTCAATGATATTAACGTTGTACATTTGTGTTAATCGAAAAATCTCAGTCAATTACAGTTTTTTTAAACATTAAAGGATAATTTCAAATGCTTTCTGTCATTGTGTGTGCCCTGCCCCTGTTTATTGCCTGGTGTTAAGATGAGTTTACGATGATCCAATCAGCAGTGGGCACACGCCATTACTATTTACAGACAAATCACCATTTACACCTGATCGTTTCTTTTAACCACATTTTTTAGGATTTCATGTCTCTGATTTTATTACTGCAAACATCAATGGATGTAGAAAGGAAGTCCCACCTTACAGGTAAAAGAGCCAATCACCTTTTAGATACAGAAATAATCTGTCAATCAAACTCAAGAATACTCATTCGCATTATAAGCTACACCAGAAGCACTATTTATGACACCAGTTTTGTCAGATTGTACAGCTGATTTAAAATATTATTTGATCGTAATCTTGACCAACCCTTTTTGAGATTTCTGTGTTCCCCCATTCAAGTAGATAAGAGCTGCACTGTATTTCCAGACATGACTGGAAATAGCCTCACGAGAGCATTCCAAAGATGGCAAGCTAGAAAGACTGGCTGAAGTGCTTGATATGAGGCACACTGAAGTACTGTGAAGTATGTCAAATCAATCAAATCAAATCACTTT
The DNA here is from genome assembly GCA_032164185.1 of Moxostoma hubbsi. Classification (NCBI taxonomy): domain Eukaryota; kingdom Metazoa; phylum Chordata; class Actinopteri; order Cypriniformes; family Catostomidae; genus Moxostoma; species Moxostoma hubbsi. The sequence continues at coordinate 1,578,336 of JAVLUX010000030.1, forward strand.
ATTGTCACACTACTGTGTACATGAGTGCAACAGCAGGTGAAATTCTTGTGTGCAGTTCCGAGCAACATTGCAGTAATGACAGTGACGAGACATATACCAATTTACAGTAACAACATATTTACACAAAACAATTTACATAACAAATGTACACAATACACACAATGTAGAATACACATACACTAGATAAGGGTATAAATATATATATACACTAACTGAATTGGGAGAATATATTGACAGAGTGATGATTAATAAAGTGCAGTGCTGATTGTTGATCGTGAGAGATCATGTGTTCAAAAGTCTTATTGCTTGTGGGAAGAAGCTGTCATGTAGTCGGGTGGTGCGGGTCCTGATGCTGCGATACCGCCTGCCTGATGGAAGCAGTGAGAGCAGCCCATGACTCGGGTGGCTGGAGTCTCTGATAATCCTCCGAGCTTTATTCACACACCGTCTGTTATATATATCCTGGAGGGAGGGAAGCTCACCTCCGATGATGTTTCTGGCAGTTCGCACCACCCTTTGCAGGTCTTTGCGGTTGTGGGCGGTGCTATTGCCGTACCAGGCGGTGATGCAGCCAGTCAAGATGCTCTCAACAGTACTAGTGTAGAACCGTGTGAGGATGTGGTGGTTCATTCCAAACTTCCTCAGCCGTCTCAGGAAGAAGAGGCGCTGGTGAGCCTTCTTCACAACGGCCTCAGTGTGGACGGACCATGTGAGTTCCTCAGTAATGTGGACACCGAGGAACTTGAAACTGCTGACTCTCTCCACCGGTGCTCCATTAATGGTGATGGGGCTGTGTTCTCTGTCTTTCTTTCTGAAGTCCACCACAAGCTCCTTGGTTTTACTGACGTTGAGGGAGAGGTTGTGCTCCTGACACCAGCGCGTCAGAGTGTGCACCTCCTCTCTGTAGGCTGTTTCATCATTGTCAGTGATCAGACCTACAACCGTCGTATCGTCAGCAAACTTAATGATGGCATTGGAGCTATGTGTCGCCACACAGTCATGTGTGTACAGGGAATACAGGAGTGGGCTGAGAACACAGCCCTGCGGGGCTCCAGTGTTGAGGGTCAGTGATGAGGAGATGTTGCTGCCCATTCTAACCACCTGACGTCTGCCTGACAGGAAATCAGGATCCAGCTGCACAGCGAGCTGTTTAAGCCCAGAGCCCGGAGTTTCACATCAAGCTTGGAGGGCACTATGGTGTTAAATGCTGAACTGTAGTCTACAAACAGCATTCTCACATATGTGTTCCTTTTTTCCAGGTGGGAAAGAGCAGTGTGTATTGTAGATGCAATGGCATCATCAGTGGAGCGGTTGTTACGGTAGGCAAACTGTAATGGGTCCAGCGAGGTGGGCAGAACAGAGCAGATGTGATCTCTGATCAACCTCTCAAAGCATTTGCTGATGATGGGGGTCAGAGCAACAGGACGCCAGTCATTTAAGCAAGTGATTTTTGATTGCTTCGGTACAGGCACAATGGTTGATGTTTTGAAGCATGTGGGGACTACAGACAGGTAGAGGGACAGGTTGAAAATGTCCGTAAAAACACCAGCCAGTTTGTTCGCGCACGCTCTGATGACGCGGCCCGGAATGCCGTCTGGACTCGCGGCTTTACGAATGTTCACCCGTCGAAAGGATCGGGTTACATCCGCAACAGAGACGGAGAGTGAACCATCATCTGTAGTGTCGGCCGCGAGTGCTCTCTCCGTGAGGGCGGTGTTGTTGTTATCCTCGAAACGAGCATAAAAAGTATTAAGCTCGTCCGGGAGAGAGGCAACGGTGTTCATGGCGGAGTTTTTATTCTGTTTATAGTCCGTGATGATGTTAATTCCCTGCCACATACTTCTGGAGTCAGTGGTGTTGAACTGACCTTCAATTTTGTGCCTGTACTGGCGTTTGGCTGTGCTGATGGAGTTACGGAGGGCATAACTGGCTTGTTTACGCTCCTCCGCGTTCCCGGAATTAAAAGCGGTGGTCCGCGCAGTAAGTGCCGCGTGAACATCGCCGTTAACCCAGGGTTTCTGGTTGGGGTAGATCCGTATGTTTTTCGAAGGAACAACGTCCTCTACACACTTCCTGATGAAACACGTTACGCTATCAGCGTAAACCTCGATGTCGTCATCAGAGGCGGACCGGAACATCTCCCAGTCCGTGTGATCAAAACAGTCCTGTAGCGCAGAGTCTGATTGGTCCAACCAGCACTGGATCATTCTATGTACATGAATGGTTGTGCTTTTCACATTTTCTGACCAGACTGTTATTTCCTTTTTATACTAGGGTCTGTTGAATGCTTGATTCTGATTGGTTGATGGCTGTTCTAAAGTGTGCAATTGACTAGAGATAGACTGATATTGATTTGTTTTTAAACCGATACTATAACGATTATATGTATGTTTACATATCCGATTACCAATATGAAGAACTGACTTTTTATTGATTTAATTTATTTTATTATTTCATATTTATTTTACAGAGAAAATATGAAACAGAGAAAAAAATTGCTAAAATGTTATAGTTCAATAATAGTCACATATCATGTTATTTATATTATTACAACAACAATAGTAATTGGCAAAATAATTCAAATAAAGAACATAAATAAACGACAAGGGAGTCATTGCATGAATGTAATCTTCCATTTTAAACTAGACATAAAGTTTAAAGGTTTAGGTGCTGATTAATAGGCTAAAGGTAAATAGTTTGCTGGATTAACTAAACATTCTCAGGAAAGTGAAAAACAATACATACATTGTTGCTATTACAGAGTCCATCCCTAATGGAGTCAGAATTATTAATGATGTTTCGTCTCTTATAGCAGCTGCCTCACGAAACACCTGCTGACAGAGCTGACATTTTTTGTTTTACAGAAAGCAGCACATCTGCTGCTTATCTTGCAGCAAATGACACACAAATCTCATCAATGCTCTCATTGTCACCCGTCACAAAGCTATTTTAGACATGTTTATTGTGACACAAGTACTTTGCCCCATGAAGGTCTTTGCATTTGCACAAAACTTTTACTCGAAGTTGTCGCAGAGATAATTAATTTACACAGAGCTGTAAATGATGATTCATAGAGAAAGAAAGTTTACTAGCAAATGTTAATATAATTTAGGGAATTTTAAATAAGCGAATCTTGTTAATAACTGCACTGGTAGGAAGTCACGTGACGCCAATCAAAGTTTGGACATGTGAGGATATTGGGTGGACATGTTTTCTTTAGTGCTGGCACAAGTAAGAGCAGGGGAGTCATTACATTGATAAATAAACATCTACAATTCAAATGTCTCAAACAGATTAAACATAGTCATTATTGTTTTCAGGGGCAAAGGTTGATTTTGAATATTTACGCACCTAACGCTGATAATTAGGGCTTTTTCGTTGATCATGAAGGGATGTTGCAATCTGCGGGCACCCCTCATGATATAAAATTGGGAGGAGACTTTAATCTATTGCTGGACTCAGTCCTTGATCACAGTAAAGCAAAAGTGTGTAAGCCCACTAGAGCAACATTGACACGTCACAGGATGTGTAAAAATCTTGGTCTTACAGATATTTGGAGACTTTTGAACACATCTGGAAGGGACTATACATTTTGTCAGCCCATAAGATTTATTCTAGAACAGATTTTTTATTTAGACTTTTTAAGTCCCTCATTTCATCTGTTGTTGATTGCTCAATTGGAAACATCTTAGTCCAGGATCACACCCTGTTGAGTTTAGGGTTGTTGCCACATACGGAGAAAAATAAATCATAGAGTTGCTGCTTTAATGTATCCCTTTAGGAAAATCATACATTTCAAAAAATTTTAAGGCCAAAAAAATCTATGTTTATATGGAGACCAGCTGGTTCTCAGTATCCTCTATGGACGTGGCTTGGGAGGCACTTAAGGAAGTTCTTAGGGTTCGGATCATACAGTATGCCTCATTCATCAAAAAATCCAAAGCACGAGAACTCGTGGAGTTGGAAGGGAATATTAAAAGTGCAGAGTCAGAGCTGACGCACCAAATGTCATCTGATGGCCTCAGAGAATTGACCCGATTGAAATACAGATATAATACTATTTTGTCACAGAATGTGGAGTTTTGGCTATTCAGGGCAAGACAGTCATACTTTGAGTTGGGGGACAAAACAGGAAAACTGCTGACTAGATATATAAAGCAGAGAGAGTCTTTTTCTACCATTCCCTCAGTGAAATATGCTGGTGGTGAAATTTTTACCTTGGCCATTGATATTAATAATGGTTTTAAAGAATTCTATCTTGATCTCTATAGGTCTACTGACGTCTACTGATGAAGCTATTATACATTTTGTGGAACCATTAGAACTCCCTAAACTGATGACTGAGCAAAACATTTATTATGAGATAACATTGGAGGTGCTTGGCAGGTAATTAAGGCCTTGCATACAGGCAAGGCTCAGGGGCCAGACAGTTTTTCCACATAATTTTTTAGATCTTATGCAACAGAATTGGCTCAACCTTTGCTAGAAATTTATATGGAATCATTAAAGAATGGAAAGCTTCCACCAACCATGACACAAACCCGGAAGTGATTATAGTTTATAAAGTTATAAATGGGGATATTTTTCTTGCAATAATGCATCGTTTCGCTTCAGAAAGCCTTTATGGATTATTTTTTTGATGGATACGGATGAGCTTTTTTGGGCTTCAAAATCGAATGTACCATTCACTCCCATTATAAAGCTAGGAAGAGCCAGGATATTTTTTAATATAACTCTGATTGTGTTTGGCTGAAAGAAGAAAGTCATATACACCTAGAATGGCTTGAGGGTGAGTAAATTATGGGATAATTAGAATTTTTGGGTGAACTAACCCTTTAAAGACACACTCACCTGCTTGTGATGCCAACCAGAAGATGAAGACACAACCTATGATTTTGGGGATGTGTTAAGATCCAAGAAATTTGGTTGAAGGTTCAGAGTTTTATGTGTGATGTTTTGGGCAGTCAATTTTCATTTTGCCTCAGCCTCTGTATTTTAGGCAATGGGGCGGTCATCAATGTAGGGAATAAACATATAAAAAAATAGGGTCCTAACCAGTGACATGATTGCCAGACAGATAGTTTAAAGGGGATGGAGGCTGGCTGGAGTGCCCTCATTTCAGGAGTGGTGCTCGGAGATTGGGGGAGGGTGGCAGCTTTTGAAGAAGGGTCATATAGAAGACTAGATGAATTGGTCTTGTTTGTGGGGAAATGGGGCAGATATCTGGTGTTTTTGGAGGGCTCTTGGTGAGGGGCAGTGGAGAGAGAGGTGTAGTTGTCAATATGTGTGATATATACACTACCGTTCAAAAGTTTGGGGTCACTTGTCTGAAATTTTTCTCATGATCTTAAAAATCTTTTGATCTGAAGACATTTGCTTAAATGATTGAAATTAGTTTTAGAGACAAAAATATAATTGTGCCAATATATTAATTTATTTAATTACAAAACTAAAATTTTATTTAAAAGAAAAAATATGTTTTTGAAATGGATGACCGAATAATTAAGAAAAACATCCACTAAGTGCCCTGCATATAGATGGGAACTCCTTCAATACTGTTTAAAAAGCATCCCAGGGTGATACCTCAAGAAGTTGGTTGAGAAAATATCAAGAGTGCATGTCTGCAAATTCTAGGCAAAGTGTGGCCACTTTTAAGATGCTAAAATATAACACAGTTTTGGGTTGTTTAGTCACAGCATAATTCCCAAATTTTCATTTCTGTTATTCCATAGTTTTGATGACTTTACTATTATTAAATGTGAAAAAAAATAAAAATAATAATAAATAAAGAATGAGTAAATGACCCCAAACTTTTGAACGGTAGTGTATATATATTATTATTGTAATTTTGTGTGTGTGTGTGTGTGTGTGTGTGTGTGTGTGTGTGTGTGTGTGTGTGTGTGTCTATAATCATATATGACCACATGTATGACTGATGTTGTTGGGGGCCAGGGTGGGGTTGGGGATTGGAAGGGGTAATAGTGGGGGTTAATAGTTGATTCTGTGTATATATGTTTTGTTTTTCTGTGTTTAATATGTGAATCAATAAAAAATCGTTAATCTGAAAAAAAAAAAAAAAAAAATGACGCTGGTATACGGTGGCCGTTCTGACATGCATTCCATTAGAACATGATCATCAACCTGAACAGCCTCCAGTGTTGGGTGTAATGCATTATTAACTGATGAATTACTGTAATTAAATTACTTTTTCAGAGAAAAAAGTAAAGTAAGGAATTACACTTCATTTTCAGTAATTTAATTACAGTCAATTCTGATGTAATTGTGTTCAATACTTTATAGACTATAGAACAATTCTATGTAAAACAATAGTGAATTTAAAATCAAAATTTAATGTGTAATGTTTAAGCAATATCACATGAGCAAGAGTGCGATATGGACCTACATCAGCACTGCTGTGATTTGGCCGCAGTTCGAGTGCTGTAGGTTATTACAGCAGTGCTGATTTAGGGCCATATAGCACGATTGTGAGTGTGATATTTCTTATATGCAACAGTTCAATGAACAAGAGCATTTTAAAAAATTAGGAAAAACTGGGTACGTCATAAAAACGTATGGAACTACTTTATTACATGACGGATCATAATCCACCCCAGCAACTTAAAATAAGGAGTTTGCACATCTCAGCTAAAAGACAGCCATGAGTACTAATACCAAATAAAGGGACAGATGGGGCTAACAGGCATGCCATGTGTGACTCCTTTATGAAGTGTACGAATTACTACCAACTTGAGGGTATACATTTTCATGCAGAAAAGTAGGAGAGCATAATAAATTAGCTAGACCATTCTTTAACTATTACCTTCTGATATGCCTGTGCTAACAGAAAGAGTGAAGCCTACAAAGTGTTACATACCAGCTGAAGTACTCAAGTTATCCTGTTGAGTTTCACAGTTCCAGTGTGGTTCGCACTGGTGTCTGTAGGTACTGATTCTTGCACAAAACATCTAGCTGTATACAAATAAATAATAATAAAAAAAATGATTTGCTACTTTTCATAAACACGATTGATAAAGGTTTTGTCTTTGGAATGTTTTATGTTCATCAGTTTTAATTGTAATACTGTTCTAAATGTTAAAGGGTATTTTTGTAAGCGTGTACTGTATGTTTTATTTGATTGTGCGCAAATTGTTTATTGCTAACATTTTGTATTAAAATCACATTGATCTCCCCTTGTGCGGTATGTGATTGTGTAAATGTTTTGCTTAGCAACCATTCTGTCTGAGGTTTTTGACATCCACCATTGTTTCAACTTTTTTTCCACAGCTGCATGAACAGCTGCGCAGAGGTGGGTAGAGTAGCCAAAAACTGTACTCAAGTAAAATTGCAATTACTTTAAAAATTAATTACTCAAGTAGAAGTAAAAGTACTAACACAAATAATTACTTGAGTAAGAGTAAGAAAGTATCCAATAAAAGAGTACTCAACTAGTGAGTAACTTGTTACTTTCACAAATGACATGTAAGATGTACTACAGAATTATTAGTATTATTAATGGAAATTCTGTCATCATTCACCATCATGTTGTTCCAAACCCGTATGACTTTCTTCCTTCCATGCAACACAATACGGAGATATTAGACAGAATGCTCGCCTGAGTCACTATTTGCTTTCAATGAATGTTTTTTTAATATATATATATATTTTGAAAGTGAATGGTGACTGAGACTGTCAGTCCCTAACATTCTGTCTAACATCTTTTTGTGTTCCACAGAATACAGGTCACATGGGTTTGCAACAACATGAGGGTAGAGAAATGATGACAGAATATTAAATTATGGCTGCGCTATCACTTTAAAGGGATAGTTCACCCAAATATGAACATTTTCTAATCATTTACTTGCCCTCATGCCATCCCAGAAATGTATGCCTTCCTTTATTCTGCAGAACACAAATTATGATTTCTAGAAGAATATTTCAGCTCTGAAGATCAGTACAGTGCAACAGCTCCAATAAGCACAAAGGCAGCATAAAAGTAATCCATATGACTCCTGTAGTTAAATTCATATCTTCAGAAGTGATATGATAGGTGTGGGTGAGAAACAGATAAATATTTTTCAACCCCAGTCACGGAACACTCACAGTGTCTGAAGCTGCCCCTATCCACATATATAGTGCACTATTTCAGGTGTCTGCCATTTTGTAGGAGTGTCTGAATTCTGAGTGAACTACTCATTCCCTACTTTTGTTCACTCATTCTTACCCACAATGCACTCTAATTTCGAGTGTACATTTGATGTACACTTCATGAGGTTAATTGCCCATAATCCATCACAGGGAAGACGTATGAGTTTAAAGATACTAAAGTATAACAAATAAATACAATAATGTACATTTGATAAAATGTGTTTACTCTTTATATTAACATATATGTATTAAAATGAAAAACAGAATGAATATTTATTGTATTAATATATTATTTGAAGGCCCAAGTATTTTAAAAGTTCATATGTGACATTTCTGCGACAGCCCCAGATCTCCGAAATTTGGGGTATATGTCACCACTCTCTTCGCCATATGATTGCCTCATGCCAGCACATCTCTCACGCATGCGCCCCGCACTGTGCATGGCTGCACAATCAGAAATACTGTCTGTTCGCACTCCAGTTGTCAATCACGCAAACGGCAGAGCAAAAGGCATTTACACTTAAATTGGATGTTTACGTGGATTTATACAGTTAATCAGCCTAAAGTAGATGCAATAGTTTCCAGTATCCAGTAAATGCATAAATACTGCTCATGACATGTCATAATAGCCCAGTTACAGAATCACCCTGAAAATGTCCATCTCATTACACAGATGCGACAAGATCGGGGTGGTTGGATGTTGGCTGTTCATTGATGAAATGCTGCAGTGACGCTGTGTGTTACTATTAAATTACACGTTTTCTACCAGTACGTTTATAATTTTACTTCATTGTTTTACATGTAGTTATGAACATTCATGAGTTAACATTAACAAGATACTTGTAAACGTTAGCTAGTTGCTACAGCTAAATTACCTAGGAGCAGACATACATGGTTCTTGTAAATTTCAACGGGTTCAGCTGGTAATGCGGTCTACCACACTGTTTTATCCAGAGTCTGCATCTCTCCTCTTGACTTTTAGGTATGGAAAATGGGTAAAATTCACTCAAATTCTCCAAACTTTGGAGGACATACGGACATACGGGTATAAAGGGAAGCAGGGCAATGAATGCAAGTCAGAATTTTTCTTTGGAGCCGAATGGTTGTACCACAAGCAGCTGAAACACACTCCTGTTTCACTCACCTTTATCAGCGAGAAGCGTGGCTGTTGTATCCGCATGGCACATTTCCAGCTGGCGTTCTCTCTCTGCACACTCTGCAGCTCAAGCTCCTGGGCGCTTCGACAGCGCTTCTTCCTTTTTAAAAGAGTGTCCTCCTCCTAAAAGAGTCTATTTTCTGAAAGAGTTTGAGATCCCACTCATAAAAGAGCAATACACAGCAGGCGTTGAACGTCCTTTTTAAAGATGTCTTTCTGCCTCTGTGTAGTTCCTGGATGCGGTTGATTTCTCTCCACTTCTGACGGTCATAAAAGCTGCCTCGCGTGCCTGGGCTGCGATCACACGCAGGCATTATTTTATGAATGGTTCATGTTCTCAGTTTCTTCCCACGGGATTGAGGTCGATGCGGCTGGCAATGAAGGCGATATGGGGATAATGATGGGCTCTGTTTCGCCGGGTAAATCCCCATGAACCACACGCCCCCCCAGCATGCTGGCTTGCTTCTGTCCGGGCTCAGGATGAGTGCGACTCGCCTCGCGGCCAGCCGCCATTCTCCCTTGAGCCCCCTGAATTGGATGATGACATCGCCGCTGGATCGGAGAGCGTCACAGCGGCGTCTGATGCTGATGACTCGCCTGGGCTGCCACCTTCGGGTCTGCTCGCCCAGTCTGAGGCTGACGCGCAGATGTCCGCTATGCTTTCCCGGGCCGCCGTGAGCGCGAGGTGGACTGGAGATCTCCGTCCCCCCCTCTCGGCTACTTGATCGGTTCCTCGGGTCATGGTTCCGTTGATCCTGGAAGTGCATGACGGGCAGGCCAGCGCTGACGAGTTCCAAAGACGCCTTCTCAGGACCTCTTCCTCAGTCTCTAACCCGCCCCCTTCCGGGTGTGCGGAGCAAGGTAAGTGCTTTGAGTCTTTTCTCAGAACCCCAGCCTCGTGACACTCTTTTGCCTCCTGACGCATTATTACCTACCAGCCAAGAAACCTTTCTACAGTAACGCCCACCCTTATATAAAAGCAGCCGCGCAAACATCAGTCCTCAGAATTTTCTTCCTTCAAGACAGCTATTTATCTCTTGTCTAGAAGCCTTCTACTAATTTGCCATCAAAATGCATGAGTCAGTGGGCGGGATCTTCACGGCAATGAAAAGACTCTGCATTGTTCCAGCAAACATTTACGCTTCGCTTACGAACAGGCCGCTTCAGCATCCTGATTGCCCGCAGCGCTTTGGCAGGAGTTTGGTATCCTTAGAAGCTATTGTGATATTGTGTATATATATATATATACACACACACACAGTTCAAGTCAGAAGTTTACATGCACCTTAGCCAAATATATTTAAACTCAGTTTTTCACAATTCCTGACATTTAATCATAGAAAACATTCCCTGTCTTAGGTCAGTTAAGATCATTATGTTAAGGATGTGAAAACTCAGAATAAAAGTAGAGAGAATTATTTATTTCAGCTTTTTTATTTTCAGTATATGGAGATTGAGGGGCTTGCAGGGCAAGTGCTGGAAGGAGCTGGACTGTTTGAGCTTACAATTCTTCCCATAAGACCTGCACCCCTGAGTCTTCTCTTTACTGTTGTACATGAAACTGGTGTTGAGCGGGTAGAATTCAATGAAGCTGTCAGCTGAGGACATTATTCTTGTGTTTAGTTGTACATCTGGTCTTCTACTTCTCTTTCTGTCCTTGTTAGAGCCAGTTGTCCTTTATCTTTGAAGACTGTAGTGTACACCTTTATAGAAAATCTTCTGTTTTTTTTTGTTGTTGCCAATTTCAAGCATTGTATAGCCTTCATTCCTCAAAACAATGATTGACTGATGAGTTTCTAGAGAAACGTGTTTCTTTAAGCTTCATTTAACAAACCAAATAGCTTTCAACTGTGTTTGATATTATGGCAAGTGATTTTCTAGTACCAAATTAGCAATTTAGCATGATTACTCAAGGGTAAGTTGTTGGAGTGATAGCTGCTGGAAATCGAGCCTGTCTAGATTTGATAAAAAATTACTTTTTCAAATAGTTGGATTGTAGGTGTAGGTGCTGTTATTTTTACATCAGTAATGTCCTGACTATACTTTGTGATCAGTTGAATGCAACATTGGTTAATTAAAATACCAATTTCCTTCTGAAACAGCAAAATCTGTACATTATTCCAAACTTTTGCAAAAAGTTTGGAAAAATGCAAAAGTTTGGAATAATGATATTTATATTAATAATTATATGACCAGCACCTGTATATATATATATATATATATATATATATATATATATATATATATATATATATATATATATATACAGGTGCTGGTCATATAATTAGAATATCATCAAAAAGTTGATTTATTTCAGTAATTCCATTCAAAAAGTGAAACTTGGATATTATATTCATTCATTACACACAGACTGATATATTTCAAATGTTTATTTCATTTAATTGTGATGATTAAAACTGACAACTAATGAAAATCCCAAAATCAGTATCTCCGAAAATTAGAATATTACTTAAGACCAATACAAAAAAAGGATTTTTAGAAATGTTGGCCAACTGAAAAGTATGAACATGAAAAGTATGAGCAGCACTCAACACTTAGTTGGGACTCCTTTTGCCTGAATTACTGCAGCAATGCGGCGTGGCATGGAGTCGATCAGTCTGTGGCACTGCTCAGGTGTTATGAGAGCCCAGGTTACTCTGATAGTGGCCTTCAGCTCTTCTGCATTGTTGGGTCTGGCGTATCGCATCTTCCTCTTCACAATACCCCATAGATTTTCTATAGGGTTAAGGTCAGGCGAGATTGCTGGGCAATTAAGAACAGGGATACCATGGTACTTAAACCAGGTACTGGTAGCTTTGGCACTGTGTGCAGGTGCCAAGTCCTTTTGGAAAATGAAATCTGCATCTCCATAAAATTGGTCAGCAGCAGGAAGCATGAAGTGCTCTAAAACTTCCTGGTAGACGGCTGCGTTGACCTTGGACCTCAGAAAACACAGTGGACCAACACCAGCAGATGACGTGGCAACCCAAACCATCACTGACTGTGGAAACTTTACACTGGACTTCAAGCAACGTGGATTCTGTGCCTCTCCTCTCTTCCTCCAGACTCTGGGACCTTGATTTCCAAAGGAAATGCAAAATTGACTTTCATCAGAGAACATAACTTTGGACCACTCAGCAGCAGTCCAGTCCTTTTTGACTTTAGCCCAGGCGAGACGATTCTGATGCTGTGTCTTGTTCAAGAGTGGCTTGACACAAGGAATGCGACAGCTGAAACCCATGTCTTGCATACGTCTGTGCGTGGTGGTTCTTGAAGCACTGACTCCAGCTGCAGTCCACTCTTTGTGAATCTCCCCCACATTTTTGAATGGGTTTTGTTTCACAATCCTCTCCAGGGTGCGGTTATCCCTATTGCTTGTACACTTTTTTCTACCACATCTTTTTCTTCCCTTTGCCTCTCTATTAATGTGCTTGGACACAGAGCTCTGTGAACAGCCAGCCTCTTTAGCATCGACCTTTTGTGTCTTGCCCTCCTTGTGCAAGATGTCAATGGTCATCTTTTGGACAGCTGTCAAGTCAGCAGTCTTCCTCATGATTTTGTAGCCTACAGAACTAGACTGAGAGACCATTTAAAGGCCTTTGCAGGTGTTTTGAGTTAATTAGCTGATTAGAGTGTGGCACCAGGTCTCTTCAATATTGAACCTTTTCACAATATTCTAATTTTCTGAGATACTGATTTTGGGGTTTTTATTAGTTGTCAGTTATAATCATCAAAATTAAAAGGACTGAACACTTGAAATATATCAGTCTGTGTGTAATGAATGTATACATTATACAAGTTTCACTTTTTGAATGGAATTACTGAAATAAATCAACTTTTTGATATTCTAATTATATGACCAGCACCTGTATATAAATACATATATATATATATATATATATATATATATATATATATATATATATATACATATATACACTCACCTAAAGGATTATTAGGAACACCATACTAATACTGTGTTTGACCCCCTTTCGCCTTCAGAACTGCCTTAATTCTACGTGGCATTGATTCAACAAGGTGCTGAAAGCATTCTTTAGAAATGTTGGCCCATATTGATAGGATAGCATCTTGCATTTATGGAGATTTGTGGGATGCACATCCAGGGCACGAAGCTCCCGTTCCACCACATCCCAAAGATGCTCTATTGGGTTGAGATCTGGTGACTGTGGGGGCCATTTTAGTACAGTGAACTCATTGTCATGTTCAAGAAACCAATTTGAAATGATTCGAGCTTTGTGACATGGTGCATTATCCTGCTGGAAGTAGCCATCAGAGGATGGGTACATGGTGGCCATAAAGGGATGGACATGGTCAGAAACAATGCTCAGGTAGGCCGTGGCATTTAAACGATGCCCAATTGGCACTAAGGGGCCTAAAGTGTGCCAAGAAAACATCCCCCACACCATTACACCACCACCAGCCTGCACAGTGGTAACAAGGCATGATGGATCCATGTTCTCATTCTGTTTACGCCAAATTCTGACTCTACCATCTGAATGTCTCAACAGAAATCGAGACTCATCAGACCAGGCAACATTTTTCCAGTCTTCAACTGTCCAATTTTGGTGAGCTCTTGCAAATTGTAGCCTCTTTTTCCTATTTGTAGTGGAGATGAGTGGTACCCGGTGGGGTCTTCTGCTGTTGTAGCCCATCCGCCTCAAGGTTGTGCATGTTGTGGCTTCACAAATGCTTTGCTGCATACCTCAGTTGTAACGAGTGGTTATTTCAGTCAAAGTTGCTTTTCTATCAGCTTGAATCAGTCGGCCCATTCTCCTCTGACCTCTAGCATCAACAAGGCATTTTCGCCCACAGGACTGCCGCATACTGGATGTTTTTCCCTTTTCACACCATTCTTTGTAAACCCTAGAAATGGTTGTGCGTGAAAATCCCAGTAACTGAGCAGATTGTGAAATACTCAGACCGGCCCATCTGGCACCAACAACCAGTTTAAATCAACTGTGATTGGTTGATTAGATAATTGCATTAATGAGGAATCCGTGTTCTCGTCTTTTTAAAGATGTCGTTCCATAAGTGTTTCTTATTCCGCCATCAGATCAGCATGAGAGCCGCCCATGCAAAGTCAGCTCTCATAGAGACAGTCTTGCAAGGGCATTAGTCTCAAAATTGCCCTCGTTCTGAAGAGCGATTCAGCCCAAGCCCTCTCCCATTTCTTCTGTGACTCCCGAGGGATCACACAAGGAGGCACGGTGTGCCGTGATGTCGAGCAGGATGCATTTGAGGTGGATTTTGTTCCGGCACTCGCCCCGCGAGCCCCTCAATCTCCATATACTGTATCTATGCCGATATAGTAAGTGCGTGATGAGCTTTGGCCCTCTGCGGGCATCTGCCATCATACCGTTAGGTCTGTTACATATGAGACCTCTTCAGTACTGACTCAAGTGATGTTCAACATTGCGCTTGGAGCCTCGGGTGCATGCGCACCATGGTGACTCGTCACTGTCTGGCTGCTCTAGCACCCTGGACAGCGCTGGCCTTTTCCCAACAGGGTGCTATGCTGGATCAAATTTTCAGAAGGAAAGCGCTGACCACAAATGCATCCAACACAGGTTGGGGTGGAGTGTGTGATGGACGCCCGAACTTCGGCACCTGGACATGTGCGAAATGGGCATGACATGTCAACCACCATGAGCTACTGTCTGTCTTTCTAGCTTTGAGATGGGCTTCTGGATGGGCCTCCATGGAAAACACAGCTGAAGAAAGACTCTCTCTCTCAAACACAAGGCACGATTTGGCATACCCAGCCAGAGCTGTGAAGCCTACACATGTGGCCTTTGAACGGAGCACAGCGGATGAGCCAGAATGGGCTCAGTCGTTTATGAACACCATTATACAGGCTAGAGCACTGTCCACGAGATGTCTTTACACAATGAAATGGAAAGTGTTCATTAATTGGTGCTTTGCACATGGCAAAGACCCAGTGAACTGCCCCATATTTAGGAATAGGAATGTCCTTCTCCAAGCAAAGACTTTCTCACTGGATCGTTGAAGTGATCACCCTGGCTTACGAGCGAATTGCCCATGTGGTGCTAAAGTACACACAATTAGAGCCGTGGCCTCTTCATGGGCATGGACGAACGATGTGTCATTACAAGACATATGATTTGCAGCAGGATTGCCCTCTCAAAACACATTTGCAAGGTTTTACAACCTAGGTATAACATCTCTCATAGCAAGTCCTCTCTGTCTAGAGCACTTGCTATTTCACTGGCCAAACATATACTTATGCCCCTCCTTTTAAGTACAGGCTCCCTGACTTTTTACACAACCGCCTGGATTTAGACCATTATATTTCCAACAAGTCACAGGCACTTTCACTACAAATAAACTTGCTTTCCAACTGGGTTTGTGAAGGGGTTAATTCATACTATATGACTATAGTTCAAATATTCATTATGAGTGTTCCCCTCCTGGTCCACCATGAGGGTCATTCACTTGTGGCATACTCATGTCGGTTGTCATCCCGCGGGACTGCATCATCATGTTTCCTCTCTGGAAGGTTATGTCCTATAGTGCGGCATGATGGGACTCTGTTCCCCATATGCATCAGCTTAGTGACGCAATGTCAAGTTACGTATGTAACCTCTGTTCCCTGAGAAAAGGGGAACAAGACATTGCGTAAGGTACTAAAAGACTCAGAGTTCTTTGAGGTGCGAGTTGTGTGCGCTCTTTCTCCCTCAGTCCGAAAATTCTGAGGAATGGTGTTTGCGTGCCCGCTTT
Source organism: Moxostoma hubbsi (assembly GCA_032164185.1). Lineage (NCBI taxonomy): Eukaryota > Metazoa > Chordata > Actinopteri > Cypriniformes > Catostomidae > Moxostoma > Moxostoma hubbsi. The sequence goes on from JAVLUX010000030.1 coordinate 1,594,396, forward strand.
TCTACCAGACAGCTTTGCACCTAAAAGGGCGAGGCTTAAAGACCATAGCCAATCCAGGCATTATTGTAGAAGTTTTAAACTAGGTCATGTAGATGGGCACTCCCCATTTGTGTCAGCTTATTGACGCAATGCCTCGTTCCCCTCGTCTCAGGGAACCAAGATACATATGTAACTAGATGTTTTCAAATTAGCCCTGATTTCCTAACTTGATTTTCCTCTTTCATGACTTGTCTCATGGGATTTCTCATGAGACCTGGAATACATACTGAGGTGTTGAAGTGTTTATTTCAAAACAGTACAAACACATCTTTATCATGCAAACCGTAGTACAGTATATACAATAAATATATGTATAAACACACACACTGATGAACGTATCAATTTAACATATTCCACTAAATACTCTATCAATATATGATCTAAAAATACAATGGTGTTTGTTATATTGTCTGAAAATGAAAAAGAACATTAAAATGTTTTGAATGTGTACTCGGAGTTACCCCAGAGAAAATGGCCAAACAACGTGTTTGAGCTGAATAACAATACATGCCCCACATACAACACATGAATACAGTGGCCCTGCCCATACCATTGCAAATCAAACACAGGAGGTGGGGTCAAACTAGCCTTTATAGTCGAGACTACTCAAGGTGAGGTTAACACATCTTCCTGAAAGACTGCAATCAACAGACATCCGAGGGAATGAGGGGTGAGACCGACCATTTTAATTATTTTTACAGGAAAACAATACAAAACTTATTATCAAGAATAGGATTTTGCCCTAATATCAAAGATCTTACTAGAAAAAAAGAAATTATGATCCAATGTGAATTTTCTTGATAATAAATATGATCGTGTCCGGTAACGTGTACATGTAAAATGTCTAGAAATAGCATTTTAGTTTAGCGTAAAGCTGACAATTTACACAAGATTTATTTCTGTTTCTTCTGCTCCAAACGTACTTCAAACGTACTTCTCTGTCTGCTCGTATGAATGTAACATCATAAGAAAGAAAGAAATATTAAATGAAACAAATGACAATAAAATGCTAAGTAATCTCTACAGTAATCTAAATACTTTTTGAATGTAACTGTATTCTAAATACCAATGATTTAAACTGTAACTGTAGTGGAATACAGTTACTTATATTTTGATTTTAAAATACATATTCCTGTTACTTGTATTTCGCTACTCCCCAAACCTGCAATGAATACACAAGTTTTAACAGAAGTGCTTTTATAACCTTTAAACCTCCCATTCACTTCCATTGTATGTACCTCACTTTAACCTTGATTTTTTTATTGAACCCGGAATATTCCTTTAAATATCAATGTGCTACACTAACGTTTGACAAACACAAAGTGCAACAATACTTTTTGTCTTCATTTTCAACACTATGGCTATTGTGAAAATGAACATTATTGTGAAATGGTTTGCTTAAAGCGTGTTTTAGTTTTTCTTTCACAAAAATAAAAAAAGTTGACACTTTTGACATTTTAAAACACTTGTTTTGATAATTTGTTATCTAATTCAATGACATTTATACATTTTTAAGTTTGTCTGAAGTGTTCATATTCTTTTTGAGGCCACTGTGCAAGACAGACATGAATTACACAGGACTGTCTTTTTTGTGTTTCAGCTCTTGTGATTTTCACCCTCCTGGTATGTGCGCTTGCAAAGGAGAAAACATTTTCTTGGAATGGTCCAGCGGAAGCCAATGAAACTGATCCTAATGTGGATGGTGATATGAAAACCCATACAAATACAACATTCCTATAAAAAACTTTATACTTTATACTTTACTATAAAAAAGCCAGATTTGATGATGGCGCATGTTTCTTTGTCTCCACAGCTTGTTTGATGGACACATCGTCGTGTGGATGTTGCCTGATGCAGAACCAAATTTGGAAATTGGAGATGTTCTTTAACTTGAGCTTAAATGAGCTACAGACAGGCCTGGAGAGAGCTCAGTCAGTGTTAAATAATATTCGTGGTGAGACCGCCTTCTATGGCATTCTTAATCTTTGTTGGTTATGTTTGCGTGTGTTGATATCCTTTATACAGACTAGATAGGGTTTGTTCTAAACCCTACATATTAAAATTCTACAAATAATTCAGAACCGTACAATGACTCAGTAGCCTAGATAAAGTTCCTATTTACAAACCAATGCCTAATGCCCTGCTCCTGCACTTCTGGGTAAATTTATTAATTATCAGATTGATCTACTGACACACAGCACCATGGCTAGATTTAACTGTAAATGTCATGGACATCATTGTATGGTCCATTGTATTTCTAGAGTTTGAACATGATCTTTGATAGTATCCGCTGGTGGAATCCACAAATTGCAAAAACACATGGACCAAGTTCAGACTTTGTGCCGAGAATAGATGTGGTTCTTAGCTGTCTTAAGTGCAATTACTTATTTCTCACATAAATAGCAAATTGCACCACTTCATTTACATGAACCTCTAATATAGTTTTGGGAATTTTACACCCACTGTTTGTGCATACGCCCACAGATAGCATAAACACTCCCACCCATGGCCAGTTGCACGTTGCCCAGGCATGCAAACTGCATTTAGATTTAATGCACTCATGGGAAATTGGAAAAACATTTTGAATTTAATTAACAATACATCCCAAATAACAAATATTAAAAATTAAACCAGAATTCCTGGAGTGTGACTGCACCTTTAATCTTGTTTTTTTGGTGCCATGCAAAAATTGCTATTTCTTTCAGGAAACGTAAATCTAACTTGAAAAGTGTTGCCTTTGAGAAATTGCTTGGTAAATTTCTTGTCTTTTGTTTGTGCAGCCAGTCGCAGTGCATTCTCCGTGGCACTCACCGACACACGCCTCTGTGTGGGCCCAAATCGAGAAGACTCTGTGGTGAAGTATGCAAGTGTTTTAATTAACTTGGGAGATGGCTACAACGCCAGGACTGGTGTATTTGTAGCTCCACGTTCTGGTGTCTACAACCTGGCACTGACAGTGTATAGTGATGCCGGTACACCCGGAGCACGCATCGCTGCCTGTGCCCAACTGCGGCTGAACGGACGCACACTCAAAGCACCGAGCGAAAATAACCTTCAGGATCAGGAGGACAGTGTCAGTGCCGTGCTAGCAGTCCAGCTGCATGCAGGAGATCATGTGGATGTTGCTCTGCCTGCTGGCTGCACCCTGTGTGATGACAACAACCACTACAATACGTTTACAGGATTCCTGCTCTATGCAACTGATTAGTACATACTAATGCTGAGTTTCTTTACTACTACTACCCTGCTAAAAAAAGAAATAAATAAAAATGCTCAAGCAAGCATAAGGTGGTTAGCTAGACTACCTGCCTGGACAGGCTGGTCTTTTTCAGTGGGTTTAGAGGGGTTTGGGAACTTATCTTATGGTCAGGATGGGAGACCATCCAGCTGATATTTGCTAGACTGGCTTAAACCTGCAAACCACCTTATGCAGATTTAAGTAGGTCTTTTCAGCAGGGTACACAATATACTATATGCAGCATTTTTTCCTTTTTTTATATAATTCTACTGTACAACAATAAAAAGGTAAAGCTGTAGTATGCTACTTTATTGTCACATGACCTTGCTATATTGAAGGCTTTGCTCAATTAAGAGTTTATCTAGGAAATTAATTCATTACTCTTGCATTTTCAAGCCTATTTTAGTAAAATACTTCTTTGTGGCTTCCTGAGAAAATAATGAGTTTCTTTATAGTCTTCCAGCTTTTATAGCTGAAATTAAATTTTAAGTGTACTGCATTGGGACACTTGTCGTGGAATTGTCAACTGGGTATTCTATGCATACAGAACATTTGCATTCTTTTTCACATTATGCACACTACATTCCTTTCAATAGTAGTCCAAGTAGTATGGTAAATTGTGATTTCCACTGCCTACTCAGTTGTACGTTCTGACTTAAGTCCAGTTTCAGCAAATGACTGAGTTGAAGAAAATGCATGAGGTCAGATTAATCATGTGAAATTGATTTTAAATGCAATGAAAATTTTCAAAAATACTACTTTTTAATTTTAAATAAACATTTTGGTCCTTGCTTGGGTTCTTGTTCTTAGCTTTGGCTCATTCACTTGGCTCATCATGTTCTCTAGCAATAGTCATTGTTTAATGTTGACAGCAGTGGTATTGAGGCAAAATTGGATTTGCTTGTTAATTCTGACATTGATTTAATGTTGAAAAGGTAACCATAACACTGATTATATTCTTACAGCATCATCTTTCACTTTCCTGTGAAAATTGATAAACGAGAGGATATTAAGAAGAATTGTTTGTGTGTTTCTTGTATATTGCAAGTTCATACATTTTGTGCAGTAAAAATTAGGGATGAGCGAAACCACATTCTCTTTTCGATCCAATAACAAGTACTTTTAGGCCAATATCACCCATACTGTCATGGCAGATTCCCCAAAACAGCAATCAAAGCACAGTCGAGTCAAAGATTTCTTGAAGACGCAAAGTTCTGATTCCAAAAATAATTTATATTACAGAGTAACAAAGCCGAGGTGGTCCATAGAGCATCTAAAATTACACATTAGAACATGCATATTTTAAACAGTTTCTGTTCTCCTCATCTCTTTTGGCGATGGCCTCTACATTAAAAAAAAAATCATCTGATGTCCCCTTAGTTTCGTCACCACAATCTCCATTCTAGCTGGTCATTCTGACCCAATTTGCTTCTATGGTGGCAAAAGCATGACTATTTAAAATGCATAAAAAACCCTGTAATTACTTAATTTGGTTTCATATATATTGAGCAATATAGTATAGTAAATCAATCAATAGTATATTGATTGATTTCCATTACAGTCATTGGTTACACAAAATGTCCCTGTAAGATGGAGAAATGTGTGTGCTGCAACAGGAGGTGTTTGATCCTCAACACACACCCATCTCTCCAGTATTATTACACACACATTCATTTAATCTTGTTTCTAGCACTAATTGTAATGAACTGGCCATGGAGAGGGTATTAGGATCCATGTGCAGGAAGTTTCTTAAAAGAGACAAGCAAACAATCCAAAACAGCAGGCAGAGAGACGTAGTCGTAAAGCAGGCAGATAAATCCAATAAACCAAAAAGACAGTCAAAACAAAACAAAGGGTAATCTAAAAAGCTGTAAATCCAAAAAAATAGGCAATGGGCATATAATGAATCAAGAAACAAATGGCAATGGAAAAATGCTCAGTAAGGTGGAGTAAACTGGCAACGTGTTTGCACACATGCATGCATGAGAGAAGATCAGTATTAGATAGAGGGCTCCCTCTTGTGGTTGGTAGGATGGGTAACAACCTCAGATGTTACAGAAACAACTCCCGGTGTTCTTCTGCTGGGACTTCCCCTTGGTCATAATGCTAGACGATTAGGATGGGCTTGGTGGAACACTTGGATCAGGGACATATGTGGGTAGCCAACATTACAATCTTTCCTCCGGTCCGTAGCCTTCCCAGTCCACCAAGTATTGCATCTGGCTCCCTCGTCGCCTTGAGATCATGATATCTGACCATATACGCTGGTCTTCCATTAACCTCCAATGGAGGCAGAGGCTCGGGATTCATGATTCCAGGCCCAGACATGGTGGAGCAGTTTCAGCAAGGACACATGGAATGAAGGAGAGATGCAGTAGTTATTAGGAAGCTCTAATTGGTAAGTAACTGGGTTTATTTGATGGATAATTCTGAATAGACCCACATACTTTGGACTGAGCTTCCTGCAGGGTAGTCACAGCTTGAGATCCCGGAAAACCAGACCATCCATTCAAGCTGATAGTTGTGGAGGTGCCCTCACCCCCGGTCAGCCGTTGCGCTCAGCTCAGATTTTGAAAATCGGTCAATAATTACCAGTATGATGGCGTATCTGTTGGAGTTTGGCATGTCGGTGACGAAATCGTTGGACAGGTGGACCATGGTATTTGGGGAATTGGCAATGGTTGGAGTAATCCTGTGGGGGTCTCAGATTGTGCATACACTTGACAAGACTTCACATAGTTGGTAACATCATGAATTTCAGATGGCCTCCAGAAGGAATTATGTACCAGATTGATTGTTCTTTGGATGCCAGGGAGTCCTGTGCTCAATGAAGTGTAGACCATTGGATAGTTCTCAGACGTAGAGCTTGTGGTACAAAGTGCTTGGTTGGGGGGCAGTCAGGTGATGACGGTTTGTGCTGTTGTGCTCGTTGCATTTCTTCCATGATATCCCAACTATTCTGTGCAATCACAGATGGTGGTAGGATTGATCCAGGAGGAGGTTGGATTATGCCTGCGTGAAAATGCTTCTGCTTTGCTATTCTTGCTGCCAGGGTGGTAAGTGACGGTAAAATTGAACCTGGTGAAGAACAATGACCATCGGGCTTGACATGGATTCAATCTCTTCTCTGTCTTGATGTCTACAAGGTTCTTGTGATCAGTGATAACTTTGAATGGGTGGACTGCCCCCTCTAACCAGTGATGCCTCTCTTCGAGTGCTGCCTTCATGGAAAACAATTCCTTCCCCACATCATAGTTTAGTTCAGCAGAATTAATCTTTCTGGAGAAAAATGCACAAGGGTAAAGCTTGCACAGGGTTCCGTGACGATGTGATAGGACTGCTCCAGTCCCACAATCAGAGGCGTCTACTTCAATGATGAAAGGAAGATTGGGGTCAGGGTGTTTCAGTTTAGGAGCGGTCTTGAAGTTTGACTTGAAGTAGACGAAGGCTTGGAATGTGGCATCGTTCCATGGCAACTTGTTGGCTTTTCCCTTGAGCAATGACGTGTACGGTGCTGCAATGATTCTTTAGTTTCTAATGAAGCGGCGGTACAAATTGGTAAAGCTCAGAAACTGCTGTAATTCTTTGTGGAAAGTTGAGGCCATTTGGTAACTGCTGTGATTTTAGAGACATCCATTTCTACTGAATTTGTTTTCTTGTTTGGGCCTCCAGCATTGAGATGACCTGGTACTTCACAGTAATAGCAATATTTTTCATTACGTCGATTATCCATCTTGATAGCCATAGTAATGAAGTATAATTGAAGTAGGTAACGGAGTAGAACCCTCACCCTTGAATGTCAATTCCACCTTGAGTTCTTGTTGAAGCCAAATGAGTTAGTATAAGCCACATATAAAACCTCAAAATTAACCATAGATATTATTGTATGGTTACTATTACTAAAACCAAGTTACAATATGGATACTACAGTAATGCTGTAGCAAAACGTCTAAGTTACGGATGTAACCTCCGTTCCCTGATGGAGGGAATGAGACGTTGTGTTGAAGAAGCGACACTAGGGGTTTCTCTTGAGCGCCGAATATACCTCTGATCTATGAAAACAGGCCAATGAGAAGTTGGCAGAGAGAATTTGTACATCCGTAACCTAGACGTTCCCCGTCTGTCGCTCACTTCAACGTTGTGTCGAAGAAGCGGCACTAGGGGTCCAATTCAAATCATGCCATGTGCTGAGCCATGTATGTGTTCTGCTGACACAGGAGGCAGGTACTTGACATGCCAAAACGACCAGCTGTATCAGACTGCACGTACCCTTCCCTAATGCCCCACAATGTCATCGGAATCCTTATAGTTACCAAGACAGGGGAACAAGGCAACGCTTGCCAACCTGGGAATGAGCCTAGCCGGACCTCTTTTCTCTCTATGTTTCTCACAGAATCAACGGCTGCGGCCCTTACACGCACCAGGGAAGGGGGTCTCACCCAGTTTCAGGGAAAAGACACTGTGGAGACCACACCTGCCCAGAGAGGGGGAGGTAAGAGTGGTGAATACACCACGTGGGATTTTAGGTCACATGTGGGAAATGGTGGTAGATCCCGCCTCTTCAGAGGTAGGAGTTGCTACAGACACGGCGGCCGGGGTGCAGCGGGAACTGCCCAAGAGAGACGCGGATCCACTTGTAAGGGGACCGTACCGTGGAAAATACACACAGGGGGTTGAGTGTGCTCAGACCTGTAAAGGGGAGAACCAAGCCCAGGTAGGCCAATAGGGAGCTACCAGTGGCTTGTTCCTTGTCCTCCCTGACATTGTACAGCACCTGTGCATGAAGGCTCACTGGGGGAAATGCATACTTGCGCAGCCCCGAGGGCCAGCTGTGTGCCAGTGCGTCTGCCCCGAGGGGAGCCTCTGTTCTGGCATACCAGAGTGGGCAGTGGGAGGTGTCCTGGGAGGCAAACAGGTCTACCTGAGCCTTGCCGAACCATTCCCAAATCAGCTGGACCGACTGGGGGTGAAGCCTCCACTCTCCACTGGGAAAGCGTTGTCGTGATAGCGTGTCCACCATCACATTAAGGTTGCCAGGGATGTGAGTGGCATGCAGCGACTTGAGCCAGCGCAGCGGGGACCCCTTCCACTGACCCGCAGCTGTGTGCCCATTGCACACGTGATATCTGCCCATCCCTAGTAAAAAATTCTTACATTTTTTACATTCAACAATCCCAGAATTGCATTTCAAGTCAAGTGTTTTTTGTGTCGTTTCAACCATATACAGTTAGTACAGTACACAGTGAAACGAGACAACGTTCCTCCAGGACCATGGTGCATTTTGCTCATTGGTCACCGCCATCTTGGAAATGACATCAAATGACACTTCTCACTTGCAAGTAGGGGTAGATCAATCAACCCAGACTTAACAAGTCAGATGTCTCAGTCATTATTTTCAAGTTGGAAAATTCAGAATGGACACTTCAGGGGGTCACACACCAGACGCATCTGGCGGACGAAATGGCGAGTTCTAAAATTCAAACCAACTGTTTTCAATAAAGGTACACACACTGCCGCTGCCACTCAGTGTCTGCCGGTGGTGGAGCTACGACTCCGGAGGCTGCTCAAATTTCTGCCACGCCACAGAGCGCAACTCGCATATTTTCCATTAAATTCAACCCCAACCAATATCAAAGGACATAGCTTATTTACTTTAGCATTCTTCATTCTTAAACAGGGGAAAATGTTTTCCCTTTTGTGTGTACTGTCTTCAACCTGAACCACATCAACGTGCCCCTTGTTTGATACCTGTGCAGTTTTTATTGCAAATTTTTCTTTTGGCTGATGTTTTGTGCTTGTCACACAACGTTTTGTATGAATAGCATGTGAATACACTCAAAAATAGCCAATTTGTAATATTTACACATTTCAATTTCCATCTAATTATTTTGTGTGATATACAACAAAATTAAATACTTTAATAAATTTTATTTTGTTAAAGATTACTCAATCTTAAAAATAGGCTAAAATAGACTTTTGCCAGCTTTACAGGTCACATACAGATGTTTCACTGCAAATATTTGATGGATGTAAGATGTATAATGTCAACCATGGTCTATTTTTATCCGTCATATTAGTTTATACTAAGTTCTCTGGTACATAGTATATTTGATGTCTCTATATAGTCAAAATTTTCAGTTGAAAATAACAATGCGTGACACATGTATTCTATTATTTAATAATTTGCAGAATTCGGGAACATACTTTAAAAGTGTACTTGTGTTTTTTATGTTTCTGGTAGAGAGCAGCGGAGCACGTCGTACCTTCTCTTTCATGCACACACATACACAGGTTTGCCAACTTTGGCTTCCTGGTTGGAGTGAGATTTTGATGACTTGGGTTGATTAAACAAAAAAATGTTTTGTATTTGTTGGCCTACCATCTTACATTTGTAACAGCAAACACAAACTCATCAAACCCTACAATGTAAATAACAGTTTTTGTTCACACTTAAATCAATTTACAGCGCACATGCAGGGAGCAAAAGAGAAAGTGTAAAAAGAAAGTGCGCTTGTGACGAGTAAACACATAAAAACTAATCCTAATTGTAGAGAGCACATCAATATGAAGACAAAGTCAAATCCCAGGCATTTTCAACCAATTTTGAAATAAAGGCAAACATAAAGGCTGAACAAAAATGGTCCAAGTACTGAGCCTTGTGTAACACCAGTGGCATATTGGTCCCTTCTGTGTTTCTAGCTAAATCTAATGGTTTGGGAATTGTCTTTCTTTTTTATTATTTAACATACATTTATATCATTATACATTGTTATATAAATAACAAATGTAAATGTGTGTTGAATGGTTATAGTGATATTCGATTCACAAACTAATTATTTGAAAATATGTGTTGTGTCGTCACTGGAAATCTAATGAGAAGAGACTGTTTATGTAAATTTGTATCTGTGTTTTTAACTTTAAACATAATTTGATATGTTTTTGTCAAAGATGATGAACTATGTGAAATACTGAAGTTATTTTCAATAAGATTTGTTTGAAGTAATATGTGTGTGAATTAGTTGTTGACCAGATGCATTTATGAAAATGTCTAACAATAACATTTGCAATACTCGTTTCATCTGAAACAATTAACTTGACACTCTTTCTTTATTGTAGCTGCACATTAATAGGAAAATTATTTAGATACAAACATATGAAGAGAAAATACATTATTAAAATTATCACAACAAAACAATTTTTTAAACCCGGTTCTGGGTGGCTGCCGTGGAGTTCTCAGTGTTTTTAGTGTATTGCTATATGGTTGCTAGGTGATTGTTCTGGGTGATTGCTGGTGCGTTGCTATGCAGTCGCCCAGGTGCTCTGTTTTTAGCACATTGCAATGCAGATGCAAGGGTGTTTTGTGAGGTTGTTGCAATGCTGTTGCTTTGTTGTTCTCTGTGTTTTTAAGACTTTATGTGGTTTATGTGGAGCCTTATTGGCTCAAGTGAAAAGAGCCTACCCCTGAGTCTCTCTGAGTTTTTCTCAATCAGCTCCCTAGGTCATGAATCAGTATATTGTGTACACATGTTTCAGGACTTGAGTCACTACAGATTAGGGCACTAATGACTCCATTTCTGGCAACATCACCACGTAGTAAAACGTCACCACAACTATACCTTTAAACATCTCAATTAAACCCCTTTTTCTACATTATTTGTAGGTCAGGATTACACCAGAATGTGAGGATGCTGCATGCTAGCTAAACAGGATCCACTCCATCAATCTATAAATTTAATTTCTAAAATCTGAGGGTCTGTTCATGATTCTAGGGGGCAGAAAATAGCCCTTTTTACACCCAGTGGAAATACCCGCCACAGAGTTATTGCATTCTAGCAGATGGTGGATACACATGCGTCTGCCAACTAGTAACTATAATAATACCACATCAAGAACCTGTGAATGATCCAGCAAAACAAAATTTATTTCCACACTAGTCATTAATACCACATAAGAACTGAACAGATAGGTGCCTAAGTAATTATTCCAAGTAAAGTTTCTAATATTAAATAATAGGTTCAATGGCAAACTGTCTCATGAAAGGTGTTTTATTGAGAGCCTTTGGTGTTATGAAGTCCAAGTGGTGCTTAATATTCTTTAAAGAGCTGGTGACACAGTTTTTCCCTCAACGTCATGTCTTGTTGCTGTTTTCTTTACAATGTCTGCATACACAATAAATACACTGGCAGGGTTAAGTATGAATCGGTAGTTTAAAAATTATTTTACCTACATGCATGGACATGGTTCATCTACAAAACCTTAATTGTGATCTATAGCATGTTAAAGAGAATCCAACAGAACCAATGATGACAGTAGGACAGGTGAGACTGGAGTGGGAAAAATCTTAGGGGAAGATTAGCGACTGAACTGATTGGATGGCTCAGTGAGTATAACTAATGTGCCTGTAGATGAGAGTCTAAATGCAAAAATTATAAATACTTTAATGAGAATTTCAAGACACAAAAATTAAGTGACGGACCCTGAATTTGCTCCATCCAGACCCTGAGACATCATGACAAAGGTTGCCCCATCTCAGCATTTCTACACTTTAGGTTAGCGGCGTGACAAAACAGAACGGTGTACACTGCAAGTGTTTTGGGGTGTAGATAGCACTGGTCTTTCAGTGCCTTTTGTGTAATGTTTTTCCTCTAGCACTGAACATGCTTCATTTATCCCCATTCGCACTCCGCACGTGTTGCCTCTCTCCCCCTACATGAGGCGCCACATAGTAGAGCTGCAGACATGGTTATTTTAACGACAGTAGCAGAGCAATATAGTGAGCAGCAATATAGATGCATACCAGCATCTTTTGTTAAATTGTCAAGGATGAGACCAGAGATCCAAGCGAGGAGGCAAACTTAACAGAATTTATTAACAATAATCAAACACAGCTCAGCTGCGAAGCTTAAGGGAACCTGGCACTGACTGCAGTGTGGAGAAGGAGTGTGTTTGTAGGCTTGTGTGCGTTGTGTTGGTGTGGAGCGCAGATCTGTGAGGAATCCTCTGGAGGAGAGTGTGTTCATAGCCTCGTGTGCATTGTGGTACTGTGGAAAACTGATAAAGAATCCTCAGGTGAAGGGTCGAGGCGAGTGAAGAAACCAAGATGATGGTAACCACAATCTGGGCACTGCGGTAAAGACTGGCAACCAATAGAGAAAACACTTAACAGGACTGACTAGGGCAGAGAAAGCAAGGTGAGTAACTACATACAACAACAACAATCTAGCAATGAACACAAAACAAAGTGGGGTTAATATAGGCAGGAAAAAAACAAGGTGCAGGTGCTGAGACCTAGCTGAAAGATGGCATGATCAGCGTTCCCACTGAAACAGTCAAGGTTCCCTTGGAAACGCTGATTCCACGTGCAAGCGGCACCAGAAACACAGGAAGGAGAGCACGTAAACACCATAGAAGAAACCGGCGGACATGCAGAGACTTTGAAAAAAACACACTGCAGAAAACGAAAATGAAACAGAAACAATCTTTAAGTGTCAGATATGACCAATGGGCACTCGGGGCTAGATGATTGGTTCCTGGGTTCCATTTCCCTTTACCCCCCCCCCCGCCCGGCATGCCATGGCCCTCCTGCAAGTCCACCAGGGCAAGGCAATGAAAGAACTGCACGTTGGTAGTCCTGACCAACCTCACCTTCCGGGCAATGAAGGTCATGGCACGAGCACTCGAGCAGGCGATGTCCACCTTGGTGGTCCAGGAGCGCCACCTATGGCTTGAGATGAGGGACGCCGTCAAGGTTTGCTTTCTCAATGCGCCCATCTCCCAGAGGGCCCTATTCGACGACACTGTATAGGCCTTTGCCCAGCAGTTCTCGGTGGTGAAGAAGCAGACGGAGGCAGTACGGCACATCTTGCCCTGGCTCGGCTCAAGATCCTGTACCCTGTCTGCTCACCGAGGGTGTACCTCTGCGGAGGCAAAAGCCCAGGCGGCTCTGCCACAGCCCAAGCTCAATACTCGGCCCCAGCGTTGAGCCCCCCGTAGGAAGCTGACAACCCCCCGCCTCACAGCCTGGCACGAGGACACGGAAGGCTCCTAAGTGCCCCTGAGACGGACAACCCAGGGACGTCCACTGGAACCATGGAGCTGGTATCCAGACCACTCCGTCCCCTGTTGGAGGGCTGGGAGGTAAATCTTATGTTCCTTTTTGTTTTGTGTTTGGCCACATTTTCAAAAAAGTTTCCTCACTCCTTGGGTCACACAGTCGGTGTTTATTACCGGCGACCGGACACGGTGACTGGACACTGAACACTCGCAGCTAGGGCCCCTCCGCCTTTGCGCGCCCGGCCGCACCACACCCACACCTCTTGTGATGAGTCTTGAGGATAGCCCAAAAGGCTTTTCTCCTCAGTCACTGACCCACCTTATGCCAGGTACGCGGAGCAAGGTAAATGCTTTGAGGTTGGGCCTGCTGCGAAATGGGCCGCAATAAGATGAAATGAGTCACCACGTTATGCAGAACGGGCCACAAAACAGTGCCGCGATAGAAGGAGGATATGCAGAAAAGCCTTTTGGACCACTTTCTATGTAAAATCCCGGGCCGATTTCTCTTCCCAGTCCACCCCTGGCTAACATCCTGGTCAGTGCCCTGACTACTGAACTAGGAAGCATATTGAGACACACCCAATGATTTTCTGGCCAATAAATTTGGCTTTCCTTCAATGTTTCAATGTGTTGTGGATTGTTTTCAGCACAAGACAATTTCAGTTGTGATATGGCTTTATTCCTTTTGTTAACTTTGTGCCACCATAGTAGGACATTTAATAAATAAATCATTCTGTCAGAGAAGTTCTTAAATCCAACATATTTTAACATGGACTCCATCACTGAACCAGACAGTCAAGTGTTTATCACTATGTAACATCATCATTTCTTCTAATAATTGACAGTTAAATTCAGTTAACTCTATATTGAGCTTCCAATCAGAAGCTTTTTCCCTTGTGTCAAAATATATAAAGCTGCTACTCACTTCACACAATACAATGGGAAATGGCTACAGGTTGTATTCTCCCTCCACCTCCCTAGCACCACCTGCCTAGATCTGCTTTACGGGGAGCTTTAACTTCATGTTTGTACAGTAGCAGCAGCATGTCTCCTCTGTCTCAGCAGCATCATGTGTCCGTGCCAACAGCATATTGACTCATGTCAAGCAGCAGCAGCCTACGTAAAGCAGTCTACCAAGACAAGCTTACTTCACTCTCATTATCAATACAAATCTTTAATCTATTTCCGAGAGTTGTCCTAACTGAATGCTTATTAAGCATTTGGGCATCAAAGACACAAGTTTGTTGTGATTAGCAAGCATGTTTTCCACCATTTATCCATTATACAGGTCTTCAACTACACCATTGTATGAGGCTTTCATTGCTGTATTGTGTGCTTCATAATGTGGCACACATTATCAGTTGGAGGCATATCTAGTACCTGCACTCTCTGCTGAAAAAGCCGAGAAAAATTGTAAATTACATATCACTCACATTTTGTTTTTATTTTCCATACTGTCCCAACTTTTTCAGAATTGTACTTTCACATTACAAACAAAGATGAGGCTGCGTTCAACACATTGAGAGATCAATCGGAATAAGAGTACATCAAAGTAGGCTATTCTGACTGCATCAAGCTTTTAAGTTACTTAATGGTTATATTTGAGGAGTAAACAAAAAAAATGCAAAATCTATCTTTTATTGTTTAACTAGAGTTATATTGAAGCAATAGCACTATATCTCTTCAGGACATTCATAAATCAGTTCTTTGTGGCTGACACACATACAGTACATGAGTTTCATTTTACAGAACATCAATGACTCTCCCATTGTCAAACCCCTCTTGCATTATGTTTAAATGGAGTGATTCTTGATATATTACTTGAAGATCAATCACTAGTAAAGTAGTACGCAAGCTTTGGGACAAGGGTTAAAAATGATGGCATAATGACACATGAGACAACACTTTAAACAATGACCTTAGATTAACATCTTTTTCTGCAATACACCCTTTTCTCAGAATCTGGAAAAATAATGTAAGCTACCTCTAAGATTGGGACTTCAGATTTTGCGACATTCTTCTGACAGACAAATAACTGTTACGTACAGACAATAAAGATCCCATCTGTAGTCCACTGGGATTTGAAACTAACCACCAGTTCCCAGATTAGACATGTTATTGTTTAGCAGTAACAAAATATCATTTTCCTGTATTATAAGTGGAACAAATGAAAGACTCATGAATGGAAAGACATTTTTGTGTCCCATATTCTTTCTTCGCCTTTCTTTTGCTAATATCAGCTGATGAAGAGGCAGGAACTTTTTGAATCCAACTCCACCCACAGCTGTTAAGAAAATTGCACTTACAACTCCAGGTTTGATCATTTCAACTTTATCAACTCCTCTGCTCCTGAGCTTCTGATCATCATCACAGTAAGTATAACATTTTGATACTCAATTTTCATCTATATATTTTTTTTTGTGTAGCACTTTACATAATATACGTTGTGCCAAAGCAGCTTTATGAGGAAAAAACACATGCATAAATAAACTCAGAGACACTGCATAGCATGCACTGATTTAAATATATACAACCCAGACAGCACACGTACACCTCTGAGATGTCTGTTTAAGAGCATTTCATCTTGAAATCATTGAATTCTAATTAACATCTCCAAAAGATCAGATGTACAAACATTCTAAATCATAAACGTCTCAAAGACATCTGCTGAATGTCTTACTGACATCTGAAACAAAACAGATGTATTACAGAGGAGAAAACAACCAGAACACTATGTCTTCCAGATGCAAACACACACATGAAATAGACGTCTGGGTGATGTGTGTTATCAGGGATACAAGATCAAATATAAAACACAAACTGGAATAAAGAGACCGCAGAGTCTCCAGAAATAGCTGAATTCCACCTCCGGTTTGTGTCGGAGTTCTGTTGATGTTTATTTTGTGAAAATGACTGACTGCTCATTATGCAGCTTATTACAAGACTACATGCTGAATAGATAAATAAATCATGGACATCATTAAACACTGGTTTTAGTTGATTTTATTTTTTAATAGTTTACTTGTATAGATCGCAGAGTCACATGAGAAGCAGGCTACTCTACTGTATGAAATAACCTACCGCTAGATGGCAATTGAGTATTCTAGAGCGCTGTGCAATAAGCAAAAATATCAATACCTGTTAGTATAGGATAGCATTTAGGTGAGCCCTAATTTATACATAAAGGCTATATACTGTACATGCCAACATGGTGGACACCTGTTCAATAAAATCCATATTTAATGCATTCTATGTTTCTATGCAAATAAATCTATGGATCTGTAAAACTCAAAACAATCAAAACACATATACAGTATGTAGGCTACACACACACACACACACACACACACACACACAGTTTTCCTGCTTTAAACGAAAAAATGGCCATATGCAAAACTGTTGTATTTTTCAGGACAGTTGGATTCTGCATTGAGGATGAAGACACTTACAGTAGCAGCTCTGTGTGTTTTAGTGATTCTCTGTATTTGCTCCAGTTCAGAATCTGCCACTGCATTAGATCTGCTGCATGACACTGCTGGTGAATAATTTCAGAATGGCTTATTCACATTCATATTATTTGTTTCCAGTCTTTTGTTTCACTGATACTTAGATATGTGTATTGAACCCTTTTTATTTGACCCTAAGTAAATTCTGCATTATCATATTTTGTTTTCTTTTTCTAAAACATAATAAGCAGGTTTGACATACTGTATGCCTTCTGTATTTTCAACAAACCTGTCAAATAATTCAAGGTGCACTCTGTATTTTTTTTTTCCAAATGAAAAAAGTTGCGCTCCTAAAGCAACTAATTGTAATTTTGAAACATATGTATAGAATCATGAGCACACATATGAGGTGAAGTCACCAGTCATCCAGATTTATTGTACATGGAGAGAGTCCCCTCATGGGGGCTGCCATGTTGTGATCACATGACCAGCCAAATAATACCCGCTCTGTAACAGCCCTGTTATTGGACACTTTCACTCACCGATGAGATTAATCAGGGCTGACTGTAAATAGTGAATTTCTACAATGGCATTTGTAAATGAAAACTATTGCGTTCAAATGATGTTGCATCAACGTCCCTTGGTGTCAATGTAAGTCCAAGACGACATAAAAGAGTGCACCTTCAAAATATTGAGTTGTTTCAGCTCATCTACATGTTTTATATAGGTCTGAGCAAGCTTATTATTAGGGGTTATAGTTGTATTTAAAGTTCTGTTTAATGCTACATATTCTGTTTTATGTTAAAGTTGCACTAAGCACACTCGCAGTTATAGACTGATCTCAGAATATTGGACAGAAGGTTGAATGTTTTTCTGTTAAAATCAGCTTTTCGATCCCCCGGCGGACGAAGCTGGAATTACAGTTGTGCACATTGTCTGAACAATTAAGTGGTAATTACATAAATAATACTTCAAATACAAACTCCAAAAATTTGGCAAACTGGGGACGAATTTGTTTGGAAAAACATTCAAAACGTACACAGCGATTACCAGTGTGATCATGTTGAATTAAACAGTGGTCTTGGACTTGCATTGACTCCTACTGGTGTGGATGCTGCAACGCACAAAAGATTTTCAGTTTTCAATCACTGATGCCACTGAAGAAATGCACTAAACTTACTCAGCCATGAGTAATATGTTCTTTGAATGATTATGTCTAATTACAGGGATACATTAGACTAGTCACATGATCAAAATATGTCCATGTGCCCATGACATGCAAAATAAAAGTGTATGTTTCTGATATGACTGGAGTCTTATTTTGTGTGTACATGAAAAAAAAAAAAAAAAAAAAAAAAAAAAAGAGTAAAAAACTAACCGAACAAAAATGATAAAAAAAACTAATTAACAAAAAAATAACGAATTGACCTTTAATTCAACAGAACATGAGTAATGGTTAGAAATCATGAGATTGTAATGAATTTATGTCAAATAAACATGATTAAATATGGTTGGAGTTATTAATATCACAATTGCATAATCAATATTTTTTCAATGCAGCCACTTACACTAAACACACTAGTACTATACATATACAGTATATATATATATATAAAGCAGTTTCTTGCACTTTTTCATTTTTGTGATGTTTGTTTTGCTCACAGTGAGTTGGACAGGGAAACTGCCCTGTGGTGAATGGGACTGTGAATGTGCATTCAGGAGACAGCGCGGTTGTTGTTGTGTTGCAAAGCCGTTGTTTGAGTTGGAAGAGGCCACCTTCAAACGTTTGATTGGAGTGTGGGAAGGACTGTCCCACCTCAACAGTCAAATAGAGGAAGTCACAGGTTGTCTTTTTTATAGTTATCTCACTTTATGCTTATCACTCCTAGTTACAAAATACACAATTGCATTTTTCTTACTATCTTTCCCCTCTCAAAGCTGGTTGTCAGATTGCGTTCACTGCTGCAGTGCTGCCAATAACAGCATGTCTTGGGCCTTTCACCAGCAACGTGTCTATCTCTTACCAGTCTGTGTCACTCAATCAAGGCAGCGGGTACAATCCTGCATTGGGTAAGCCATGTGTCTCTATACAACGTCACATTCTAGATGTCTCCCTAATCTAACACACTTTATTCAACTCCTTGGTAGATGCTCCATGACCTGAGTTTAGTGTCTCTGATTATTAAGTTCTAAGGCTGTTCAAGCTGATTTTACAGAATGAATTTAGACCGAAATTATTTGTTGCCAGATATATATTTAAAATAAATATGTGAGACTTTAGCAATGGATGTATCACCATTTAATTTTTCAAGAGGGCAGTATCCAAACTTGAACACATTCATTGCTGACAACAGCATAAAAACTGGCAAGACTGGCATATGCAATGTTTGTTGCCCCTGTCAGTGCAGGTACCACAGTTAAATAGTGCTGTCAAAAGGGCTGAGAAACTAATTGAGAATTTTTCACTTACAAATGATCAAAATTGACATTTTAAAGAGATTATTTCATTTTGGAGAAAGGCTACAGGACATCAGTGATCCCTGCATTTTTAAATCTGCGTTGTTTCTGAAGTCCACAAGAGGGTGCAATGAATACATAAACCATTTACACCATGTGAGATTGTCTTATGCAAAGATCATACACAACAGAAGTAAATTCCATTTTAAACTATATTGCATAAAATTATAAAACCAAAGAATTTGAGTCAGTTCATATTCCAAAGTCTTCAGTAATAAACGAAAATGAGAAAAGAAATGCTCCAGCAGACAGTTCAGTGTTGCTTAGTGCTGCATGGTATACAGATCCCTCAGTACACAAGCTGCAAAATAGCAGCGGTACCACAGTGTTTTTCTTTTTTTCTCTCTCTCCCCTTTTCTCCCCAATTCCCAATGTGCTCTAAGTCCTCATGGTGGCGTAGCGACCCGCCTCAATCCGGGTGGCGGTGGATGAATCTCAGTTGCCTCCATGACTGAGACCGCCAATCCAGGCATCTTATCACGTGACTTGTTGAGCACGTTACCATGGAGACGTAGCAACTGGGTCAATTCGATTGCTTAGGAGACCTGGCTACAGTGTTTTTCAATAATTACATTTGTATGAACAGTAGTAATATTTCCAAAAAGTAGTACTATTCGTTTTGAAGCACCCTTTGCATCTTAAGGCCCTGGATTAGCTAGTTCTTTCGCATTCCTGATTGGATTGCGCCCTGTCTACTACGTTGCCTTTCTAAACATACTCAATTGACCCAGATTGCAAATGGACACGGTCAATGCATGTGTATTACTACAACTGTTTTATGACACTCCGCCTGACCTGTTGAGGACAGCACAGAGTTGTATCCTCTACAGAACTTCTGCTGTGACGAACATAAAAGAGGATGGACAACTGGACCCACGTTATATTAGGTGGCCTTAACTACTATCCATTTGATACAATGCACTTATTATGTACATACATGTTGTTGCATTGTAGTTAAATTTAAAGTAGCTACATGTAATTACATTTGTAGTTACACTGTTAACTTTACCCCTAACCAAAACCAAACTCTAACCCCTTATCCTAACCCTACCCATACCTCAACCTCAGTAGCAGCAAATGTGGAGATTTCGCAGAACAACACATGTTAAATACATATGTATTAAATATTAGTACATAATAGTTAAGGCCACCTAACATAAAGTGTGACCAGACAACTAAGTGTCCATGATTTCACACTCTTCTTAAGACTGGAGTTGTATACAGTATGTACATGGGGGTATCCTCTCACCTCCTCACACAAACATTTATCAATGTGCCCATCCAATGTTGTTGTTAATGCTACTACTTCGTAGTTTTTATTTATTTATTTTTAACTACTTAAAAGCAACGACCCGTCTGTAACTGTTACCACCTAATGGACCCACATATTACTGCAGCCAATCCCATGCACATGTGCAGAAGTGCTCAGACGAGAACTGTCCGTGTGTTGGGCAACTCCCAAAAAATCTGGGTAACTCGCGGACTGTCTGTGCATACTGTGCTGATGATATAATTTGCGCACTCAAACAGTGTGCTTTCCTATCACTTTTTGGACAACTGAAGTGTACTTTGGCCTTTAGACTCTACCTCACTGCTTGAAAGGTGCAGTATGTCATTTTTTCTAATATCAAAATACGTTCCACTGTCCCAGTTTATTGTTCATTAACAACTATAAGTAAGAGATTCGTGGGTTTACCTTCACAATCGTATAAACACTGAGCCTCTCAATGATTGTGTGGCCCGATCAGCTCCACCCATCCCTTTCTAGCTCAGCCTATAGCGTGAGTTTGGGGTGTGGCTACTTGTCCAGCCAGGTAAATATGAACAACTATAGCTTCGTCTTTAGAAATGTAGCTTCGCCTACATTTTTAGTCAACATCAAATTTTACATCAAAATTTTAAGACTTGCCAAAAGACACAGAGAACAGAGTGAAATTGGTGTCGAGAGGACTTTGAGGGAATATTTGGGGATTGATTGAGATGCCAAACATGCCGAGTGGCTTCTCAGCAGGTAAGCTACACTCTGGCATTGCCACACGAGTGAGATCATTACTGTCGAGCTTCAAATAAATTCATGTTACTCGGAATATAATGCTTAGACTGACTGCGTTATTTCAGCAAAAAGCTAGATGCAGAGCAACGCATATAACAGAATGCAGGTGTCTCAAAATGCACTTGTAAAAGTTGCTGTTCTTTTTACCTTACTCAGTGGGTGCTTTCTTTCCTTGTTTCCTTATTCCTCCCTCTTAGGAAAGAGGAAAGGAAATGAATGATGGAGAAATTAAAGCCAGATGTATTTGTCAAATGGAATGTCCTGCTCACTCAAGCTTCACTTCAGAGCGACGTCTCCGCGCAGCTGCATTAACTCTGAGCACTTGATGTTATATTGATTAAACTTGATTCATTGATATTTTCAGAATAATGGTCATCCTAATAACTGCAACGGTGAAACAGTAATTAGAAATGTTGGGTCAAATGTGAAGGGGAGGAGAATTTATGCATGTGTCAGGTGCTCCGACCAAAATATCTTCTGCATATGATGCACTTGTGCTTCCTCCCTCAAGCATCCTCGGGAAGCTTCCTCTGTCCACAATTCTCACGGTGCATTTAAAGGATTAATACGTCCTTCATGATGGTGGACTTTGTTTAGTTTTGGGTCACGGGCTTGAGGACAGAGCAGCGAGGAAACGAGGATGCACAATTTCAGAAATGTAAAGCACCCATTGTCATAAACGGGGAGCTCCAGCTGGAAACACTGAAAAAACTAATTTAACAATTATAGCTATATTACTTTCTTAGTTTGGTTTAGGATTAAAACTTTGTTTTCTAATTTAAGCATTGACCGCACAAATTATTGTTTGTCCTTTATGATGTACCATCCTAAATTTAGTCTTGAATGACTGAAAATGTCAGTAATTATTCTTTTGTTTTATAGAAACGTTGCTTTAACAGTGAAACATTTGATATATATATTCTAAATTTAACACGGAGCTCACAGAATCAAATATAGAAGGAGCCAAATGTGTTAATAATGGGTCGGAAAAAATTATGAATTGCACGCGTTAACGTTCATTTGGACAGCTTTAATTATTATAAAACATTTTCTTTCAATTGTAGCTTCATTGTAGTCAATTGTTAGAGCTACTAGAAGCCAGTCAGATCACAAAATAAAATTTGACCCTTGTTGATAATTTCTTTATATATTAGTAAACATTAGTTTACATATACATGATTTCATTTATTTATATTTGTGCGGTGGGAATGCAGTTCATGTCTGATCTCACCTAGGGCACCATATGTACCATATAACTATTTGTATAACTAAAAAATAGTTATAAAATCATGTAACTATTGTTAAATTATTGTTATATGAGTGGCTTTCTCAGCAAATGTTCTTATATGCGATTAATTGCTATTAACTAATCTGTCTATCATGTAATTCATTTGATTAAAAACTGTAATCGATTGGCAGTCCTAAAATAATCAGTATTCGAGTAAGGTACAGCATTTTCAGTCGGTCTTTAGTGTAATCACACGTCCAAATCTTAAACGCCACACCTCATGTACATTACCTAGTAGCACTCAAACGAATCTGTATTGTTATGGCAATATGCAACATCCTCTCACAGTAAGCAAAAACTCACCATCGCAAACACACAGAGTGCTCAAATTCAACCTGCTTCTCCACAGGTACATTCACAGCTCCACGTGCTGGTCTCTACTCCTTCACCTTCACCGCTTATTCCAAAGTAGGTGATGTAGATCGGCTCTACCAAAAGCTACAGCTGATGAAGGATGGCCAGCTGATCGCCTCATCCTGGGAGGACAATCGTGAGGATTCAGAGGACAGTAGCACTCAGATGGTTCTCCTGCAGCTCAAACGGGGCTCTCAGGTCTATGTTGAGCTGCAATCAGGTCGGCAGCTGTGTGGAGACACCCAGAGCCACAACACTTTCAGCGGATACCTGATCTACCCGATCGCTGAGGAATGAGAGAATGACCAGTTAACACTCACACGAGAATCTCTGTAGTTAGACGATCCATCAGAAATGGGTCATTTAACAGGACATACTCACAAAGGGGATTATTAGAGGCTTGTTTTTGTTATACTTTCTTTCTTATTCTTCAACATAACAAGCAATCTGTATTTAAATGTGTACAAATGTGACGTCTTTATGGAAAATCATAAGCATTAGAACAATTTTGGAGCTTTATGAATAAAAGTTTCTCCAAAACCTCCAATCTTTGTATCTTCATGCTTGTCATTTGTCCTCAACACCATACAGCATGTACACAAATGAAGGACTTGGAGCCAAAAGGGCATAAATTCATCGTAGCAGAGGATACATGAGGGGCAAAAATTAGCTTCTAACTTGGATCAGTTGCATTTACCATATATAACCATGAACTAATCTTAATCTTGTATTGGGTCAAAATGCCTTTCTCCACAATGATAAAAAAGATACTTGTTTATGATTATGGAATGTCAGTGTGTTTTGAGTGATTACTAGGTCATTGCAAGGGTGTTGTGTGACGGTCGCTTACTAGCCCAAGTCAGAAGAGCCCATCCTCAAGACTCTTTGTGTCACGATTCACTGTTGTCTGCCCTGTGTTTTACCTCATGGACTACACTTCCCATCATCCCCTGCTCTGATCACCTCCAGCTGTTCCTTATTGTTCCTCACCTGTGTTTAATGTTCTCATTTGTCTTTGTGTATTTAATGCCCTGATTTCTGTTCAGTATGGTCAGTTGTTCTGTAACGAGGCAGACGAGGGATGAGGATCTAAATGCAGCGTTTAATAGAAAAACAAAAGATGTAACAGGTAACTAGGAATATAAACGAAAACACAGGAACAAATAAAACAACCACGATGGGAAAACAGAAATAAGAACAGGAACAGGATCTGGGTCAAAACACGGGACTGAATACATTCAACAATTGACCATACTGAACAGAAATCAGGGCATTAAATACACAAAGACAAATGAGAACATTAAACACAGGTGAGGAGCAATAAGGAATGGGGGATGATGGGAAGTGTAGTCCATGGGGAACAGATGACAGGGGAGAAACACAGGGCAGACAACAGTGAATCGTGACACTTTGACACCCTGATACAGTACCTTAAATGAACTGCAAGTTGCTTTGGATAAAAGTTTAAAAGTGCGATGATGGGTGATTATCCATGCAGACAGGCATTGATGTGAGTTGGTACAAGTGTATCAGAGGATGGAAAATTGAGGGTTAATTATAATTCTTATAAAATGGCAGAAAGAGCTTGGAGCGATTTAGCATAAAGGAGGAATAAAAGTGGTCCGAGTACTGAGCCTTGTGGAGCACCACTGGATAGCGGGACTAAGTTGTAAAATTTCAAATAAAACCATGCTAGAGAAAGTTTGATTTTTTTTTTTATTAAATCGTTTTTTTTTATTGATTGTTTTTCCAGGAGTGTTAGTCGTTCATGTTTTTGAGACATTATAGTCATTACAGCTGATTTTCTATAAAGCTGAATAAATATCTCTCATTCAAAGTAATGGCCAGTATAATCCAATCACTGCCAATCATTTTAAAATAAAAGTTTGCAGTATAAAATTCTGAATCTATGTGCTATCATTGTCCCATGATTCCCAAACATGTTGAGTGGTCCAAACATCATCTGCAGCCTGAAAAGAAACTTCAAATCGGATTTTAGGAATTAATGCACTTAATAGAAAGGTATAGAATGCACCCTATTTAGTGAATGACTTAACCTCCAGTATGCTGTCTGTCTGCACTGGTCTCAGAACAGTTTGAAATGCACATTATTTTCATCCTAACTCCATATAAAGCCTCTGAAAGCAACATTTTTCAGCTCTTGGATGAATGCATGTATTCTCAATGTAAATATACACAGTTAATATAGGAATGCATTTACTCATTTTAATTCATAGAACTGTATTGTACAATAATAACAAAATAAAATATAACAAACTTTATATGAAAATGATGCGAAATGACCCACAGATGTGTTCATGTTTAAAGTTATTCAAAATAACAAGTTTTTTTTTCAACTTTTGAGGGATTAAGGTCCCAATTTCCACATATGTGGACTTCATGTTAATCAGCACTGACACTCGAATAATGAGTGGATTTTTTTAAAGCGGCATATCAAATGAAACTAGAGATGCTACCCTTTACAGCCAATCAGGTTACAATCAAAATTCTTAAAAGGGTTTCTTACCAGAGGCACTTTTGTTGATGCTGCACCCATAGGAGCACTTCATGGAAATCAACGCCACGCTGTTTTGTCACGTGATGCGGTGCACCTGAAGTT
Organism: Moxostoma hubbsi; assembly: GCA_032164185.1. Taxonomy (NCBI): domain Eukaryota; kingdom Metazoa; phylum Chordata; class Actinopteri; order Cypriniformes; family Catostomidae; genus Moxostoma; species Moxostoma hubbsi. Next base: position 1,620,004 of record JAVLUX010000030.1, read on the forward strand.
TAACACTTAAATGACAGTCTAGAGTCTTGTGAACAGTATTGAGTTGGTTTAAATGATTTAAAATTATATGTTGCTTATAGCAAAGCCAAAATACAACATCCACATGTGTGGATGCGGGATGCATGAGGGCATGTGTTGGAACATTTTCAATGGAAGTCTATGAGATTTTTGTTCATTTGCTTGGTGGAAATTTATGTTCTGAAAAAAACTAATTTGCATAGAAACCATGTTGCATTTTTCATCTCACATTTGCTGTTTTTGACACTATTGGTGAGGTTTAGGTTTAAGGTTTAGGGTAGGGAGGACAGTTTTATTGATTTAAAACTCCATAGAGCATTAACTTTAAACATCTCATCTGTTTGAGAGAATATTTAACTCTATTTTACCCCCGCTCAGCAGACATTTCACCTCAGAACGGATGGGATACATGTAAGGAACCACGAGACATATATATAAATATCGCCACAGTCATGTCATTTTCAAGACATCGGGATTAAAAACAAATTCTGTTCTGAATCTTACTAAAGCGCAATATAGCAGTGCTCAATACTGAGTGCACACTAGGAAGTATTTTGTACATACAAGGCCTTGTTACCAGCTGCTTCCAAATAGTCAGTAAATCATTTTAGTCAGCCCAGTTTAAGCTCTTGTTCTCTCGCTGCCTCTTAATGTACATCCCAGATCCTGACATACTGCACTGCTGATGAACAGGCTCTTCATATGTATTTCCTCTGATGTTCAATCATCTAAACTATACATCAAACTATTCCATTTATGTCCTGGTCTAAACTCAAAACCCTCAACACCTATCACCCACATCCACACTCCTCATACCTTCTAGCAGGCATCAGTGCAGGCTTTCTCTAGCCACGGCTGATGCAGTGATGTGGTATTTGGAGAATTCTGGTCTCTGACCAAACTCAAGGCTCTTGGCCTCATTCCTGTCCTCCTCCGTGCCTCTTCCCAAATAAGGCTTTGCTTCAACAAAGGGCAGAACTGTAAACTCAGTGACTGGATGAAGAGTGGAGAGGAGGAAACAGCGTGCCCTTTTAAGGTGTCAGTTTCCTTTTCCCAACTCTCTAATGTAAAAGACATCTTCTCTTGGAGCAGTACTCTGCTGAACATTAAGCTCTCGGATCTAGACACACACACACACACACGCACACACACGTCACAGTTCCACCGGAGACTGCATAAAGGACAAAGTCGTCATCTTAATCTTTGTAAGTATGTTTTTAACTCAAACATCTATATTTTGTAGTCTGTTGTATCTCCAATGAATTTTTGATTCCTGTAGTTCTCAAGTTCATTCCAGGGTGTCTGTGAATAATGCTCTTAAACGCTCTATTATTTGAACTTTTTGATATGTTGCACGAGTTAATATTAATCACTTTTTAATTCACTTAGTCATGTATCAATACATAACCATATGTTTGAGCAAGATGGGATCTCTTTGTGAAACTTTACATTAATGTTCCCTTTATTAAGGGTTTATAAATGGGTTCATTAATGACTAATAAGTCACATACAAATGCATTATAAACCACTGATATGCAGCAGCGTCAGAAATGAATGGGAGATTGGGGCAAAAATGTCAGTGAAAGTGACAAAAAAGCCCCTGGAATTAAAAATGTAGGGGTAAAACATGCCCCCATAATGAAGATCATCTTTTTTTGTTTGTCATGTCTGAGATATTTTCTAATATTTTATTCTAAGTCTAATACATAGTATCATAAAATATGTGAGTTGATGCTGATTGATATGTATAGGTAACAGCTTTACTGAATTAACTTGTGATTTAGATTCATACTTGATTATGATTGTAATAATGATACAATTATTTTATAGAAAAAGGGGGACACATAGTGGGTTTCATGCCCCTGTAAGGTAAAAAAACAAAAAAAAAGCCCTTATAAAATCAAATGTTTAGCAGAATGTTCATGCTGCTCTTTTCCATTTAATGCAAGCGGATGGGGACCAGGAGCTATCAAGCTCCAAAAAGAACAAAAATATATCATTAGGTAGTCCTTACAACTCGTGCAGTATTGTCTACGTGTTGTTTAGTCATACAATAGCTTTATGTGAGGAACAGACTGAAATGTAAAAGTAATCCATAAAACTCCAGTGATTAAATCCATGTCTTCAGAAGTCAGATGATAAGTGTGGGTGAGAAACTGAACAATATTGAAGTCCTTTTTTCCTATAAATCTCCACTTTAACTTTAACTTTCAGATGTAAAAGTGAAAGTGGAGATTTAGAGTAAAAAAAGGACTTAAATATTAAATATATGTTTCTCACCCACACCTATTACAGTATATCGCTTCAGAAGACATGGATTAAACTACTGGAGTCTTGTGGATAATTTTATGTGTCCTTTATGTGCTTTTTAAAGCTTCAAAGTTCTGGTCACCATTCCCTTGCATTGTATGGACCTACAGAGATATTCTTCATCTTTATTTGTGTTCTGCTGAAGAAAGAAAGTCACTCACATCTGGGACGGCATGAGGGTGAGAAAATGATGAGAGAATTTTCATTTTTGAGTGAATTAAGCCTCTCCCTTTTAGCACATCTAATTTCTTTGTTTACAGCACAGACTCTTGTTTAAAGTATATCTCAGCTGGGCTCTGTTAAAGTCAATGGTCTCACATTATGGACGAATGACTCAAGTGTTTGTCTCATCCATGTGTCTTTCTTGATCTACAGTTCATGCGGATCATAAGAAATGTCCCATGATTGCATAATTGTTGATGCAGAGCAATGATTAGTACTCGGACACTCTGACATTGCTTGCTGTCCCCACATTTAAGCTTAAACATGAATAATAAATCAATGTATAAACATTTAGGGGAGATGAAATGTATAGAAAATGAAGTACATGAACACCAGTGAAGAGTGCATCATACTGTACATACCAAATAGTATTTAGACACTCACATCACATTTAACCCTTCTGCTCTGGGGACAATTCCAAACAACTGTTTTGTGCAGGTCCAAAAAAGTCTCCACACATTTTAAGGGATCAGACTATCAGGGGCACTTGGAGGTAGTCTCTTATGATGTGCACCAGTAACAACTTGCAAACATTTAGTAACCCCACAAAACACTCTGATATTGTGTCAGAAAAATTGCAAGTTTTTTTTTATTTTTTTACTTATTATTTATTCATTGTTGTGGGAAATGTCTAAATTCAATTGCAGTATATTATACAATATCAAAGCGATTGTGGTCTGCGCTCAAATGCTGCTCAAGATTTATCAGAACCCACTTGACTTTTATGAGCCGTTTTTGCAATGGCTTTTAAGCCACTGGTTTAAGGAGACTTTTAGTGGACGGATGAAGTTTCCAGATGACGTTTTAGTGCTATTTGCCCAAAAAAAATGATTTCTGCTCATTCCTCAAGGTTGGGACGTCAGAAGTGGTGCCCTAAAGTGCAGAATGGCAGCACAGGTGATGCTGCTGCTCAGTGTGTGTGTGTGCGTGTGTGTGTGTGTGTGCGTGTGTTATTTGTGCTTGGCTGAGATCAAGTCATAATTTGAATTTCATAAACTGCTGAAATTGATTGTCTGAATGTGATCGACAGAGTTTTAAAGAAAAGTTCCAGCATGTTCATATAATCATACTCTGCTCATCGGTATATTTACCAGCACTGTGAAACATCTCCTATTTATCAATATTCATTTCTGTTCCACAGTATCTCACATTATATATTCAAATCTAATTATGTTTATATTAGATTCATTAATTAAGTAGTGCAGGGGAGCCCTAATTCACAATGCGTTTCCTTTCAAGGATTATATGAACATGTGCACTTGTGTAAGTGTCTTTATAGTCGCCTTTATATCAGTCAAAAAGCACTGAGCTGAACCGTGTGCTTATGGAAGCGAGCTTGTGTTTTTACACTGCACAACATCTTGACACGCATTTGTGCACATTTTATACTGGAATATATTCATATTTGGAGGGTTATTACACTTGTGGCTGCTTCTACCTGCATCTTTGGCTGTTTTCACTTGATTGAGATTGAAGTGAATGTTTCAGGTCAAGAGGATTTCAGGAGAGGTAAACAGAGATGTTGTTTCTCTCTCAGTAAGTGGTAATTATAATACGAGATGGTGAAATTGTAAGAAACCGTTTGAGTTGGCTCATACAGAGACGTACATCTTTTACTCCCATACAGATAAAGAAATGCATTTTTCTGAAACACTTTATTATAACTACACATATACAGTATTTGTAAAGCATTAGTTTATAATAAATGGATTATCTATCAGTTATTGTTCTTACATTGTTAATACATTAATAGGCTACACACAAATAGTATGTTTTGTATAGTAGTCAAATATTAAGGATAAATTATAGTTTATCAAATGACTTAAATGTGAATTTATTTACTGTTTTTTCATCCTAAGGAAACTTGTTAACCATATATAACGTATGCATTTCAGCTGATGCAAATCAAAGGAGGCTTAAATTCATGGCTGATTAAGAAATGATAGTATATACATTTATTTATGTAATGAAATTGAAATACATTTATGTTTAAAGGAATATTCTGGGTTCAGTACAATTAAACTCAATCAACAGCATTTGTGGTATAATGTTGATTACTACACAAATGATTTCGACTCGTTCCTCCTTTTCTCAAAAAAAAAAAAAAAAAAAGAAAATTGTTACAGTAAGAAACTTACAATGGAAGTGAATGGGCAATTTTTGGAGGGTTTAAAGACGGAAGAATGAATGTAGGTGCTTTTGTAAAATTATAAGCTTCACATTTCTTTTAAAACTCGTTTATTATTTGAGCTTAAAAGAAATGTCAAAATCATTTTTATGGTCGTTTTAAGATTTTAGGGTTTACATCGTCATAGTAACGTAGATGTAAAATTGTCTGTAAGTTTCCACAGATGTGTTCAGTGTGTGATTTAATGACAGTAAAATCATGTTCACACACATATTATTCATGTCTTGTGTCTGTACTTTAGAAACAGTATTTTAATGTGTACAGATTAAACCCCATTGACTTCCATTGGAAGTGTCTCACTGGAACACACATTTGTGCTTTTATTAAAGAAAAGGAGGAACGAGTCCACATTAATGTTTGTGATAATCAACATTATGACACAAATGCTGTCCATTGAGATCAACTTGTGTTGAACCCGGAATATTCCTTAGTGTATTTATTACTGTTTTACAAACCCTTACTATTACAGCAATTAATGCTTAATAAAGATTGTAATTAAGCGCTGACTAATTGCTAGCAAGTATTTTACGTGACCTAATCAAAAATGAGAATATATATGCAAATTGAAACATTTATTAATGATTTGTTACTCCTAAAAAATGTTTTCTAAGGATGAAAATACATTATTAATCTGTTTACATATGAACTTACTGAACCATAATAAATTGTTTACTACAGTACATATAAATGAATTATATTCAATTTGTACATATTCTATGAATGTATTATTAACATTGCATGAAGGGGGGTTCTGGGTATCTCAGAGAGTATTGCCGCTGACTATCACACGTGGAGTCGTGAGTTTGAATCCAGGGCGTGCTGAGTGACTCCAGTCAGGTCTCCTTAGCAACCAAATTGTCCCGGTTGCTAGGGAAGGTAGAGTCACATGGGGTAACCTCCTCGTGGTGGTGATTAGTGGTTCTCTCAATGGGGCGTGTGGTGACAATGAGTCTTACAATGAGTAACATGAGTCTCCACATGCTGTGAGTCTCCACTGTGTCGGGCACAACGAGTCACGTGATAAGATGCACGGATTGACGGTCTCAGAAGCGGAGGCAGCTGAGACTTGTCCTCCATCACCGGATTGAGGTGCGTAACCGCGCCAACACGAGGACCTGCTAAGTAGTGGGAATTGGGCATTCCAAAATTGGGAGAAAAGAGGATAAAAAAAGAAATAAAAAAAGGGTGAAAATATATTTATAAACAATACATTAACTATAAACTGATGCTTTACAAATACTTAATACTGTGTAGTTATTAAATGTTGCGAGTCTTAACGTTAACCCAAACCCTAAAGCTAACCATGATTTTCATTGAAACATTACTGTTTTGTGCAAAGGAAGAAGGAAATCATTGGGGTCGCCGGAAGCTATTTAAAGGTTTTGACATCATCAGTCATTTACATTATACAGATAAATATAAAATTAGTTTATATTTCTTACATTTCTTACCTGTATTATATCGATAAGAAATTCTGTTTGTTGATTGGTTGGTGTAAAGTGAGTCATACAATATCTTACGATTTTGCCATTTCATGCAAATTATTATTGTCAAGAGACTTGGTTGAGAATTTAAATTTATGAAGAATTGAACAGTCTAACCTCAATCATCAGGATGTTTTTATCAAGTACAACTGTTGCTAACAAGTTCCTGTACAAGGAACAGAACAGTTGTAGTGATGAGAGAGCACAGACATCAAATACTAGAAGAAAATGTTTCAGTCCCCATTATCCATCTCTTATTATTATTTAACTGTTATTTAGAAAATTCAGAACACAATGAATAATATTTCAGGTCCTACACTAGCCATGAAAACACATACAATGTCCTCTCATAAGCAGGGAGCTCCAGGTATGGCCAACAAAGGTCCATCTTATGGCATGAGCCGGCAGGTGCAGGATAAGATTGAGCAGAAGTATGACACTGACCTGGAGCTGCGTCTGGTGGAGTGGATCATGACTCAGTGTGGCTCTGGAGTGGGACAACCAGATGCAGGAAAACTGGGCTTCCAGGCCTGGCTCAAAGACGGATGTGTAAGTGACATCAAGCACAACTTAAGCGGAGTAGTTTTGTTTTTAATCTGTTCTCATTGACTGATCATAGAGTTGCACTTCAGACATTTTTTCTTTAACATGGATTGAACGTAACGCAGCAGTTTCCTGGTGAAATGAACACTAGAGGAGCTACATCAATGAGGACTTTTATTCACTTTCACACAAATCACGAGTAAAACAGCAGATTATCAGTTCATAAACACTTACTTTTCTAATCTTATGACATCTAAACACTTTTACTATAGGTCACGTTTGCATTACATAATCATCTACATTTACAAGCTTGTTCGAGCGGGATGAAATTGTGCGTTTGCTCGACTGATGTAAAAGAGCGGGTACGAGTCCACACGTCAACCCAAAGTGTCACAGAAGCAGCACAAAATGACACAATTGTGTTTTTCATCTCACATTTGCTGTTTCTGACACTATGGTGAGGTTTAGGTTTAAGGTTTAGTTGATTTCAAACTCTATAGACCCTTAAAAACCTCCTCTGTTTGAGATAACATTTAACTCGCTTTTAGCGCCACTCAGTGGACATTCCACCTCAGAACGGCCACGATACCTGTAACGCACCATGTCATTTTCAAGAGATCACGCTGAGGGTTTAAGAGGCCCACATCAAAATGTCCACAAGAATAGTTCAGACCAAACCAAATTTCACTTTCTATCAGCTGCTGTCGATTCCCAGACAGTCAGACATTACAGAACAATCAGAACACAGAAATCAACCCCTAACTAACATCAAGCCACACTAGTTATCTGCTCATCTAACTTGGTCACTCTTCTGTGCAATGCCATTTTTGTCTTCTGTGTCCGCTCTCAGGTTTTGTGTGAGCTCATCAACAGTCTCTGTAAAGACAAGCCGGTGAAGAAGATCCAGAGCTCCAGTATGGCCTTCAAACAGATGGAGCAGGTGTCTCAGTTCCTCAACGCTGCTGAACGGTACGGCGTCACTAAAACTGACATGTTTCAGACCGTCGATCTGTGGGAGGGTGAGTGTATCAATATATCACACACCTTTGGATCCTGTGATCAATTTAATATGAATTGAGAGGATTGTGACAGTGTTTGCAGCTCTTCATTAATTAGTTGAATTAACCCTCCTTGGCTGTTCAATAAAGGTCAACACCTTGGCTGTTCGCTGTCATTTTTGACCGAAAACAGTACCGGTGTAACTTTTTTAAAGAAATGTTAACAGTTCTTCTTCCCTGAAGAAATAACAGTATACTTATGTACTTTATTTTGGGATTTTATGTACCTGTGAATTTCTCAATTACATCATTCATTTGCATATGCTAATAAGCTCATTTATGTTAACCTCACTTCTGTAAAAACATACACTTCTTTAAGATGAAACATGAAGAAGATATGAGAATGCTGATGTCTGGTGGGAAGAAAAATTACAATTACATGACTTTTGTCATGACAATAATAACCAGTAAACGGCTGCTGAGACTGTGTGGTCTGATTGCCTGTTGTAACTTAGTCGATGATTTCTTTTTCCCCTTTTTCTCCCAATTTGGATTGCCCAATTCCCAATGTGCTTTTAAGTCCTCGTGATCAGGTAGTGATTCGCCTCAATCTGATTGGCAGAACCTGCGCATCTTATCACGTGGCTTGTTGAGCGCGTTGCCACGGAGACGTAATGCGTGTGGAGGTTTCACGCCATCTCACCATGCATTCCACTGAAAACAAACCACATTATAGCGACCACAAGGAGGTTACTCCATGTGACTCTACCGTCCCTAGCAACCAGGCCAATTTGGTCACTCAGCACACCCTGGATTCAAACTAGCGAACTGCAGGTGTGATAGCGTCAATACTCGCTGAGATACCCAAACCCCTAGTTGATGATTTTCTCATTTTAGATTATCACAAGTTATGCATTTGGATATATATTTAGGCAATATATTGGATATATTTTTATTTGATTTGTTTTGAAGTGTCTGTTTTTGCAATAACGTGACATTACTGTATGTTTACTGTCAAATCATGATGTTACAAAGAAAAGACTGAATATGAATCTTGTTACCAATACATTTATTTTAAATATCAAAATTCAATTAGTTTACTGTTTCTTTGTTTCTATAACAGAAAGATGCAGTGTTTTAGAATACATTGGGGCCAGAATTAGACTTTGTATTTTGTTTTTTGAGCTGTGTGTGTGTGTGTGTGTGTGTGTGTTAGTATCACCCATTCATTTATGCATGTGTGGTTATGTGTGCATGTTCTACATTATGGGTGTATTATGGTCTCACCCCCTCATTTCTGTGTGTGTGTGTGTGTGTGTACGCGTGTATGTTTTGTACTCCCACCTCTTCATTTCTTTATGTTTATGATCGGCATTGTGGGTGATCTATTTATTCGACAAATCTAAAAAATAAAGGGTCTCACCCATTCATATCCTACGGTCACTGACCGCTAACAGCAAAGGTGTTGCATTTGTCATCGAATAGTGTACATTTTCTTTTTGGTATCTTCAGATTGGAACATAGGAAAGTCACAAAGTCTTGTAACAATCAGATTGAGAAAAACATTTTATTACAAAAACAAATCTGAAAACCGTCAAAATTGACCGAACAGCCCAGAAGGGTTAATAAAGTTTACAATGTATTATTTTTAACATGAGATGAAGTTAATGGAGGAGGTAAAATGCAGAGGAATGGATTTAAGGTTTAAAACACTGTTCCGCACGTACAGTACTTCATTATATTTAGATTAAAACCTTATTAAGGGATTAACACCGAGATTTACACAACTAGGATGTAAAAAAGCAATTTGACATTTGTTTGACAGGAAAGGATTTGGCTGCGGTGCAGAGGACACTGATGGCTCTGGGCAGCATCGCAGTTACAAAAGATGATGGCTACTTTCGTGGAGATCCCAACTGGTTCTTTAAGTGAGCAGTGAGACACTGAATACTAAAGAGTTTTATATGGATTTAAAAAAAAAAAAAAAAATGATGATTGATTTATTGATGGTTACAAGTCTGCTCTGTGCTCACCTGCAGGAAAGCTCAGGAGAACCGGAGGGATTTTTCTGACGGCCAACTGAAAGAAGGGAAAAATGTCATTGGTCTACAGATGGGATCCAACAAAGGAGCGTCGCAGTCGGGCATGACGGGCTACGGCAGACCCCGACAGATCATGAACCCATGAGCCGACCAATCGCCACTGTCCCCCGGTTATCTGGCGGTCACCACACCCTAATATTCCTTTCAAAATATGACCATAAAAACAGCACAATAAAATAAACAAACAATTTGGTACCAAGATCATTTCCATGACCACTGTCAGTCCTTACAGAAGCCTTTTTAAATGCATTTGTTCAATTATAGTGAATTTAATGTTCTTAGTTGCAGAACAGATAAAAGTTTCGGAAAGTTCCAGCCGTTTAATACAACTGAACCCGCTGTGTGCACATTACATCTGTTATAACATGAAATGAGAATTGACTTTACTCTCTTAATACAAACTAAAACTAAATCATGTTGCTCTGCCATTAAAACACCTTTCTATTCATTTCTTCATGGTTAACACAGTTTCATTTATTTTCCTGTTGAATATCCCAGAATACATCAGGATTGTGGAAGGGAAATGAGTTGTGAATACAGTTTCATGCTGACTTTAAGGACATGTCTGTGAGTGCATAGAATTCTCATGTGCAGAGAAATTCAACCAGAGCATTTGTCCCTTTTTAAAATATATTTTTTTTATTCAAAACACATCAGAGTTGGGTTGAAGTACACCACACTTCGGTAAAAACATTCCAGTAACAGTAAAATTATTTAAACTTGTTTGAAACAAACGCTTACAGAATTTTGGAGGTATTTATAGTCAAAACGTACCCAGAAGTGACACAATCAATGTATCACGATCAAGAAAAAAAAATGTCATTTTAGAAGTATAATATATGTCACTCACTCTTCATACAGCACACACACACACACTTTCAATTCGTGCAAATCATTGTCATGCGCAAAATGTTTCCAATACTGCAAAATAACCACCCTCTTCACCAGGCACACTGACAAGATATTGTCATGAACATATCAACAAATGATCAAAAACCTTGAACAAACAAAGAACCAAAATAAGGTAACCCGATAGAGAGCATGTGCTCGCAGACTCGAAAGCAAAAGTGCAACCCAAAGTTTCAAACAGAAGTGACAGGTCCAGTTTTCCTGAGTGCTACGTGTTCTCCTCGGCTGCTATGAGGGGAACTTTAGACTCCATGTCAGGCGTGATCTCCACCACCTCACTGTCCTCTGGTTCTGTCGATCCAGTCTGTAGTCCTCTGCATCCATGCCAGTCCACGTGAGTGAGCGTCACCTCCAGAGTGTAATACAGCGACCAGAAGAGAGCAAAACAGCCCAGCAGCAGCAGAGACTACAAACCACAACAACATCTTAATGCATCACAGCTTGTCCACTTACCGTACTGTACAAAGCACTGTCCATCAATAGGGTACAAACGGGTGTTCCGCTGGTGTACTTCATTTATCAAAATTAACATGGCTATGTTTTAGGAAGACAAGAAAAATGTTCTTGCCTTGTTGTTGACTGCATTTATCAAGTTCAACCACGTGACCCTGTTACTGTAATAAAACTGATCAAATGATCAATAAACAAATGTTTTCCTTTCATTTAAGGGAAAATAAGTTTATAAACCGCTACAAACCAACATTTGTTCCAAATCTAGGAAGCTTGTACTGAGTGATGCTTATTTAAAAGGAACAGTTCACCTAAAAAAGAAAATTCTCTCATCATTTTCTCACCATCATGTCATCCCAGATGTGTATGACTTTCTTCCTTCAGCAGAACACAAATGAAGATTTTTAGAAGAATATTTCAGCTCTGCAGATCTATTCAATGAAAGTGAATGGTGACCTGACTTCTGAAGCGATATATGATAGGCGTTAGTGAGAAACAGAAACAAGCTGAAGTTGAAGTATGACATATCTGCAACACTAGCACAACCGAATGAAATTGCAAAAATAAACGTTGGTTTCTGAATACCCCCCTCGTGGATCAGAATGGGTCGCTCAAAACAAACACGTGAATTTTTAATAGTGACCAGCCTTGACCAGTAGGTGGTGATATGCATGAAGAATGTGAACAGTCAAAAACAGACTTCATATTGATCTGTTTCTCACCCACACCTATCATATCACTTCTGAAGACATGGACGAAGCACCTGAAGTCTTATGAAGTGCTTTTAAGTTTCCTTTATGTGATTTGTGGGCCTTCAAAGTTCAGTCCACCATTCTCTTAAATTGTATGGACCTACAGAGCTGAAATATTCTTCTAAACATCTGGGATGGCATGAGGGTGAATCAATGATGAGAATTTTCATTTTGAGGTGTAGGGCTGTCAAGATTGTCTCTTTTAGGGCTTTCACGATTGTCATAGAATTTGTCTTATTTCTTAAGGTGTATGTGTGCTTCACACCTTAAGAAATCATTTTCACATATTTAACTTCAGATATATAAATGAAATAATTAAAGAGGTTTGGCACGAGCCTCTGCTGACGGCACGTATCAGAGAAGCGCTTCAGGTGTTCTTCCCGACAGAAACTGCTCTAGAGACCATTGTACCAGTGATTTCAACGATCTACTAAGACTTACGATTAAAAAATACAAAAGTATTAATTGTGTCTAATGGATGTTTATAGCAAGTACTTCATTAAATCACTCAAAATCAAGATTTGAAATGGCTATACCATGTCCCAAATAGCGGTAACAGGATTTTTCAAATTTGTAATCGAAATGTACACACAAAACAACTTTGAGTTCCTGAGGTTGACAATCAGCATTTTTCTATCAGAGTTTCAAGCCCTATTGTGTACTCTTCTGAGTGGAAAGTGTCATGTAGTTATAAACTGCACAATGTGTGTGTAGCTGGATGCATGTGTGTTTTCAGGAGGTCACACCTTTAGGCTGTTGGAGGTAAATGGGCTCACAATCTCAGGAGGAACATCTATGCCAGGAGGGCAGGGAAGAGCAAAACTGCTGTTCAGATACTGTCCACTCATGGCGTCTTCCACAACTCTTTAATCACAATGAATAAGACATAAAATCCATTGGTAAATGAATGTAAATGATGAATTGATAACTCTGCATGATTCCAGTGTGTACTCTGAAAATAAACATCATTTGAAGGCCAGAATACAAGCGGTGTAATCTTTTTACAACAGAATAATGATGTTTTTTCCCCCATACTTGTAACTAGGGGTTGCACCTACTAACCAACTTGTCGATTAGTTTTGCCACTATTTGGTGCAATTTGGCAGTGTCAACAAGTCTTAGATTACATGACTTCAGATGCACTTTGTCTGTTTGGTGACAACAAGAGAAATTCCTCTGTCCACAAACTGTGTCAGTGTAGCATTTTTATTTAGCTTTGTATAGTAACCTGTATACTGTTCATGAATCTGGAGTTCACCCTGGAGATCTACGTGCATTCTGATGCTGAATGATTAGTCAAATACTTTTCTTGATGACTAGTAAAAATGAGTAGTACTTGCAACATCTCTAAATAAAGTGAAAATTGCCTCACGTACAGTATTATTCCTCTACATCTCACCTCCGTCTCTCTTTCACTTGCTGCAGAGACATAGATGAGCCATACAGAGTGAGCTTCCAGTTCTTCAGCACACCTAATGCCAGAGCCGCCTCTCCTGAAACACACACAGAGAGAGTAGGTGTTGCACATGTCAGAATAACGTACAAATGAAATGTACTCTCTGCACTGCTCTGATACTCTGCTTTCGAAACTAGGGGTTTATCATTTGTGAACATATCAATGTTTTAAAATGTAAGCAAAAGAATAATTCTCGTTCACTCACAACATAAAACACGCTCAATTGTCGCCACCTGCTGGCGTAAATATGCAATCTCCAGAAATGCTCAGTGAACAAATCTCAATGGTGAACAGATTCAAAAGACTTGAGCCAATGGGATTAATTCAAGTCTCCAACACTATTTGGAATACAGTGAAGCGTCCCTGTAGTACTGAATATCAGTACTCTTGGAATGCCACTTGGCCAATCAGATTTGAGGACTGGAAATAACTTATATAATACATTATAAGTCAATAGCTTTATAATGTACTGTGGTTTCTGATTCGATTACGTGATTCGCATGTCATGAGATGTTCATTGCCCCATAACAGAATTTAAGTACATAGATTTGTACTTTTGTCCTTTTGATGGATTTTAAAATACTTTTCACTTCAAATCAAAGTTTGTAATGTTGTGATTATCTCAGGCCACGTCCATATTAATACATCTGCATTTGAAACACATTGATTTTGCTATGTTTAAGCCTCTCGTCCACACTAGAACGCCATTTTCCTGCTTTAGAAAATGCTCTCCATAGCCACACACTTTGGAAAACGATGATGTTGGGAAACTAAAAATGGACGTTCCAGACTTGAAATGGATTAGTGTGGACATGAGAGCTGGTTGGTCTTGTTTAAGGCATTAAACTTCAGAAATGTATTTTTGTGAAACCCATATAGTCTTACTGTAGTCAGTGATCTGTAGACTGTATTGTCCCTCGGCTCTTTCTCCCCAACATCGCACGGTTGAAAATGTCCAGTCTGTGTATCCAGTAGTATCACTAGGAAAACAATAAAACTGACTTCAATATGGGAAATGTTGACAGAGCATTCTGCTGCCCATATGCATGTACATTAACCCAAATGAAGACACCTAATTAGTATTGTTTGGATACTTACACATCCAGGGCTCTTCTGGCTCCGATCAGCGAGCTCATTCCACTGGGACACACGAGCACAATCTCAACATTGCCGCGGCGAGGATGTGTTACAGTCACAGTCACAGACACGTGCTCCACGGTTTGCATGCCTGACTGTCTCAGGTCAAACGCAGTGACTATGAATGAATTCAAATGACAAGAAAAAAGAAAGGTTTTTATAGTGTTTATCTTTATCACTCTGCACTCAACAAAATTGTTCAAAAGGTGTGCAAACATAATGGGTAAAGTTCAAGTCATATTTCACCCCAACATTAAAAGAAAAAATAAGAAATGATGTATTGCATCAAGAAAATTAAGATGAATGACATTATTTTTATGTCGACAGTTAAACACATTTAAAACCCACATTAAAAATGATTGTGTGTTTGTGTGTGTGTGTTTGTAATGAGAAGTTGGGGTTTAAATGTGCTTAACTGTCATGAAAATAATCGTGCAGTAATACAAATCTTAATGGTCCCAAAAATAGGTTTAATTTTCTCTTAGAAAAATACAATTTCTTTTTGTTTTCTTTTGATTTTTTGGGGGGCTAAATATGAGCAAGACATTGGCTTGTGAAATTGTTGCTTATTTTAGATACAGTTAGAGATGAAGCAATCTCAAAGAGATGCATGAAAAATGACACATAATATATAATGTCTGATCTGACACTTGAAAATATCTCTTGAAACCCAAAAACATCACAGTGCTTTTGCCTGTGGAAACGAAAAAGGGCCGTTTACCACACCTCTCTGGGTTCTCCCATTAGGCTACAGTAACTCTGTGGAATTTCCTCACTGACTGTTTGGTAAAACAGAACAACACTCCAATTCCTTATAGGGAAATGATCTTCTCTCCAGAGAAAGAGAGAAAGAGAGAGAGAGAGAGAGAGAGAGAGAGAGAGAGAGAGAGAGAGAGAGGAACAGAGAGAGTCAGAGAGGTTCATCATTGTAAACGATTGGAGAAACTTGAACAACGATTATACCAAAGCATTCTTGAGGGTCATTTTGTTTCACACACACTGTGCACAACCTCTCAATGCTACCGCAAGCATGACATCAAGTATACAAACACGCACGCACACAGAGACGACCAACATACTTCAGGAAGTCCTCGCCTCCTTAAATGTCATTAGGGGTTCAAGCACTGAAAGGTGCTGGAACCCTTTTGTATTTGTACTGATTTTCTTCTTATCCTTTTTCTGCCCTAAAAGCGAATGGGCAGCAAAAACTCTTAGAGACACCAAACTATGCAGGATGGTCCCAAATCCCCCAATCATGACATTGCTTTTTAATGCAAAATTTAAATTTTACACAAAAAGCTGTCCTCAGGATCCATTCTGTCCATTTTGATTATTTTAGTCATGTTCTGTCCATACATGCTTGGACCCCGATGATTGCTGCTCGCAGCTGCATTTGACCTTTTATTCCTGTTACACTTCTAAAGTTAAAACCTTTAATAAAATACATTAAGACATAAAAGACGGCCATTTTATCCCTCACTGGGTTTGTAGTCATGTGCATGTCTGGAATCATTCTGAATGTATTATTTGAAAAAACATTCACCATTTTTCTGTACAAAATGCATTCTACATGTACGTTTTAAGTACAAGAAATTCTGGAATCTTTTTAAATGTAGGAATGTCAAAAGTACTGGTAATTCTGAACCAAGTCGATATAAAAAAAAGAAGTAACAATAACAGTGTTTCTACCGAATAAATTCAGTCCCTGCCCTGTCTGACTGACAGGCGGCTGCTTTCAAATGCTCACGTTACTACTTTTACACTGCAATAGACAATTAATCACATTTAAATCATGATAAGGGCTAGTGTAATTATTAACCCTTAAGAGGATGCAATTTAATGAAATGTACAGTCTGCATGTGCTGTGTGCTTCAAAGTGAATGTATGAAGCCATTCATCCGCTTTAAACACATATAATGAGATATATATATATATATATATATATATATATATATTAGGGCTGTCAAAATTAGCGCGTTAATAACGCATTAACTAAAATTCATTTTAACGACACTAATTTTTTTAACGCGCGATTAACGCAACGCGCAATATCTGTTTGACCCGTGGCCTAGCCCGTAGTTGGAGAGTTAGAGATGCACGTAAAGTGATAGATGTAAAGAATTCCGCAGCAAACAGAAATGGAGAAAGAAAATTGGGTCTTCTGAACGGAAAATTCATATACAAAACGATGTCTGATGGTTCTGTCGACAAGACAAATGTTGTCTGCATTTATTGTCGATGTGAATTAAGTTATCACCGCAGCACGTCGAGTTTAAAATATTGTTCAGAAAAAGCGAGCTGCCCTGTCATCTGAAAATGTAAACAGGCTCGTCTGTTTGAGCAACTGGCTCAGTGCAAAGAAAGAGAAATAATGGGAACCTGTGGTTTTTCTATATTCTTTTCCCCATGTGTTTAATAGACATGAACAAAGTTCTTTGAAAAACATATATGACCTTTGATAGATGTCTAGTCTTCATGCTATGTTGAGTATGGTTTCACTAATAATAAACATGCATTTGCATAAAGCATCCATATTTGTCCACACCCATGTTGATTAATGTATTCAAAACTTGAAAAGTATTAATTTAAGGTACATTTAGAACTGATAAAAATGTGCGATTAATCGCGATTAAATATTTTAATCGATTGACAGCCCTAATATTTATATATAAATTCAATTAAAAAAAAAAAAAAAAAAAAAAAAAAAAAAAAAAAAAAAAATATCACACTGGACCATATAAACAGCATCTTATCTGGAGGTGTGAAACTACTGTCAAAAACACAGAACCGGAAAAGTCTTCTAGTCAATATAAAAGCAACATTAAAAATAAAAGCTATTTTAGCAGAAATAAAATAGTAATAATAATATTTAAGCAATATCTCACAAGCAAGAATACTGTCATGATGCCCTGTTGTGCAGCACTTTAGACCAATATTGTGTTTTAAATAATGCTGTGAGGATCTTTACTAAAGCACTTTTAATCTTTACCTGAAAACACTATTTATAAAAACTTGAAGCAATGTTCACTTAATTGAGAAACACTTTAAAGAAACATGCAGTTGTTTTAATTTATTTATAAATTAAGTTCAAGTTCAATAGTATGTTACCTTTTTTTTTGGGTGGTATCGAAATTGGTATCTTTACTGACTACCGATTTTTTGGTATCATGACCGCACTATCTTAATATATTATTTGGATTGTGTATTGTAATGTACTTTTTGTGAATATAAATCTCTGCCAAATTACATCAAGAGTGCCTGCCAACATCTAATCTGCTGTCTTAATAGTGAGTAAAACATCATGAAATCCGTCTGCTTACATTTAAATATTAGATCAGACTCATTCAACTACAAAGAGTTCACAGTAGCATAGAGAATGTTGTAGATACACGAGTTCTGTTCACTTGTGCGTCATTTAACAATTTCTTTAAATAAAAACAAAAGATAATGCTTTGCAATTATTTATTATTTAATTTGTTCCACTTTATGAACACATTTGACTAAAATCAGACAGTTGATGGAAATCTCTGGTTAATTTCTATGGAATGTTCTTCAAAGCCTGTTTGAGCTAGCAACAGTAACCAAGCAGGGTGGAGCTTAGCAATAGGGCAATGAATTGACTGAGTACAGAAACAGTGAAAAGCAGAGATGGGAGAGAAATACAAGTAATATTTCCCTTTCAGTGTGTACTTGCACAAATAAATACTGTACAACACTGCCTAATAAGGGCACTTGACTGCTGCCTACACCACAGAGCTCTTCTCATCACACACAGCTGTCTTAATATCCCCATTTTAGGGATTCGTCTGAGTTACGTACAGTATTTCACTGGAAACCAATAAGCAATAACATTTCAGCAAAAGTATTGTTACTACTTTGAAGAAATTATTTCTACAACTCTGCAAACACTGACATTATGGGCGGGTAAATTTGTGTGAAAATTGATTCAGAAACTAATGAAAGTCTTGAATCTTGTAAAAACAAATGTATCTATAAATACGTATAATCATCAGCTGTTTACCAACAATTCAGCTTGTGTCTCAAATCAAGAGGTTGTTTCAAACGTGCTTACTAAATTAAAGAAAAGAGGATAAAAGACCTTTTAAAAACACCTCTAAATGACCCTCACTGAATTCAAAACACCACTGAGGATTTCCAGATATAATCCAGTAAAAAAAAGAAGAAAAAAAAAAAAAAGTTGTTGAATGTTTACGTCTTTGTGATGAGGAGAAGGACGTGGCTGGGCCATGAGGATGCATGCCCTGCGCTGAATTGTCCTAATCGGCCATGAGCCGGAGATGCCAGTTCGAGAGAGAGAGACACACACACACACACGCGGCCTCTATGTGTGTGCGTGTCTGTGTGTTTTCGGTTATGTTTCAATTTCTTTATGTCATTACAGTTATGTTGACTGTTCTGCCAGTTCCCGCCTCCTCATTGCCCATCATAAGAACCCCATTACAGTCTTGTTTTGTTTTGAGAAACTTCAAAACATTTGCTTTGATTCTGAAGCATCATGTATTTGTTCTGGATTTACTGGAAACCATTTTGGCGACTAGATAAAAAAGCCAGTGTCAATACAAACGGTATTAATTGCTCCAGGAATGATTACCATGCCTGAATGTCATTTCAGAAATGATAACTGCATGAGCAAATGAATATGACTGAAAGGCAGGTATTAATCTGATTCACACTGTCCACCGTGCTGTCATTGAGACAAAAAAACGGAGACTTTAAAAACGGAGAATACATACTACTGTGCTGGTGGCATGCATTAATGTGATATTACGCCATTTCTAATTAACATTTGTTTTAATCAAAATGACATTTGAATCATAAATCATAACTTAATATATTGTTTTCATTATCAAACATCATTCAACACTTATGTCCAAGTTATGTCCTACTTCAATGTTTCAAATGTTCAAACATTGCTTTTAAATGCCGTCTCTCTTTCTTCCGCGTCTCTCTCTCGTGAGCATCTGTCCCTCAGCACGTGCAGTGTTCGGCATCAGTGATGAACCATGGCAAATATATTAGTATTTCAAAAATCTGGGACCCACGTTATATTAGGTGGCCTTAACTACTATCCATTTGATACAATGCACTTATTATGTACATACATGTTGTTGCATTGTAGTTACATTTAAAGTAGCTACATGTAATTACATTTGTAGTTACACTGTTAACTTTACCCCTAACCAAAACCAAACTCTAACCCCTTATCCTAACCCTACCCATACCTCAACCTCAGTAGCAGCAAATGTGGAGATTTCGCAGAACAACACATGTTAAATACATACACTACCGTTCAAAAGTTTGGGGTCACTTGTCTGAAATGTTTCTCATGATCTTAAAAATCTTTTGATCTGAAGGTGTATGCTTAAAAGTTTGAAATTAACTTTGTAGACAAAATATTATTCTGCCAAAACATATACATTTATTTAATTACAAATCTAAAATTTCCTAAAAAAAAAAAAAGTTTTTGAAATGGATGACTTGGATCAAAATATGAAGAAAAGAAGCCAATAAGTGCCCAACATAGATGGGAACTCCTTCAATACTGTTTAAAAAGCATCCCGGGGTGATTCCTCAAGAAGTTGCTTGAGAAAATGTCACGAGTACATGTCTGCAAAATCTAGGCAAAGGGTGACTACTTTGAAGATGCTAAAATATTACATAGTTTTGGATTTATTTTGGATTTTTTGGTCACAAAATAATTCCCATATTTCCATTTCTATTATTCCATAGTTTTGCTGACTACTATTATTCTAAAATGTGAAATAAATAAATAAATAAAGAATGAGTAAGTGACCCCAAACTTTTGAACGGTAGTGTATGTATTAAATATTAGTACATAATAGTTAAGGCCACCTAACATAAAGTGTGACCAAAATCTGATTTCTTTTTGGTATACATCTGCAGTGCGATGGTCTAACATGTGACTAACACTTCTTCACTCCCAAATCTTTTCCTTTTGATTTTAAGGTGAGATGTGAGCTGGACATGTTTTGAGTGTGTGCAGGGTCTAGTTTAATTTGACTACATATGAAACTCTTACCATTCCATGTCAGCGTGAGAGATTTGGGATAGGCTGGAATCATTTCATTGGCATTTAAGATGGGGCTCTGGTAGGACACCAAAAAGGGCACAAACTCCCAAACCTGCCGGACACACACACACACACACACACACACACACACACACACACATTTATAAACAGATATTTGCCAGGATATTTAATAAGAATTTGGTATGATCTATTTAAAAATCAAGGCATTCACTGTGATAATTATAATAATAAGCTAAATATATACTAAATCTATTTTTTAGATATGCTCAGAAGTAGCTACAATAGTCACTACCCAAACATTTGGTAAAGATTTGTGTGAAGTGATTATTTCAGTTGTGACAAATTGTTATGTTCATCTATACATTTTAAGGACATAATCATAAGCATTCATTAAAAACATTAAAAACCAAAAAATTCTATTTAATTGCAGAGAATATGTGTTCGGTATTGCCAATTCTTAAAGTTACACACTGATTTTCAGACGTTGTAGCACATTTAATTCAAGATGATGGGATCTAACTACTACTCATACTGGCATGATGGACAGGGATGCAGTCCCACTTCCTGGTTGTAAGATATTGGATCTACTTGCTTTGTTACAGTGTACATTAGTGAATAAAGTGCTCAGAAAGTCAGACAGCTTAATATTAATGTTACTGAGCTTTTATTTTTGATACTAAAAGAGTTATTATTTTAAAGTATTCCTCGTCTGTATGATCAAGCAGTGCTTTACTTCAACGACAGTTCAAAACTGAGAACAATATTAATGTCTTTAAAACTGAACTACATTTGTGTTTGTAATATATTCAACAAAAACATGTCATGAGTTAAGATTAAACTAAATAAACAAATAACAAAATAGGGAATATTATGTAAACTTTCACTAAAAAAAATGTCACTACCGAAAGAAATATAGTAAAGCGGAGTTAACTAAAATATTATGATAATTATTGACTAAATATGTTCATTTAATCAATCTTTAACTCACAAATGTACACATTTTACAGAAATTTTTTTTTAATAGATTTTGAACATTTTTTTTTTTAATGGTCAAATCTTCTAGAAAAAAATCCTCAAAATAATCTTTACAGGGCGGATGGAAACACATTCTTAATAGATAAATATAGTTTGTATTATAGTGTATTTCTGTGTTTTAGTAGTGACACATTTTGGTAAGACAAAAAAAAAAAAAACATTCCAAAAAAGCTGAATAAAATACAATATGAAATCTGTCTGTACTTCTACTGATAGTGGTACCATATACAGTATATGAACACGTTTTGGGGGAAAACACATACAAATTTCAAAAGGTTTCCAACTCGGAGTTTGAACCAAATAGGTAGAATAGTCCATTTCACTTTATATAACCTGTATATTTGTGACCGCATTGATGAGTTTATGCTCTACCTTAGCAGCATTCACCAGTCTCCAGGCGTTGAGCAGTCCAAAGCCGTACTTATGACTGTGATGAAAACCTGCTCCATTAGTCTCCCAATCAGCCTCTGTGTCATGCTAAACACATACAGACGAAACACATCACATAACTAAACCCTATAAAATCACACAAAACTTCTGACTAACATTTTGTGATTTTCATCAACAATTTTCACAAACCACAAGTCAACATTACAAAAAGTGAAATAAATGCAGCCTATTTTTTTTTTATCTATCTGTTAGCAGTATGCATCATGGTACTGTCTATGTGCATGTCAGGAAATATCACAGTATTGAAAGCCTTGCTGGAGGAACGATGTGCAAATACATTGTTGCATGGATTACTTGTTTCATGTGCATATGCACAAAACATGAAATGCTTTACAATAAATACATAGAAAAAGCATGAATAATATGATACCTGTGTTGCTGTGTAGGTGATGATATGCTGAACGTCTCGCCAGCTCAAACACGGCCGCACCTGCAGCATCAGCGCCACCATACCTGCAGCCAACGGTGCCGCTGCAGATGTGCCAGTGTGCCCATCTGTGCAACCTGTGCCACTCTGCATTGACCAGTCTGATGTCACCTACAATAATGGAACAAATATTACAGTAAAATCAATTCAATATCATATCAGAGTGCTTTTTGTTCAGTTAGTGCTTCAAACAAAAGTCTTCTTCAAAGATACATTTCTGTAAACCTCACAAACTTCAAAATCCAGTGACTCATTCTTCCCTGGAAGTGTTCATTATAGCAGCCCTGCTAAAAAAACGACTTTTTCCCAGCTGACTGATGACTGTGCACCCATGACTCCTGAGTGTTGAGTAACAGCCAATCAGATTGGAGGAACTGGTAGGAATTTCCTACTCAATCAGCTTGGTATGTGTAGGCCCTTTTTTCAAATGTTCTACTTTGATTTTAAGGGGGAAATCTGGATTTATACATGGAAAAATGTGTTTAATGGAGCTGAGAATACTGCATTTTACATGTAGCTGGAAGCACCATTAAGTAAACCAAACTATTTAAAGGGAAAGCTCACCCAAAATGAAAATGATCACCCTTATGTTGCTCTTAACCCATGTTTCTTTCCTTTGTGGAGCACAAAATAATGTGTTTTTGTCATATCATGAAAGTGAACAGTGACTCCAGGGTTTCAAGCTCTAAAAAAGGACAAGTAGCTTTTAACACTATTCACTTACATTTTATCACAAAAAGCCACATAATGATTCTACAAATTTCTCCTCTTGTCGTTCATTAGTGGGAGAAAATAATGAAAGTTTTTCTGGGTAAACTATTTAATAAATAGACATGCAAGAGGTGTGTGATGAGTGCAGAGGTTCCTGAGGAATTCAGGACTAGATTTGAGCTGCAATAGTGCTTTTACACCCAGCCTGCTGACAAAAACAGCTGCTGTAACATGACAATGTGCAGGAAAGGAGAACAACAATTCGGGTGAATTTACACTGAGAAAGCAATGCTTTGAAAGAAGCTGACGGCTTGTTGTGATTGAATGCACTCGTACAGTCAGTAATTATTGTCAGAGTGCATACCGCAAGAGTAAAGGATCACACACTGCATTCATTAGGGACTGAATTGTCAGAAAAGCTGTGAAGAAATATGTTTTTTTGATATTATGAAAGGCAGGTTTTGCATTTCATATGCACTCTGATAAACTTTTACATGATCAATAATTTCAGAATAATACGTTTTCATTAGTATAATAATAATAATAAAATAACTATTCAAATGTAATAAGTTAATAATAATAAACCATATTTTTTAATTATACAATAATTATTTTTATTGTACTGTAACACTAGAAAGAATAGCATTAAATGTTCTTAATGATATTACCGTTAAATAAAATGCTAAACGGAAAATAATCAACTATTACATGATCAATAATTTAACAGGAATAATTATTATTTTCAGAATTATTATAAAAACAATTATTAAAATAGATCACTTAATAATAAAACATATTTTTTTATAATTTTTACCATTTCAAATAATAACTATTATTGTAGCACTAGACACAATAGCATTGAATGTAAATAATTACATGAATATTAAATGTAATTCTAAACAGAAAAATAATAAAACTATTACATAATCACTAATTCATTACAAACAACAAATACATGTTCATAATTATAATTAATTCACTTCAACCAAATAAATAATAAAAACATTTGTTGCTTTTAAGTATTATAATAACTATTATAGCAGCAATAAACAGAATAACATTAAATGCTATTAAGAACATTAACATAAAATGTAATTTTGTAAACAGATTTTAGAAGAGGTGTGACACCAGAACCATCTGACCAATGAAATCGAGGTAAACAGTGATTCTCAACTATCATCTCTTCTCAATTAAATATGTATTTTTCATCCTATGCATGTGTCCCTGATTTACTGAAATAATACAGTTCACACAGTGGACTACAGGCACTTACAATACTGCGCAGTTGTCTGCTTCCACTGCTGAACGTGACAGCCAGCATCGACGCACACTCTTCAGAGTAGAACGGTTTTCTGCCATTCTCATCAACAGCCCCTGTAACAAACACAAACACATCAACATGCACTCTCAGCTGATGATTATAACAGAGCTGAGAGAGTGACTCAATACCTATGGTAACGCTGTAGATAGAGTTAGCATAGCCATCATAGTTGCAGTTGTCCTCATACTGTCCTCCATTGCCACTGGCAACAACAAAGATACTGCCAAACCCTTTCCTGCCGGCAATAACACCATGCTGCAGCGCCGCCTGTGGACACACAGAGCAAATCACAGACTGATTGAGTGTTGTTCATGTTTATACTCTCAGAGCCCAAACTCATGTGCATAACTTCTGTAGCTCAAACATGAAGCACAACCAACAAAATGGGGAAGTTTTTTGATTACATGCAAATAAGAATAATCATACAATCTAACCTTGCCTAATGGATGTGGTCCATCAACTGTACGCCCGTCATCATCTGGCCCCCAACTATATAAACAATTCATGTTAGCACTAGTTAATTCAATGCAAATACATTTCAAAATAAATAAATATTACAAACATGTGTGTGTGTGTGTGTGTGTGTGTATATATATATATATATATATATATATATATATATATATATATATATATATATATATACACACACACACAGGTGGCCAAAAGTTTGGAATAATGCACAGATTTTGCTCTTATGGAAAGAAATTGGTACTTTATTACACCAAAGTGGTATTCAACTGGACACAAAGTATAGTCAGAACATAAATAACGTGAAAAATTTCTATTACAATTTGAAAAAAAAAAATTCAAAAACTACTAAAACTACTTCAAAAAGTTCTCATAAAAAAAAAAATCCTCCATCTGCATTAATAACAGCTTTGCAGATCTTTGTTATTCCAGCTGTCAGTTTGTCCAGATACTCAGGTGACCTTTCACCCCACACTTCCTGTAGCACTTGCCAAAGATGTGTCTGTCTTGTCAGGCACTTCTCACACACCATACAGTCTAGCTGATCCCACAAAAGCTCAATGTCTATTTCTCAAACTAGAGACTCTGATGTACTTATTCTTGTGTTTAGTTGTACATCTGTCCTTCCACATCTCTTTCTGTCCTTGTTAGAGACAGTTGTCCTTTGTCTTTGAAGACTGCAGTGTACACATTTGAATGAAATCTTCAGATTTTGGGCAATTTCAAGCATTCCTCAAAACAATGATTGACTGATGAGTTTCTAGAGAAAGCTGTTTCTTTTTTGCCATTTTTCTGACCTAATATTGACCTTAAGACATGCCAGTCTATTGCACACTGTGGCAACTCAAAAACAAACACAAAGACAATGTTGAGCTTCATTTAATGAACAGAATATCTTTCAACTGTGTTTGATATAATGGCAAGTGATTTTCTAGCACCAAATGATCAATTTATCATGATTACTCAAGGATAAGGTGTTGGAGTGATGCTGCTGTCTAGATTTGATCTAAAATGACTTTTTTCAAATAGTGATGGTGCTGTTAACATCAGTAATGTCCTGACTATACTTTGTGATCAGTTGAATGCCACTTTGGTGAATTAAAGCACCAATTTCCTCCAATACAGCAAAATCTGTACATTATTCCAAACGTTTGGTTGCCAGTGTGTGTGTGTATATATATTTTACATATAGTATACAGGTCTTCAAAAAGCTTCTGGGAGAAAAAGTACCTGCAGCTGTAAACGTCATTAATTTGGTAATGTTTATTAAAAGCCACAGCCTCCATGCTGTCTGTGAGGGGTCCATCCAAAACTCTGATGCCTGACAGAATGTGTACAAGCACAAACATATGCAATGCATTGGGTTTTCATCACAGAAGGTTAATTATTTTTAAATCTTTTATATTTCATTTACTAACCTGCCACTTTGCTGCCATATGCCACTCCAACCGCGCAGAAGCTGTTATTGGAGACTGCAGCGATCTCGCCAGCGCAGCGCGTGCCATGGTGATTATCACTGTGATCATCAGGATGAGGCATGGGGTCCGGATCATTAGAGTTTAAATCATAACTACCCTCAGGACTCTAGAATGATACAGTACTGTCAGTATAAAAATAAAACTACAAATATCCAACAGTAATAGGAATACTCTGGGGTCAATTGACAGAATTTGTATTAGTCTATAATGGCGATCATCACAGGAAATTATTTTATGACTCGCCCTGTCATAAATCGCAGTCACAGTAATGCATTTGGGCATGTCAATTGGGTAAGTGCATGAAAAGCAGAAATGTGAACATGTATTTTTGTTAAAGCACTTACATGACATGTTCATTGAAAAACATTGATTATTTGAGCTGTTTAAGGAATATTTTGGGCTTAATTGACAGCATTTGTGGCCAAATTACCACAAATTAATTTGGACTCGTCCCTCCTTTTCTTTGAAAAAAAAGCACAAATCTGTGTTCCAGTAAGTCACTTGTGAATGGGGCCAATCTGTACATTTTAAAATACTCACTTTTTACAAAAGTATAGCTACAACTGACTAACCTTTTTCTGTGGAAGTTTTACAACTTCATTGCCGTGACTACATAACGCCATCAACCCTACAACAACTGTAAAAGCAGTGATTTAAACAACTTTACAGCTCAAATAATACATGAGTTAAACAGAAGAATTCATGTAAGCTCTTTTATAAAATGATAAGCTTCACATTTCTGTCTTCAAACCCTCCAAAAATATACCTCATTGACTTCCATTGTAAAAGCCTCACTGTCAACTCGACTATTGCTTTTTTTTTTACAGAAAAGGGATGAATCAAAATAAATGTGTGTGTTAAATCAATATTATGCCACAAGCGCTTTCGATTGAGATTAATTTGCATTGAACCCGGAATATTCCTTTAAGTATCTAAATTGTCCTTTTTTCTAGGTGGATGAATTTCCGGTTACTGTGTTATTGAGTGCAATTTGCCGTACGTTAATAGCCCCTTTAATTTTATTTTTGTGCTTATCAACATAGTGCCACAAAAGCTGTTGATAGAGCCTCGCTTGTATGGACTCACTGTGAATGACTTACATAATTGGGCTGAATATCTGCTAAGGTGTGCTGGACTCCATCATCCACAACGACCACTGTGACCCCGACCCCTGTGATATTATGCTCCCAGACCCCTGTCACATTGATGTCCATCCCTCGTTTCATATGATTGTGCTGTCAAAGCAAATGGAGAGGTTAGATGGTTGCAATGCACACAGCTGAATGATTCATCTCGAGTCAGGCAAGCAAGTCATACAAATTATATAAATAAAAGGATTTTGTGTCCAAAGACGAGATCTACACGCTCCAAATTCATTTCTTGTCTCTTTTAAAATCCTTTGTTATTTACAGTCAGTTGATGGTCAAAAAGATAAAAAGAAACATTATTTCTAATCATACCTTACCATTGGGCTTGACTGGGCTCCAGTACGGGGCCCCACCCGCTTACTTTTGTGATTTGTTCAGTTATATGCCAGTCATTTTATTTTTCATTTATGATGGGTCACATTTACACATCGTGATACACACCTGTCTGCATTATACACTGTTAACATGGTAGACAAGTGGTATCGGAGAGGAGCGCTTAAAAAAAAAACAGGAAGCACTCATTAAAATGAAACGATCACTATATTTTTCACACTTGTGACACCACAGCCTGATGTGTAAGCAGAGAATCCAGAGGACAACAACCTGCTGGAGGAAAAGCTGGAGCCGATCTGACTTCACGAGCAGGGCAGCCCATCAATGATCATCATCTCTTCCATCAGAAGCCATTAGCTCGGTGGAAGAAATGGCAACTTTTTCAGCTACTGAACCAGATAGGCCCAGGGATGGATTACCGACAGGTAATGACTGCCCAGAGGTGTCCTGGGCTTTAAGGTTGCACAATCCAGTTTGGTGATCCCAAAAACGACCCTCAATAACATTTGGAAGGGGGCCCTTGGAGATAATTGGCCCTGGGGCCTTTGCAAGTCATAATCCGTCCCTGGATAGGCCTAAAACTTCTACTGGAGCCACCGATCCAGTTCAATGGGGTAAAACTGATGAGTGTGCATGCTTACTGGGCACAGAAAGGTCCAGAGTCCTGCCAAAATAAGGATGTGAACCTCAAAGCCTCTGAAAGCCACTACAAACATCAGAAGAGCTTGTTTTCTGACTCATTTCAAACTCACTTGCCCAGAGAATGGCTGTTATACACACACCTTACACCGGTTGTGTATTTGTTTTGTTTGCTTGCTGCCTTTTTGGCAAGGGTGAAGGTCAATCCCTTTTTGAGTCTGGCTATAATGACTGGAAACATGCTACCAGACGCTTTGCCGAGCATGAGAATAGTGGCAGTCATAGAAAGGCCATGTTTAATTACATCAACAGAGCAGCGGCTGATGGAGTTATAGACTCTCAACTTAAGAACCAACTTGAGTTGAGTCGCAATGCAATTATTGAAGTTTTGCGAAGAGTGGTGGCGGTTGTAAAATTTCTGTCAAAGCGGTGATTGGCTTTCCGAGGGTCTAGTGAAATATTTGGTAGAGCTGACAATGGGAATTACATTGGCATCCTGGAACTGATCAGTGAATTCGACCCATTCTTGAATCACACATACAGATATATGGCAATGCTGGGGTAGGAACCCCCTCATATTTCTCATCGACGACATGGGAAAAATGTATCAAGCTAGAATTGTCAAGCGATAGAGTGCTTTCTGAAAACATTGATGAAGTGAAAGTGGCCAAGTACTTTTCTATTATCATTGAATCAGCTCCCACAGGATGCACATTAACCAGCTTACATTCATCATAAGGTATATTTCACCCGAGGGCCTCGTTGAAAAGATTCTTAAAATGTCTCCCTATAGCTAGCCACACAGGAAAGGCACTGTGTGATGCAGTGCTCACAGTTTTACATGAAATGGGCAAAAACATCAGTAACTGCCAAGGACAGTGCTATGATAACGCTGCAAATATAACAGGAGCATAAAATGGGCTACAAGCAAACATCAAAGATATTAATCCACTAATAGAGTGGGTGCCGTGTGCACGCTGAATCTGGTTGGAGTCAATGGCGTAAACTGCTGCGCAGAGACTTAAATTCATGCCCACTTTGTTCAGTTTGTGCTCCAAATCCACAGCTAGAAGTTGATAGTTGCAGGATTGCAGCCTGATGAAAACCACCGCATTGAGACACTGAAATCTCACTTTCAGGGGACAAGCGGTGGAGCTGGAACTGTGCAATGCTGTTGATTTGGTGAGGTCACTATGGGAATATATTATTGGTTTGAGAGAGGAATTTGATGTGTTTGAGGCCCAAGCAAAAGCAATATCTCCCATGGTTTCAGCAACATACAAACAAGACAAAGCAAACACAGGACTCATGTGGGTGAGTCTGCAACACCTGAGGTTCACTTACCAGGAAGAGAAAAATTCTCATCTGGTGTGTTTCTGGTTGTGATTGCTAGGCTGCTAGCTAAACTTAATCGCCATTTTCAGTCCTATAATGACCTCAACAGCACTTTTGTTTTCCTGAACACAATATCTACCCTCTCTGCAGAACACAAGCAAATAAAACAGCAGATCTACAGAGGAGCTACCACACTGATCTGGAAAATGAATTTTGTGAAGAAATCATACAGTTCAAAAGACATCATCTACAAGGGAACTTTCATTGTCCATTATAAAAAGAAAACTACAGACCATCTTCCCAAATGTGGATGTTGTTCTCAGACTTTACCTGACATTCTCAAAAATAGACTGAGATCCACATTAGTACAGGTCAAATTAAATCACCTCACTCTGATGTCAATTGAGAGCAACCTTCTACATAAAGAGGAGTTTACTGATTTGATCAAAGACTTTGATGCTGAGAAATCCAGAAGATGCCACTTCTAACAAGTAAGCCTCAATCTAATCATTTGTACTACATAAATATCTTTAAAATTAGATGACAGACTGTATATACATAGTCAAAATCGGATTACCTATTTCTCTCTAGCATGTTGTTGTTTTAAATGATCAGCCTCTGGATTCTGTTGTTGTATGGTGTCATGCTTGTTTAAGCTGCGTGAGGGGGTAAGCGGAGCACTTTTTTTTTTTTACTTACTGTAATTTTTTAATTGTATTTGTGTGCATGATGTTTTGATGGTTAGCGTTAAAAATGCTGAAGATTAGCAGACGGATGGTAAATTTATTTAATGCTGAGCTACTTCCTCACAAAAGTGGTTTATTCAGCACCTCAAGCATCTCCTCCATAGACAGCCATTAAAAAAAGAACGGCCTCTTTTCTCCTCACCAGATTACTGCCATATAATGTCTATAGGAGTGCCACATTATTTTATGAGAAGTTTGTAGGCTCCCCTTGCTAGAAGTGCTCTGATGTGCACTACACTTATTCAACCGTAATGTTCTCTTAAAGAGACAGTACCAATTTAGCGCTCGACAATAAATATCAATATGAACTCTATAAATCACAAAATGTTGTTATGTAGTAAGTGTAATAAATATGTAAATAAACAAATGTAAATTATTTACAGTCCAAAAAGCACAAAGCAGCATAAGTGAGAAACAGATCAATATGCAAGTCCCTTTTAGCTTGAAATTCTTCTTCCTCCCAGTAGGGGGCAATATGCATGAAGAAAACTAAATCACCCAAAAACATAAAAAGAAGAATGTAAACGTGATCAGTTTCTCAACCACACCTTTCATATCCCTTCTAAAGACATGGATTAAACCACTGGAGTCAATTGGATTACTTTAATACTGACTTATTTTTGGAGCTTCAAAATGTTGGCACACATTCACTTGCATTGTGAACCAAAATATTTCTGAACTTCTAAATATTTTCATTTCAGCAGATAAGAGGAAGTCATACACATCTGGGATGGCATAAGGGTGAGTAAATGAAAGAATTTTCTTTTTGACAGAATATATAGTTGGGCGGAAAATGTAACCATGGTGCCCATTCGACTCGGCATGAGCAAAGGAATCAGTGGAAAAATTTTGTTTCTAGGCTGTCCGGTTTAAAAGTTATAGGCCGAAATGTGTGTGAAATTTTGATCTGTTGGTGGCACTACAGGGTTTGAGTTAGAGAGCCCAAATTTGGGCCAGTTACATTTGAAAGTGTCCTCTATGAGTTTGGTAAATTTGAAAACTTTCCTATGTACAGTTCTATGGGCTGTCATAGACTTCAAGAGCAGAAGAAGAAGAAGAAGAAGAACACTAACGGACACAACTAAAACTTAAATTATATCACAAGCATGTTCAGTTTTAAAAGGTACTGCATAACAGGAATGGCTCTTGTATTTAAATCCTGGCACTTACCAAGTGCCACTGGCTAGGATATTTGGGGTCATTGAAGGTCACGCTTCTCTTGGAGCGTCTGAGGATTTGTTCCTGGGAGTGCCAAACCACGTGAGGATTTTCATCGAGAGCTGCCTCTGTTGAACGTGTGTCCACATTCACAGTGTCTTCCACCTCCTGACAGAGCAGATAATGCCCCTCCAGTTGCCCGATCTGCCCGTGATTCTCCAGACCCACATCCCGTGCCACACTTTGGGCCAGTCTGTCAAACGACTCGGCCCTGTTCACAGAGCCCGCGTTGAGCCGCACCGCCCATGACCGGCCTGGGCCACAGGAGGTGGAGGAGGGAGGAGACGGGATGGATGAGGAATGGCCATGCAGGGAAGGCATGATGAGTAGCAGCAGAGGGTAAAGAGGGCTCATACCCATCTGGATGGATGATGCCATGTCAATAAAACACAAACTGTCCGCATTAGATTAGCCTGAGAACAAAACACAGAGGGAAATGGGTCATCTATAACATGAGTGTGAATAATGAGCATTTTATATATATATATACATACATACATACATACACACACACACACACACACACATACTTGACTTAAGAGTTAAATTCCTGAAAGGATATTGATGCCATTTTGAGATATATATATATATAAGTCTAGTAAATGCCTCCTCTTTTTTAATCATGTGACCTTAAATGCCAAGCCTGTTGAAAAACAGATGATTGTAGAAAGTTCAGCATTAAATTATCTTTAGAAGCACCTAAGTGTCAAGGCTGGTCATGTCTAATTAAACTGTAAAACTGTCTAACCTGTCACCTTTTGGAGAGCATACTAGTATCCCAACATATATTAAAATACAAGTTAGCCTGAGACTGCACATAGCAAATATTACCACTTGAACACACTATTTATTTGATATGTTTACAATCTTACAAAAAAAAAAAAAAAAAAAATTACTTCACCTTATAAAAGTGGAAATGGCACCCATTTAAAAGAATGACCCACATACATCGCTGATATATAAAAGAGATGTCTAGAGAAAACAAGTTGTGGAATCACATTATATTAAATTATTATTTGTGTAAAACTATGAGATATATGAAGTCGTTTACGTGTGGCATTCACACACAGTCAAACCGGAAGACAGCTGAGTGATTCTGTCTACTAACCTAACTAAATGACTAACTAAATATAATAAATCTGCTCACTTTCTAAGACAAGTGTTAATTAATTCACACACAACCAGAAAACATTTACAATTCATTAAAAAACTATAGACATGGATAAACGTCAATGACAGAGCAATATTAATAAACTATATCCGTTTTTAAAAACTGAGGCTCTTATCGTACCTTCAATATTTTTTTTAAAATTTCCTTATCGTTTCACTGTTTTATTTTTGTGATATTTACATTTATTCTCCATCATTTCCATCAGCGACATAAACTGCTCCGCACAACTTCCGTAATCGTCATATGTTTCGTCATATCCGGCAGCTCTGTCGTACTAACTCTGGCTATATCGCGTTTCGAAGGCTGTGCGCGTAGACAGCAGAGGGCGTTCAGCCGAACCATGCATTTAACTCTCAAGACGATTTTTATCTTACTTCGGATGATAGGTACGCTAGAAAGTATAACTGTTCAAACCTATTGATGTCAAGGATTCTTATCTGTGAAATCTGCCCCAGCAATTACATTAAATAATTTAATGACATATGTTATCCATTAATCACAAATGACTGCGATGTTGTGTGCGCTGAGAAAAGTAACAGGTAGCACATGATCAAAGCCATTTAGACTGAAATTATTAGGCCAGTGGAGAGTTTCTTTTTATAGTGTCGAACGTTGCTATTTAAATGGATCATACTCGTTCAAAATAATAAAAGGCTATTTTAAAGAGGGGGAGAGAGAGAAGACGTGTCTGAAATCGCCCACTCGTTCACAATTTTCTATGTAATGGATGGCAGTGAGTGCACTACATCTCAACAGTGAATGAGCGATTTCAGACGCTATAGTAAATGTGCTGAAGTATTCAGAGAGCAGGGGAGCTGTCACAGACCGTTTGTCATGAACATTTCACTTATGTGGCTTCATGAATTTTATCATATAAGCAGCTTGGAAAATTCCAGAAAATGATGTCAAGCCAGTTAGCTTCTGATAGGAGGTGTACTGAATGTACCTGTGGATGTATTTTAAGGGCTACCTTCAAACTCAGTGCCTCTTTGCATGACATCATGGGCAAATGAAAAGAAATCAGCCAAGACCTCAGAAAAATACATTGTGGACCTCCACAAGTCTGGTTCATCCTTGGGAGCAATTTCCACACACCTGAAGGTACCACGTTCATCTGTACAGACAATAGTACAAACAAGTATAAACACCATGTGACCACACAGCCATCATACCGCTCAGGAAGGAGACGCATTCTGTCTCCTAGAGATGAACGTAGTTTGGTGTGAAAAATGCAAATCAATCCCAGAACAACAGCAAAGGACTTTGTGAAGATGCTGGAGGAAACAGGTAGATGAGTATCTATATCCACAGTAAAACAAGTCCTATATCGACATCATCTGAAAGGCTGCTCAGCAAGGAAGAACCCACTGCTCCAAAACCACCATAAAAAGCCAGACTACAGTTTGCATGTGCACATGGGGACCAAGATCTTACTTTTGGAGAAATGTCCTCTGGTCTGATGAAACAAAAATTCAACTGGCCATAATGTCCATCATTATGTTTGAAGGAAAAAGAGTGAAGATCACCATCCCAACCGTGAAGCATGGGGGTGCAGCATCATGTTGTGGGGGTGTTTTGCGGGTGTTTTGCTGCAGGAGGGATTGGTGCACTTCACTAAATAGATGGCATCATGAGGAAGGGAAATGATGTGGATATATTGAAGCAACATCTCAAGACATCAGACAGGAAGTTAAAGCTCAGTTACTAATGGGTCTTCCAAATGGACAATGACCCCAAGCATACCTCCAAAGTTGTGGCAAAATGGCTGAAGGACAACAGAGTCAAGGTATTGGAGTGGGCATCACAAAGCGCTGACCTCAATCTGACCTCAGAACTGAAAAACGTGTGCAAGCAAATTTCTTAAAATAATGTAGTGATCCGAACCGACGTAAGACAGGGAACGTTTTCTAGAATTAAATGTCAGGAATTGTGAAAAACGGAGTTTCAAGAATTTGGCTAAAGTGTATGTAAACTTCTGACTTCAACTGTATATGGGTGAACAATTCCTATAAAGAGTGTATGGAGGAGATTTATATGAAGGCTGTTGTGCATCATTCATAGTAAAGTCAATGAAATCTACTTCCTGTCTTCATTAAAAGCATCAAAAATCAAATAGTTTATGGTTCCATCTTTATTCGTAGCATGACATTTGATTTGTAGTGAAATGTGTGTTTGCTTCCATTGTAATAAGGTTTACAGTAATCTTGGCTTCTAGCTGTGTTACCTATTGAGCTAAGCAACAAAGACATTTTTGAGAAATGGATATTAATGGGGTCATTAAAATGTTATAATAATAATAATAGTATTTATTATCATTCTCTCTATAAAAAGCCACTGAAGAGCAGAGGAGACACAGTACATGTGTTATACAAAGTATTGCTGTAGTGAACTTTACTCCTATTCATGAATTCATAGAGACTCACCAACACATGAACATGTTCAGCAGTCATTGCAATCTTATAATGTTACAGAAATAGTAAATGTGTTTCATTTACGCCCTTTTTTGCTTACATTTGACTCTTGGCAGTCTTGCTCACTTCTCTCTCTCCTCTCTGATCCATTTCTAATATCCTCATTTTATCCTGATCTACCTGATGGAGTTTCACGTGTAACTTTTTTTACACCTTGTCTGGTAAGTGACAGCAAATAGAATTGTTTCTTGTGCGTTTCATAACTGATCGTGACACACTAATGATGGAAATATTTCTGTGAATAACAAATTGGATCTGTTTCTAACACAAATCTAACGTATGACTTCAGAAGACTTGAAACACGAGTCACATGGACAACTTTCATGATATGTCACTATATGCAGCGTAAACATTCTGTTAAACATATTAAGGATATATATATATATATATGATAATGCTGCATGTCATTCCAAAAGTCTGCAGTATGAGATCCCGACTTCTACAATGTCTTTGACATGGCAGTCAGCACGAAGATGAGCACTACTGTCCACTAGAGGGAGTGAATGGACAGTTGAGCATGTCGTCACATGCAGACACTAGGTAAGTGAAGACATGACGTCACACACTGGAGTCTTACACATTTTATTGGTTGTAAAAGCTGCCAATCTGGATTTTCTTTAATACATGAAGTCAGTAGGAAGCTGCTCAGTCACATTTTCCTCTGGCTAAATCTGAAGGTTTGGTTATGATGTATTTATGCATGTATGTGCGCTACCTAATATATGTGAGTTATTATGTGTGTAATGATACACAGCAATTGTTTGAGGTTCATTTATTTTGAAGGGTGCATGTGAGTGTATGTAGGCCATCATATCTGCAGCATGTGGAATCAGTATTATAATTCCATACATGTTCAAAGAAACGATACATACGTGATGAATAATTATTATATAATCTAGTAATGTGTGAATCTCACAGAAACAGGTCCAGGTCACAGAAAAACAAAAGAAAAGTTAAATGTATTGTTCATAAAAACAATTACGTATGTTTTAGGGCTTTTAAGATTTTTTATTTTTTTTGGTCTATT
The DNA here is from genome assembly GCA_032164185.1 of Moxostoma hubbsi. NCBI lineage: Eukaryota > Metazoa > Chordata > Actinopteri > Cypriniformes > Catostomidae > Moxostoma > Moxostoma hubbsi. The sequence goes on from JAVLUX010000030.1 coordinate 1,656,627, forward strand.
AACGGAACTCTTTCAATTAATATGGTCATATGATCATGTCATTGTAGTAATTAATAGTATCATGTTTATAATTCATAAAAGAGTCAAAAATAGTGAGAAGTACTCAACATTTGACCTCAAATCATCTTGATGCTCAATTATTAGTATAGAATATGATGGCTAAATAGAGCACAGTCGTGACGCTCTCTCAAACACACAGATTGACATATAGTTTACAGAACTTCACAGAATTTACTTAAACAGTCCCAGAACAGTTATCCACACTTAAAAGTCTGTAAGATAAGGGTTACAGGGTAAGAATGCCCTCCATGTTGGGACAGCCCATTACACTATGTTTGTGTGCATATATACAATTATAACATTTATAATTATAATTGTTGTGGTCTCGTTGTTGTTCGCCCTTCTTTAAGGTGTTCTCATTGGCCGTCTGTCCCAGCAGTGTAGAGGCTGTGTGTTTAGATATGGCTCATTTCAGGAGGGATATGTCATCAGAGAAGTCTCCTGCGCCCAGCGGGTGAAGACAGCACGTGAAGCGCCACTGACACACCATGAGGCACAGCGGCAGCATGAAGAGGGCACAGATGCCCGCCATGATGTAGGCTATGGTCATGAGGGTGGACTCATCCGTCTGAGGGATGTTGTAGCCGCAGTCATCCAGATCAATGCCGTGAAACGGACCCTCCACTGAAGCGGTGCGGAACTCATCATGGACTGAAGTAAATAAAATTAACAAAGAATTTTTAGTTTTTACTTTCATATTACATAAATGAGAATGGGGATTGGGGGTGATATTGTGCTTAATTGTCATGAAAATATGGTCCTTAATGGACCAAAAATAGGTTTAATTTTAATTTAGTTTATTTTTGCTTTTGATTTGGGTTGAAATTAGACAAACATACATACATAACAAAATACATTTCTTGTAATGAGATTACAGTTACTAGCTTTAAATTAAGGTTATTATTTTTAAATACAATATTTGGGTTACGTGTAACGCACATCTACATTACACTACATAACATTTCAAACCTATCAAACTTCTTATTGTGAAATGTTTTGAATGAAAGGTGTGTTTGTGCTTTATCTTTCAAACAAATGCCACTTGCTGTGATAGTTTGTGATCTAATACAAAAAATGCAGACATTTTGAATTGTGACTTAAGTGTCCAAATCCTTTTTTGAGTCCACTGTTAGTTCTGTCATTCTCACCATGACACGTGCTAACAGCGAAGCCGATGCGTTTGTGTTCTCGGTCGAACACCACATAGAAACCCTCCATGATGACAGCGCCCATGACTGTACCAGTGCTGGACTGAGACACTGCGAATTTATAACAGTCCTCCTGCGCTGAGGCCACGTCCTCCACCGGCCGCAGGTACTGCTGCAGAGAGACAGAGAGAGACAGAGATATCAGCCGCACAAACACAATCACACATGACATAGATAAAAACGACAAACATGACACATGATCAGTTTTCAGTCTGGGGTTTGGGGACTCCCCAGGGGGGCGCAAGAGGATGCTAGGAAAATTTCAGAGAAAAAATAAATAAAAAGTTATTATTAACCAAATTTGACATTTTTACTGTATTCTGCCTTCTAAAGACTACAAATACCTTTGAGCTGAATTAAAAATTATTTTCTAAATGTTTTTACATGTAACATTACTTTAACAGTGTGTAGAAAGCAGATACACTGTTAACTTCATACAGAGTCAATATTTTACAGATAATCTTTTCTTTTGGCTTTATTATAATGACAATATAAAAGTTGATTTGAACAACATAAAATGTTGTTTTTATAATATCACACTTAATATTTTTTCTCACACAGTATAAATGGGTAATTTTACATGGAAATATATAGATGCCTTATATTTTAGAAAGGAGATCCCTCATGAGTGGATCATCAAAAGTGGTGTCCTTAGCATCAAAAAGATTAATTGAAAAACCTTGCAATATATATCAGGATGGGAACAAGATTATTTGAAGAAACTAATACAATGATGCTTTGTCTAAAAACTAGTAAGATGCCTAGTTAGCATTTCAGTAACTTTAGGTAAGGGAGCTCCCATCAGGGGGCAGGACTTTGAAACCCTATACCATCACACTAATTTGATTGTGGAAGCCAGCTTCACATCATTAGTATTTTCAGACTGAAGGGAAAGAGAGCACAACTCTCTTCCCATTACAGTGAAAAATCAGTAGCTGCGGCACAGCTTCACAGCATCTTGTTCCCCCCTTTCAGGGAACCAAGGCAAGACATTAGTCAAAAACATTGCTGGAACCACCCATTTTACAAAATAGGAAGGAAGGTGGAAAACATAAACCAAACCTTGGCTTGATGTCAAGACAGAGACACTAGCCATGCTGGGTAGTGGAACAATGTCTTAACACCTCTTAACATGGAAATGAGGGTAGGCTTCCTGAATACCTACCATTTCCTCTAAACTGATTGAGGCTGGAGTCTCCATTCCCCTGTCCTGGCTCCCTGATGCAAGAGTAAATCTGCTCTGCTGTTCAGGTGGCCAGGGACGAGCATTGCACATATGAGACATAATTCGCTCCAGAGGAGAATTTTGTTTGCCAGACTCAACATTGGGTGCTTTGATCACACTCCTCTTATGAGGTATATGAATGCCACAACTGCAGTGCTGTGAGTCAGGACGTGAACTTTGATGTCTGATCGAAAGGATCTCAACATGCAGTTCCAGGCGGTTTATGTGCCCACAGTTTGTGAGCTTTTCCAGGCACCAAACGATAGGTGTCCATTGCACAGGGCTCTCTAGCTTGTGTTGGACATGCATTCTTGGTGACATCTTTGCATCTGACAATCTTTGCAACCTTTCCAATAAAATATAACTATGAGGCGAAGGTGACCATATTGCCAAGTGCGATGAAGGACCCTCTGGCTAAGTCAGCACTGAAGAAGTCTAACAGGGCGATGGCAGCTGCAGCGGCCATCAAACCCAGCATTTGTTTTTTTTTGGCGCTGACAAAATCAAGTGTAGGAGAAAGGACTGAATGTGTTCATCATCAGGTGCCGACATGGTTACCGAGACGAGTTTGGTTCCTAGGAAGGAGACTTACTGACTGGGCACTCGCACACTCATTGTCCAATTGCACTTTAAGCCCAAATGGGCTAGCACAGGTCTCTGTGTTTACATGCTTATACCTTTGACTGAGCTATTAGTAACCAATCATTGAGGCAATAAGGATGCTACCTGGCCCCAGCAGAGTGAGCTCATATACAAATTTGTGCATGTGCAAAGAGCAAAGGACAGCCTGCAGGGCAGTCCCCTTGAAGGCGAATTAAAAGATTTGGCCTGCATCAAGGGGATATCTGCATACCAACAAGTTCAGAGGATGGACATGATATACAAAACCTCTCTCTGAGTAACTACCTTGAAAGGAGACTTATAAGTGACCAATTCAAGTCCAGTATGGGCCCAAGCCCTCCGTTCTACTTGACAACCAGATATATTATCACTGTAGAAGATAGATACTATAGATGCTCTGTGCCTTGCATGCCGGTACTTCATCTATCGTGTCTTTGGCGAAGGAGGTATTGAGCCTCTGAGCATGAAATTGGCGAGTCCTGCACCATATGGTGGACGACAGAACGCCATTGAGGCTTCTGAAGCAGTCTTCATACAAAGCACATAACCGAGTTCGACTGTGCTCAGCGTGTGGCCCCAGGTAGCACGAGGGGTAGTCGTTCAGCACAACCAAGTTGACTATGATCATGTTTGTGCCCCGTGCAGGTGCTTCAATGTCTATCAGTCATGCTGGGGCATGGCAGTGTTCTTGCATACTGAACAGCAAAGACTGAAAATAGCATTCTCGTTCCAAGAGCGTTATCCTGGGAATAAAGAAGAAACTACTACATGGGATCTATCCAGCATACATACCTCACAATGAGGATTTAAGTTTGGTCTGTGACATGGCAATTCTCTGGCATGGTGTCAACACAGTAAAAACAGGCATCAAATGAACTGAAACTGCAGGAAAACAAAGAGGGCTGTTTAGGTGACACCTAAAATCTGTGTTGTGACATGGTAGCTTTTATGGTATAGTGTCCACAACAGTAAAAACAGGGCTGACGTCCTGTGTTACTGTGGAGATATCACACTCTTTATCCTGGCTCACAATGGCGGGAAAAGCGAGAAGGGATTTCTGACAATTTAGCCATGGTTGTCATTCCACAGACACTAGGCCGTCAAATGACATGCCATTTTCCTGGGCAGAGATCTTGCTCACCAGAATGACAATTCGTGGCATGGTGCTTTTTACAAACACCGCAAAGGTGGCTGCACTACAGACGTGACCACTTACTGAATATGAAGAACGTCAAGTCAAAACGTGCAATTATGGAAGGCGCAGCACCGGCAGCGAAGCTCCAAGGCATGCTATTTACCAAGAACAAGTAGGCATGCAAGGCTTGAGCCTGTGACAAACCCTCCCTAAATCTCTGCGCTTTATATCCTCTCCTCTTGCGTCTTACTTGTCTGGTTCCTCTGGAACCTCTGCTCAAAACCGCTCAAAATACAAACTCAGAACGATCATTAAGTAAACTTACAGGGAACTATCTGGCAATTTCACCATCCAATGTCATTCACTTACAATGTGCAGCAACATTAGTCCATTCCCTGATTAGGAAAGTTCTAAAGGTAGAATGCCTCCGCAGCCTCTGGAGAATAAAAAAAGTGATCCGCTCCATTATAGCTGACTCGAAGGCGCACAGGTTAAAGCATGCCAAAACGTACACCTTGCTTATAGAGAGAGTTCTTTATCTTGTTGATAGCCACACGTTTCCGTCCCTCTTTCCATGGGACAGTAAGTTCAATCATTATGACTTTTCTAGCTGATGACGACCATAACACTATGTCCCAAGGACGTGATGGCGATCTCAGAAGGAAATATTAGCTGCTGGCCAAAGTCGAGCATCATTGACCAATCACTTCCATCTCTCAGGATTGACCTTTCCTACCTCCATGCCTTGTGTGGCACCTCCCATTTTAACACAACAATGTACTTCCTCTGAGGAGCATGATGGCCTTTGCTGGCCTTTATTCTAAACACCTCAAGGATCTCTGCCAGCTTTAGCAGAACCTGATCATGCCACCACATGTACCGTCCTTGTGCTAAGGCAGTCTTGCACCCAGCCAACATGTACTGCAGATCTGCTAATGAGGCATCGCAGAGGGGACAACTCTCCTCTTTAACATACCACAAAGACAAATTTCCAGGACTTGGAAGAGTGTCATAGGTGGATCTTATTAGAAAACTTGGGGTATCTTCCACAGGTCAGCCCATCCTTAAACTCTATTTGATGCACCTTCCCATACTGTCCACCACTATAGCTGCCGCTGGCTGACTGTTCAAATCATATACCCTTCCTCTTTGATCTTACTTACTTCTGTCACTACCATTGCATTCTTCCTTTTTTTTTTTTTTTTTTTTTTTGAGGCTGCTGACCACATTTTGGGTGCCATTCCAATCCAAGGCCCGCTCTTCCTGATTGGATTCTTTCAATGATCTCTTTAGTCTTGAAACCGCCCTGTTTACAAACCTCCTCTGCCTTCCAGGAGTGGCCTGTTCAGACATGGGCTTGACAAGCTCTCACTGACTGGTCTGTTGATTGCCTTAGTTCTAAGAATAGCCTGGTCTTCTCCTGCTTGTAACCCAGGGAGATGGAATTTATTTATTTATTAACAATGCTACGTTTGAAAGACAATGTGGCAGGCCCAGCCACTTCCTGATGTAACTGTTGGCCTTGGTGTGGCCATCCTTGCCATTGCTGCTGCTGTGATCTCACACATCTTTATCGACCACATCAAGCAATGATACAAATTAAATTGGAAACACCAGACCTTGAATTTGCCTGGGAGATGACAATTGTCTATCTTATCCAAGCCCTCTTTCAGCTGCTTCAGAACCTTAACATTTGTTTATCTGACAGATCTGCTGTGTATTCTCTCCTTAAACTTCGAATGGGCTGACCTGCCAGCACCGGGATTCTTTCAATATCCACCAAAAATGATATATCTGGTTGCTTCTAATCCCCTTATGAATAGAAATGCTACGTGACTTTGCTGGCTTGATCTTCACCCTGGCCCATGCCAAAAGCTCTTCCAGCCTTTTTAAAAGTCTGTTTGTACATGCAGCAGTCTGGAGGATGCTTGTGATAGCATCCATATAGCTGCGCAGTGCTGGCAATCTCACCCAAGATTGTGCACGGATACCTCGGGCCATCTGTCTGGCACCAATTAGGATAATCTTGATTGCTGCTGTGAACAGGATGGGAGAGTTTGAACATCACATCGCAATACCTTTTTCCAGTTGCTGCCATCCAGTTATGTACTCCTGTGTTGCATGACATATTTTCAGGTCCCCATTGTAACTATATACCAAGCTCTTAATACACTCTGGTACATGGATAAACTCTAGTGCATAGCTTACAAGCTGGTGTGGAACTGTTCCACAGATATTTGCTAGGTCCAGCCAGACTACATGGAGGTCCTTTTTGTCTCTCGTCAGAATGGATCTGCTCCCATATTACTGACACAAGCTCCATACATCCAGGAAAACCTGGTATGCTAGCCTTCTGGAAGCTTGTGTCTATGTATTTATTTTTCAGGAAGTAATCAGACATCCTCCTTGCTACCACTGAAGAGAAAATCTTTCCTTCCACAATCAATATAGCAATTCTCCTAAACTGACTTATGCTGGTGGATTCATTTTCTTTGGGTAAAGATGGCCACTGCCTTTTGCCATTCTTGGGGTATGCACTGCTTCATCCAGGCAAATCTTAGTAGTCTCCATAACAGTTTAAGAACTGTTGGGCACTGCGTATACAGCCTATGCAGGATCCTGTTCGGGCCTGGGGCTGAAGTTGCCCAGGCTTTTTCTACCACTAGCCTGATCTCACTCAACTTGTGTTCAGCTACATCAAATCCCACTACTTGCTCTGCTGGCTGAGGGACATATACAGTCTTTATGGGGATTCCCTGGTTGTTCTTTCATGTGATCTTCTAGATCTTGCTTCGGCATCACCAGCTTTCCACTCGTTCTCTTTGAAAATATTTCTGGCAAACTTAAAAGGATCCTTGATGAATTTCATCCTCTCATGTTCCTTTCTTCTTCTCCACTGTCAAATTCTCTCTGCCCTCCTCAAAACAACCTAGCCCTTATGCATCCCACAATATTTTCAAGCCCTCCTCATGATTGTCTGCTCTTCTCCATGCCTTGCGAAGTGTCCTCCACTCTTTCACCAGCTGAAGTATTTCCATTTCTCTCCTACCCATCACCAAGGGACCAGGCTTCTTCACTGACACTTCCCCAAATTTACCAACATATTCTTCATAAACAATGTCACTAAAAATATTAAGTTTGGCCTCCACCCTTTCACTGAGTGCATTCTCCAAGGTGGAGCACAGGTCTTGGTCTAGTCTGCTCCAGGCTTCATTATCATTAGATCTTGGCTCTCTTTTTTTGGGTTAACAGTTGTATCCTCCTGATTCTCACCTCGTTGACATGACTTGTCCTGCTGATGGTACTGATCTTCTTGGTGACCGGGCTCTGTATCCTTCTTGTTTAAACTGCTGCTGCAGTGCAACGTTGTGTCTGTCTGTACCTACCACATTTCATTCTTCCTTGATTAATCCGCAGACCCTTGTAAGTTGTTATCCTTGTCCACCTGCAGCTGCATTTCCTAACAATCCTTTGCTCATTATCCTGTGCAGACTTTCCTGCAGTCAGTCAGTCTTTCCTGTCAGTCTTCCAGTCTTCTCTTGACTCCAACTGCCCTATTCACAGTAGTCACTTGTCTCCTAGAAATCATGACATCAGTGTTTTGCTGCCAGTTACTGCATGATAATAAAGGACACAAAATGTACAATGGTAAAAAGAGAGTGCACAAAATTTGTACAACGTTTCTGCCAGTTAATACTTGGATTTAGTCTAAGCTAATTATCCAGCTTTAGATGTAGGCTACTTGCTATTCATCTGTGTCACTGGTCTCATGTTGATAGCAGACATACTGAAGAAGATCTGTGAGGTCTTGTCCATGTGAATGCGCTTTAAAATATCTTGTTTTAGTGCAACGGTTGATTGACAGGTAGAAATTCACCCTAGAAATCCTTGGTTTCACCAGACTCATGCTTGGGGAGTTAAAAATCACATTTCCACTACCGTGTTATGCAATTATAACAGATGCTACATACCCCTTAAATGTAGTCCTGGAACTGAAACGAATACAAGTATGATGATTAAAAATAGACCATGACAACTCTGTATCTCAGAGTGATAAATATTGTTTTCTAGTATATCCCGTATGTTGTAACAAGACCATCTTCTCCAAATATGTAAAAGCTTCATGCTTCAAATCAGTCACTTCCATGAGGTTCCGTGATGGTTAGAATACTGTCTTAAAAAGTAGCAGCTTTGTAAACAATAGGCAGCTCACTTGGTTTTCTAACAGAGCTAAGATCAAGAAAACCAACACAGGCTATGTTCAGAATGGAAAACAAGCATACAGCTTAATGCATACTGCACAGTCGCAAATATAAAAATTACAAATTAAAAATGTACCTGTGGTAGGATGGAGATCCGAAAGGATTGGTTTCGGTCCTCACTCATCAGGTACAGAGAGATGACAGGGAAGATGTGCCAGGGAGTGGTGCCCACCTGCCAACATACCAGCTGCTCCCCCAGCCAAAACCCTGAGGGGAACTGTTCAGTCTGGAATGAAGAAAAAGTCAATTCAATGGTAAGCGGTGCATTGCGACAGGACTAGGGCTCCTCAGTGGCAAACCCCTTATCCTATGATAGCGACCAGGGCAATTTGGCTTTAAAAGTATGAATCATTATTAGTTTTAATAATTTGGCAATTAATAAAACAATACCAATAGCAAACATGTGTCAAAAAGTGTTTGACAGTAACATTGCATTGTTATTGGCATAAAAAATAAAAACAGTTTAAGTACTGAATGAAAAGAAATGTGAAATGTGACAGTGAACGATATAAACTGACCGAAGAGGCAGCTTCAATAGCCTTCACCGCAGCCTGGAACACTTTACGAGGGAGACGCAGGTTTGTTGTGCCGCTGTCCACAATACTTTTATCATAGTTATACTGAGAGAGAGAAGAAACAATTATGCTTGCTGTCAGCAATGCTTCAGAAGTCATTTTTTGAAGACAAACTTCAATGAAAACTCTACTCGTTTCATGTCTCATATCACTCCACACTTCTTTCTTCTGAAATAATAGGCCACACTTTACAATAAGGTTGTATTCATTGTCATTAATTAACAAAATATTATTCATGAACAATTAACAATTCTTTTAAAGCAATGTTTATTCTGGGCTAATGTACATTTTTACATATAATCAATGTATGTACATATATTAACATAAACAAAGATTCATTTATGCTATAAAAATACTGTATATTGTTCATTGTTTGTTAATCACACATAATGCATTAAATACTGTTTACAAATAGAACCTTTTTGTAAAGTGTTAAAGACATAATAAAAATATTAACCCTCAAATTAATATTTCATGCTGATTTATTTTTTATTTGATAAGTAGCTGTGTACTAGCAGGCATAACGCCTAGTCAGCATTGCAAAATAAACATCTTATGGGTGATACAGGACCCAGGTATGACTGACTCCGTATTATCCCATACATAGATTTTTTAATTATCTTTCAAATAATATTAACAGTAAAAAATAAATAAAAGTGAACTCTATTCAACTGCATTCTTATTTATGATCAATAATCAAAGGTTAAGGAGGAGTGAGAATTAGGAAGAAGAAAAAAACATCAGTGATGCATATCCCTCGGAATAGAAATAAATGCTACATGGGCCCCAGGAAACTCATGCTTACTTCTTTGCAGTCCATATTGAGATCCTGTCCATTAACTTCAATGCGCACAATGATGACCTCATAATACCACTCACGTCTGATTGGTGTATACCACAGCTCACCAACATATAAGGATGGATCTATTCCCCCAATAATCTGAGAAGAATAAAGAAAAACTGAATGAACTACTGCTTATTTCAGAAATCTATTTTATAGAGTGATATACAGTATAATTTCCTTACTATTTATAACTTGTAATATAGTGCACGACAAGTCATCTGAAATACTTAAGTGATACTTTTTTTGTGATTTTGGAGATAAATATGGCTTGAAAAAGCTTTTCCATTTTATTCATACTCTTGTCAGTGTCTCTCACCATACTTCCCCCTACAGTTGAACTGCCAGTGCTGTAGTTCTGTGTGAATCCTGCTCCACAGAGCTGCAGAGAGAAGCTATTTGGAACGCTGGTCTGTCTCAGAAGAGAGTCGAAGAACGGTTCAAGATTCTCATCCGGCTGAAAAAAGAGAAAGAGGGAGAACCGGATTAGATCCAATTCTATATTGAAATTTAACCATGTTGTCATTAGATTTCCTTCACAAATAACTACCATAAGATATTTAAGCAAAATCACATGAGCAAGAGTGCTGTTGTTCCCGTATATCAGCACAGCTGTGATTCGGACATAGGTATTCACAGCCGTGCTGATATACGGACCAACGGCACTCTTGCGCGTGTGATATTACTTTTAAACAACGGTTCAACAAACAATTAAATAAGTAAGGGAAAATCAAGGAGCATCTCAAAAATGCTATTGTGTGTAGAACTACTTTCTTTCACTGCAGATTCAGGATTTTACTTTGAAACAGCAAAAGCTGCAATTAGTAGTTCAAAAGATGTGCCCAAGCCTCTGTCACTAATTTGAAAATGTGATTTTAGAATAGGGCTAGGCGATAAAACAATTTAAATATTTATTGGGAAAAAACCATGAATATCGATGAGAAACTTTTGAGTCATTTTCGATTTTTAGTCTATGTTCTGCATCTACGTGTCGCTAAAAAACCAAGCAATTCGGCAAAGTTATAAACTCTAATAGCTAACTGAATCACAGTCATGAAATCAGTCAGTTAGGAAGTATTAGCTAGCTTGCAGAAACCTAACCATGCAGTTATGTAAATCAGTAATGAGGCAAGGTAACCACTAAGTAGCTGGCTAATATGATAATATGATAATATCAATGTGTATCGAACCAGAGAGCACTGACAATGCAATACAGCTATGAACTGAACACAACAGCAACTTGGACATCAAAACCATTGCTGTTTATTTATGTACTGTACTATTTAGCTAAACGTGTTTACATGATTCATAGTGCTGTCACATCCGCAAATTTTTTGACAGAAGCAAGAAAGTCTTTCAGTGGATGTAATCACTTTTAGGCAACAGCAATTACGTCATGTACGGGTTATGTAGATATCGGGTTGTGTAAATATCGAGCGCTTGTTTACTAGTTCTAGTATTGGAGAGAGAAATAGAGAGAGAAATTAATCTAGAGTGATTACCTCTGTCTGTCACGACTCTCAGAAGTGATCTTCAGTGAAGCTGTTAGTTTTACTCTATTTATCAGCAATAGTGTAGTAGTAATCTACTCTGAGTGAACATGGAGTGAAAGACAATGTCAGTGTTTTGACTTCACTGAAACCCACTCATTTACGGACTGACAATGCAGTCTCTCTCAATGTCAACTCACTCATAACACATACAAGACGCTCATTTGTCGCCACCTACTGGAGTATATATGTATTGCCATTGGGATAAATCAAATCTCCATCCATAGCTCTCTGGACTGCTGTTGTTACTCTAGTTTGGAACGGCACTGACATAAGCGAAGTGATACGAACATTAGTGTCCCCATGCTGTTGGACTGCTATATCAGCACTCTTGGAACACTTCTTGTCCAATCAGGAAATAACTAGTATTTATCTATACCGGGACATTAATATATTTTTTCGTGCCGCCCACCAAACCATACATGCCAGTGAAACACAGCGTGCACCGACCCTTGCGATCTCTGCGTAGGCAAGTCCAAGTATGCCCTCCCAGTTGGATCCGTTGATGAAGAAGCGGTCAGACTGGGTGATGGCAGCGATGTTGGCCCTCAGTAAAATGTTGGGTCCATGAGGAACAGACACCAGATCAGTGCCCAGCTCACCCTCCCAGCGGCCCTGTGTATACGGCACATACACACTGCGGCCCAGATCGCTGTATGATGATGAACTAAAGACACCGACAGAGAAAGAAAGACATGTTGGGTGAATATCACAAAAACATTTAGGCCTATAGTATGTATGATAGCTGGATTCATTCTTCATGCAGTACTTACAGTGAGCGATGGTAATATCTGTGCAGGAACGGGTGAGTGGCAGCACCTACTGCGAAATTACTGCTGCCTGTATCCACCAAGATATTCAACTGAAACAGAAAGTGAACATACTGAATAATCAAAATGACTCAGCACCACAATGCTAGGGTGTTGCAATGTGGTTACTAAGGTGTTCTAAGTTGTTGTACTATGTTGCTTTGTGTTTATGGGGTTTTCTGGGTGGTTGCAAGCACGCTGTTCTGTAGCTTCTAGGGTGTTCTTAGTGGTTGGTAGGGTGTTGCTAGGTGGTTGATAGGGTGTTATGCGTAGTTACTGACACATTGCTATGTGGTTGCTTCTTGGTTGTTGCCAGTGTGTTGTTATGGGGTTGCTAAGATGCTCTTAGTGGTTGTTAGTGCATTGCTAAGTGTTTGCTAGGGTTTTCAGGATCATTGCTAGGTGGTTTCCCACAGTCACAAGACAAAAAGGTGCAATTTAATAGTGATCCTTGCCTTGACAAAGGGGTTGGATACAGGGGCTTAAAACCCAAACGTTTTTAGTAAAGGTGCAAAAGTTTTCTGGGGTCCCCCTCAATTATTTTTCTGTATAAAAATGGGACGACCCAACTATTCTATGATTAAATTAACCATGGCTGATTGTGAACACTGAATTTCTACAATGGCATGTCACTGAAAACTATTGATTTTGAATGATGTTGCACCCACAGCACTAGGTGTCACTGCAAGTCCAAGATGACACAAACACAAAAGTTACTGAGTACACTTTTAATAAAAGAATGGCCTCATATGAATCCAGAGATGTCTGGGCAAAGCCCCGAATATCCACTGACCCTAGAACTGCTCTGACAAACACTAGTCAATAGCTGATTATTCTTCTATGTCAGAGAATTTTGACCTTGCTGGTATTTGTGTGTTTGTGAAGGGGTATTTATGAATGAGGTATATTATTGATTAGCCTCCTGCACCTCACCAGAGACTGACTGCTTGTCTCACAATGTTAGTCTCACTGACTGAGCAAAATGTGATACACAATGAGAGAGAGAGAGAGAGAGAGAGAGAGAGAGAGAGAGAGAGAGAGAGGGGATGGGCGGATGTGTTAGAGGCAGAGTGTGAAACTTGAGAACACGGAGAGGCAGCAGCTGCCAGATGTCTTTGGACTTGTGAAATCTCTCACAGTGATAGACTGGTGTATCAGCCAGACCATTAATTGAAACAATATTTTTTTTTTTTTTAATTATTAGCACCGGTTGATAACTGAATCCACTTGGGCATTTAACAGAAATGGTTTTAAGATCATCAATAGCCTTGTCAGTGTATAATGCACATTATAATTCATAAACCTGAATGAGAAAAGATTTCTGTGTAAATCATTCATAAAATAATTCTTTATAACATTTTTATAGAATGCACTCCATGCAAAATACATCTTTTCCAATATTCATGTACCTTGAAATCAGTGGCGGGCCGTGCATTAAGAAAACAGTTTCACAATGAATAACACACCCTGTGCCTTTGGGCCATTTTAAAACACGTCCACACATGAAAGCCAGAACAACACTTAATGCTCAAGCAAGACTAATTTTAACTGCAGCATGACTGTTTTGTGAAATGAACATCTCCCGAACAGACATTCAAAAATCATAATCTTTCATATGAATCTATGTGACAGCCGAATCATCAGCAGATCTCGCGCTCTTCACGTTCAAATTACGTACATCACTTAAAGCATGATTGCGTCACTCAAGGCCAGCTAGAAGGCCTCGACCGGGACATATCCTAAAGATCACACCCACCAAGAACAAATGAATCAATCTGACTTTAGTTGCTCATTCATTCGCGCTGTTGAGGGATTCTGTAGAAATTCTGAAGACCTGACGTGTTGGAGCTCAGACTCACGTGCTGCTTCGGGTATGTGATTTGTGAAACAGTCGTCACACTTTACTTGTAAGCATCAACGAATAAATTCTGACTGGATAAACTTTTAGTTTTTCTCTATTTGTTTGTAGATTAATTAAGAGTGGAAAGCGATTAAAAACATGTAGGCAAAAAGGTGATTGAGAATGAAAGGATGAAATATATTCATTTATTTGTCATGTTAGGCCAGCAGAGAAGACTTTAATGGCCCTGAGAAATCACCGCTGCTTGAAATTGACCCCATTCTGCCGAGTTACTGACGTAATTGCATCATTTCAAGTAAGTTTTCCTTTCTCTTTGGCACCACTAATGTGGGTGGGGGTTCAAGTGCCGGAAAAAAAACTGTAAATAATCGTGTTCACATAAACAGTGGTGGCTGCATTTACACTCTAACATTACATTTTTACTCCACTGACAGTTAGATTTAGGGTTTGAGTGTACGGTTAATACAATATTTATTGAAATTTACAGCTAAAAATACAACTTGCTTTTGGCACCACTTTGTGGGCATTCAACATGGAAACTGAAGCTCACATGTGCCCATGAGTTCAACAACACTTCCGCTTTGGCTACAGGAGGCAATGATTTGAATTTTGGTAAGGACAGACCGATTTCAGCTGACGAACATTCAACGTACTGTTGCCGAATTCACATTAAGATCAGTCTAATAATTTTACAGAAACTTGTTCTGCTTGAATTTCATAAATCATTTCATTATTGTAAAAGTGTTCATTCATTTTCGTATCCCCTCAAACAGCAGCAACAGCAATATGAAACAAGACAACAATGTATAAAAAATTGTTACATTTATTATCAATAATTTTCTAAATAAACAATTCTTTTCATTAGTCTGCTCATAAGTTGAACTGTAGGCTGTTTACTGTAGCCAAACAAAAGCCGAAAGGGACAAAAAGGATGTTTGTTTGTTTTTCCCATCTTTTTTAATCATGATTATTTTTAAAGGAATATTCCGGGTTCAAAACAAGTTCAGCTCAGTCGACAGAATTTGTGCCATAATGTTGATCACCACAAAAAACAATTTCGACTCTTTCCTCATTTATTTTAAAAACAGCAAAAACCGTTGTTGCAGAACGTGCATACACTAAATGGGATCAGTTTGTAAATGTTAAAATGCTCTGTTTCAAAAGTATAGACACAAGACGTAAACATGATATGTGTTAACATGATTATAGTGTGATAGAACAGATACAGGGTTTACTGGTGTTGTGTCATCATGGCAAATAAAAGTAATATTGTCTATAACTTTACACAGATAGTTAGTGATTTTATCTCACTAAAATCATGTTAACATAATGTTTACATCATGTGGCTATACTTTTGAAACTGTGTGTATTTTAATGTTATTGAACAGTCCCCATTTCCATCCATTGTAACCACCATTTTTTTATATATATATACAGTACATATATAGGGCTGGGCGATAACAAAATCTCCATGATATCGACGATAAGCTTTTGAGTAATTTTCGATATCCTGTGTTCTACATCTAGACATGTGTGTTGCTAAAAACGCTAGCAGTTTGGCTTTCTTGTCGTATGTTTCCACTGTCGTGTGGTGAGCGATTGCTTTCAGGAAACGGATAGATAGATAGATAGATAGATAGATAGATAGATAGATAGATAGATAGATAGATAGATAGATAGACAGATGGACGGACGGACAGAAGGATGGATGGATGGATGGATGGACGGACGGACGGATGGATAGGTAGATGGATAGATGGATGGATGGATAGATAGATAGATGGATGGATGGATGGATGGATAGGTAGATAGATAGATGGATGGATGATAGATGGATGGATGGATGGATGGATGGATAGGTAGATGGATAGATGGATGGATGGATAGGTAGATAGATAGATGGATGGATGATAGATGGATGGATGGATGGATGGATGGATAGGTAGATGGATAGATGGATGGATGGATAGGTAGATAGATAGATGGATGGATGGATGGATAGGTAGATAGATAGATGGATGGATGATGGATGGATGGATAGGTAGATGGATAGATGGATGGATGGATAGGTAGATAGATAGATGGATGGATGGATGGATGGATGGATAGGTAGATAGATAGATGGATGGATGATGGATGGATGGATGGATGGATGGATGGATGGATGATGGATGGATGGATGGATGGATGGATGGATGGATGGATGGATGGATGGATAGGTAGATAGATGGATAGATGGATGGATGATGGATGGATGGATGGATGGATGGATGGATGGATGGATAGATAGATAGATAGATAGATAGAAACCATTGGTTTTATCTTGTATGTAACCCAGAACATTCCTTTAATAATTAACAGACGGTCACAGGTGTGCGTTTATCTGCAATTTACAATGGCTTCAACGCCTCATCCAGTCAGAATTTTGAGTTCAAGCTAATCATATGTTTTATAAATTGTATTATTTCGGGCATCAGCCATTGAAAACTGATCATATTCTTTACTCTGCTCTACAGTATGCTACTTTATTTAAAAAGATAAATAACAAAAATACTGTGTATCATACTAACTAATTAGATGTGTGTGTGTTTGTTGTTTTTCAATTCAAAGTGGCTGTTAAAGCACTTCTTTTCCCTTCCTGACTCCCCATTCCTCTTCTGTCTGTCTCTCTTGTAAGTGTGTAGTAAAGCTTGAGCTGACTCCTCATGTCATTGAGCCGTCCTGTGGACGTCCTGTTCTTTCTGCTCATTGAATCCTGCTTGTCTGTCTGCATCCTGCCAGGATCAGACCTGCGTTCACCCCAACTCTCTGCACGCATTTCCTGCAGCGACCCCTGCTCTGCACGCGTTTATGCTGCTTGAACTCTAGAATGTGAATGATGTGATGCTGCTGTACCAGCACTATTGATATTGTGGACTGTTCAGGATGTTTGCTGTGCAAAAACATTCATTTGCTGCCCTCCACATCATTTCACATCAGGGGGCAATTGTAACACTCAGTGCTATACAGTGATGACACTTCCACATCAGTAGAGTTCTCTCAACCTGAGGAAAAGGACTGTGATGTTTCGGAAAAATTACTTGAGAAGCAGAATTAAGATTTTAAGTCTTATTTACTACCAAAAATGTACTTGAAATAAAATAAAAATTGAGGTTACAGTGAGGCACTTAAAATTGGGCCAATTTCTGGAGGTTTAAAGACAGAAATGTGAAGAATTTAATAAATTAATGTATTAATTCTTCTGTTAAACTCGTGTATTATTCGAGCTGTAAAGTTGTTTAAATTATTACAGTTATTTTAGGGTTTGTTGACATTATATCATCATGGTGATGAAGTTGTAAAATAGTTTTCCACAGGTGTGTTCAGTGTGATTTAATGACAGTAAAATCATGTTCACACACATATTATTCATCAGTCTTGTGTTTGTACTTTAGAAACAGTATTTTAATGTGTACAGATTAAACCCCATTGACTTCCATTGGAAGTGTCTCACTGGAACACACATTTGTGCTTTTATTAAAGAAAAGGAGGAACGAGTCCACATTAATGTTTGTGATAATCAACATTATGACACAAATGCTGTCCATTGAGATCAACTTGTGTTGAACCCGGAATATTCCATTAAGAGGGGCTCGGGGAAAAAATACCAACAAAAGTGACATACAGGTGTTCCATGCAAACAGAAAATTCATAATGTGCATATTTTAAATACCACATGCTACAGAAAGAGTAAAATATTAAAAGAAGTATAACAGTTGTATGCCCATTCCAAAAACAACCACATTGATAATAAAGATCAGATTTGATTGTTTGTTGAGAGCCCGTTTATTTTGTGCGGTGTACCAATGAACCAGTCTCACCTTTTGGGGCGGTGTGCCCACAGCCATTTCGATGTAATACCCTTGTCCTGACTTCCCCCGGAGGTTGTCAATCATGTTTACAAAATTCATCCATCCAACTCCTCTCCGTGTCCGGGCGGCCCTTGTGGAGCCCCGGGGGGTCGCGGGCTGTGAGAGAGGCCCCTGCCGCAGGG
The DNA here is from genome assembly GCA_032164185.1 of Moxostoma hubbsi. Classification (NCBI taxonomy): domain Eukaryota; kingdom Metazoa; phylum Chordata; class Actinopteri; order Cypriniformes; family Catostomidae; genus Moxostoma; species Moxostoma hubbsi. Next base: position 1,674,807 of record JAVLUX010000030.1, read on the forward strand.
GGACACGGAGCAGCACTGAACCAGGACTCCCACCAGAGGAGGTGACCGGCAGGAGGGCCACGAATGCCCATGAATACAGAATTAGATGGGGCACCTTCATCTTCCAAATCTACAGAATCCTTATGTTGACTTTAGAACGCGTCGAGATGATCCGTTAGCGCGTTATGAGGTCAGAATGACCAGAATACAAAACAATGCGCAAAATGCAAATCTTAAGTCACAAAAGGACATTTGCGCTCATGTTTATTATCATCCGTCTTCTCCATCCTCCGCATTCACAATCCGCACCGGCCATTCCCGTTTTCCACAGTCCAATCTACTTTATAGAAATATGAATTATTCTTTAATGTTCCCAGTGCAAGACAATCCCGCATCTTCTTTAAAAAAAACATAAAACGAATTTGTTAAAATTGTTTGAAAATCTGGCGAAAAAAGGCGCAAACCTCAATAATCCGCATCTATATGTCCTCAGACAGCTCCTACCTCCTCCTCCATCTTCCCCGCATCCGCACGCACTGTAGCGATGACCGAATCCCGAACGAATCATTCTTTGGAATCGGTTCATTTGAAGAACTCTGCCAATGCGATTCGCCGAGTGTTTGTGAATCACTCGACAGTAAGAACAATTCGGGAATGAAACTGTGCGTTGGAATCACGACATTTCGCTCAATCCATGTACATTTATCGAAACCGTAGGTATAATCAGCTAAATTTAACGTAATATTTATTTCGCTTGAGTGATGACTCGGTAAATCTTTTTAATCGGTTCATCAAAATGAATCATCCAAACAAACCGATTCTCTAAAATGAATCACACCTCTCAACGCACTGAACACACTGCACACACTGGATAGATGCATTATGGGGCTTGAAGTTTATTTATTAAACGCACCATGATCTCACCTGCATATTTATATGGTACTATCGTGGTATAAGATATTTTTTGTTGTTGTATGTCACAAAAACTATTCAAATAATGTCTTTTAACATTAATGTTCTCTTGTTTAAGTGTTTATATAGGGGTTCATGAATGACCAAAAACTCATTTACAAATGCATTCTAGATCATTGATATGTGTTTGTATCTACATGGGAGATAAAAGGTCAATTCTCTTGATATATAGAGCCATTTTACATCACATGTTAAAATGCTTAATAACAGTTAGCTATTCAATATTAGTACACACATTAGACACATTAGAAGTGAAGCATTTATTAAGGGGTTGCCAACATTAGAAACCCAAGTACATGAAGTTTAGTACAATTTAATGGTCTTTGAGCATGAAGACCTGAAAAGTTTTTTTTTTTTTTTTTTTTTTTGGAGAGGACTTTAGGTAACTAGGACTAGGTAAAACTATTCGTTTGACATCAACATTACAACACAAGTTATAAACAATAGTTACAGAACACAAATCGGAAAATGTAGCAAAATGACATAATCCCACCTTTAATCTCACTATAATAGTCTATTATAATGATTAAAGTGAATAGTCTATAATAGTCTAGTACATTGTATGTTTTTTGGTTAATTTAAGAGTGAACAAGTGTTATTAAGCATTAATTACATGTATGTTAAAATGCTCACTATTTGGCTAGAATAGCATGAAAGCTGGCCTTTTTATTCATTTTGTTATAAGAGCATATCGATCCTTAGATTGCATTTTTAAATGAGTTATTACTCATTAATGAATCCCTTTATAAAGTCTCAAAAGAGGAAACAATGTAAAGCGTTACCCGAATAAATTCATTAATATGCAATAATCAATGCAATACACATACTGTAATATTAAAATACATTGTAGTTACATGGAGTAAAGTTAAACATCTGGACAATTACAGAAACAACTGTGCAACTAATACAGATTTATAAATTATTTAGTAGTACTATCATAATCTCATAATAAAAATTGTATTTATAGTCACCCATCAGGCTTCAGCATTTATTCATCTTTTTGTTGTGCATATTTATCTACTGTATATATACTGTAATAAATGTAATGTGCACTGTAATATACTGAAAGCATGCTTTGGTTAACATACAAAACTATTTCTGTCTGACCTGATCCTTAAAATAACTTATTTTATCTAATATAATTAGATTCAGTCATATTAAAAATTATTGATATTATTATGTTTATTTATTTGTTACAACAAGGAGCACAGATTCGTTACCTGACAAAACATTTTAACAGTTGGCTATAAGGGCAATAAACACATTCAATGAAATGAACATTGATAACTGCAAAAGGGATTTTCTGTTAACCAATCAGACTTCTCTCCGATATGCCAGAGCCGTCCCACTGACAGGGCAACGTGAAGAATACAGGGGTGCTGTAGAAATGATCATGTGACTCCCTGCACTTCCTGTCTGTGCTGTAGTCCATCCCTTCGTTATATGACAGCGGAGCTTCATGGAGATTCAGGTCATGAGGATTTGAATGCCCTGTAGAAAACAGTGGAGCAGATTGCTTGAAAAACAGTTTGACATTGACATTAACACTGGAAAAAGGATTTGACTCACAGTTCAGATGCTGTTCATCTCGTATCCTCTGGTCATCACGTGATGGCCCCTCGAGCAGGTTCCACGGCAAAGGCAGTAGATGGCCGTCAGCGGTGGAGTTGTTACTAGACCTGCTGAATTAGTTTTTTTCAAAACATCAGTTCAGCTTTGCCAACAGTTATTTGGGAAACGACACAAACTTAACACTAATACAGTATCTAAGTCATGTCAAAGACCAGAAAGAATGCATATATATATATGTGAGATTATTAGAGGCAGTGAACTGCTTTCTTGACTCTTCAACGTTATGTGCCATTATTGTTTACCTGTTTTTAGGTTCTGCAGTACGAAAGCCCTTTGCGAAAGGGTTGCAGGCTATCTTCAGCTGGGTGATCTGTGATAGGAAAGAACTTGATATAGATTCAATGCAACACAGACAAATTCCGCTGTTAATTAACATCTCTTATCAGTCAATGCATGAAATCAATCAGAGTTGCATAAATCAAATCATGTGAAATATTTTTTTCACAATGTCTACTCATCGTTAGTTTGTTTTAAAGTGATTGTTCACCCCAAAACAGGAGCAGACTGGGAACAAAATTTGGATTACTTTTACTTATTAAAATTTGTCAAGATGCGATGTCAAGTTGTCGACTGTGGGGGGGGGGGGGGGGGTTCAATGTGCTTCTCTGTCCCCTTCAGCTTACCGCCCTGTTTCGCTGCCGGCACACTGGGAAAAGTCGCGGTTCTCATGAATGTCCAGTTTGCCTCTGCCCAAATATATTCATTATCTCAACATTCACTCACCATCATCCCACATCAATATGTCATCTCTGTAGGGCCATACTATGGAAGTGAATGAGTGGCAAAATTTGGAAGCTCCTAAATCCGCATAAAGTCAGCATAAAAGTAATCCATATGACTCCAGTGGTTAAATCCATGTGTTCAGACACAATGTAATAGGTGGGGGTGAGAAACAGATCAATATTTGAGTAAATTTGAATAAAGTAATTTTTTTTATCATAAATTCTTCTCCCTGCCCAGTAGGGGACGATATGTATTCACAGAATGTGAAAGTGAAGTGGAGATTGATTTAGCAGAGAGGAGAGTTTATAGTAAAACAAAAAAAAACTTATATATTGATCTGTTTCTCACCTATCATATTGTTTCTGAAGATATGCATTTAACCACCAGAGTCGTCTGGATTATTTTTATTTTGCCCTTATGTGGATTTTGGAGCTTAAAAATGTAGGCACTCATTCACTTTCATTGTATAGACTTACAGAGTTGAGATATTCTTCTAAAAATCTTCATTTGTGTTCAGCAGAAGATAGAAAGTCATTCACATCAGGGATGGCATGAGGGTGAGCAAGTGATGATTTTTGAGTGAACTGTCCCTTTAATGAAGTGAGAAGCTATGCATTACTGAGTTTATAAGTCAAACATGAAGTATGTCCCAAACCGCACACTTCTGCACTATTGTAGTGTAAGTGGTGTGAGTAATGTGCTAACACTGAAAATGCATCAGAAAAAAGTGTACTAAGAGTCCCTGTATGATGCACTTCTTCAACTGTCAACACGGAGTGTGGAATGTTGGACACTTCATGCACTCAGCGCTCGTGGCGTGCTGTATGTAGCGGAAGGGGCGGAGTTACCTGGCAGCAATGCTGGTCTGACAAAACAATTGTAAATAACGATTTTGTAGCAGCTAGCAAACTTCAATAAAATATCTTAACACCTTTAAAAAAACAGAAATTTACTCAAGAAGCAAAATTATATGAGAAATCGAACTAAATTTTGTGAGGTTTATGCTTAAAAACAAGAAAAAAAACTTTTTTTCAATGGGGTGAGAAATAACTAATTGTTTTCCCATTGAATTCATTTTATTGTCCTTACCCCAATGGCAAATAGTTTTTTTTGTTTTAAACATAAGCCTCACTCATTTTGACTTTGTGTATTATGTAATTTTGTAAATGTATCTTGTTTTAAGAATGTTTAACGAGTTCACATGTCCATCTCGTTCTTGAAATGGAAATTGTAAAGCAGTGTGCGTTTCTATACTCACAAGTTCCATTGTTACCAACATAGATCAACGATTTGGTGTCTCCCGAAACCGTAGTTCCAACAAACATTCACAAACAGCAACTTTTTTATATTCAAAAATATTGGCCTTGATCACTAAGCTTAATAATACAATTTTAATTTTAATTTTAAAATAATTTAATTTTAATTTAATTTATAAATCTAATGGGGCTTTTCCACTGCACGGTACAGCTCGACTCAACTCGACTCTGCTCACTTTTTGGGGTTTTCCACTGTGTATAGTACTTGGTACCTGATACTTTTCTAGTACCATCTCGGTCAAGGTTCCAAAAGAGCCAAGCCGATACCAAATGTGACGTCAAAATCCTGCAGATCACCGATTGCTCAGGGAGAATCGTCACTACCAGCGTCACTGGATTTCCGACACACGACATCAACACGCTAGTTTTAAAGTTAGCAACAGCAATAGCGGTATCATTTGTTCATGGGACTATTGAATTGTGAAAAGAAATGTCTGACTGCAAAACCACACCATGGTCAATAAACGAGGTGCAGACGGTCCACGGGACACGACGAGCAAAACGGCAGGAAACGAAAAAGTATTTCAGGAAGTGTCTCAGCTGTTGGCTGCACACGGATACCACCGGACCTACCAACAGTGTAGGGAAAAGTAAAAAAAACTTAAAAGTGAAAACAGAACCATCAAGGACCGCAACAGCCGGAGTGGTTCAAACAGAAGAAATGTGGAAGTGGGTCGACCAAATGGACCTAAATCGGTAAAGTAAAAAAAAACTTACAAGTGAAAACAGAACCATCAATGAAAAGTGGAAGTGGTTCAACCAAATTGGACGCCATCTAAACCGCAGCAATGGGAGGGAGAGTGCCCTGGACTGAGGTTGATCCACGATGGAAGATGGTATGTTTTATGTTAACTCTATATTCTGCTTGGAAGCTTCACTTTATTTAGATGACCAGCTACTGGAAGCTTCTAAAACAACCAGGCCAATTTAACTGTTACAGTTGTGTAAAATCACCATGCAACAACTGCTTTATGCAGCACAATGAGCTAGTAGCTAACAGCTAGCGGTCGTGTTTTTATTTTGGTCAGTTTGTGTTGTTTTTAAGATGATGTCACGGCAGTAGAGGCGGCGCAACTATGACAATCAGCCTGTATTTCCACCCACGTTGATGTGGTACTAAACTGCAGTGGCAATGCAAGCGAGTAGAGTTGAGGCGAGTCGAACCGTAACGTGCAGTGGAAAAGTGCCATTAATTGTTAGTATTGGGAATGTGTTTTAGTTTAAGGCTAAGCTGGTTGGTAGTTGGAGTGTTTGGTACCCTGTGGTTCTGGTAAGCTGTGACTGCGATGAAGCGAGTCTCTGGGAAGGTGAATGTGCAGAAGTTGCGGTGAGCATAACGCTGACTGTTTCTGCTCCGGTCCACCAGCACCACGTGCAGTCGTGGCTGATACCGGTGCATGGAGTTCAGGATCATCTATGGACACAAGCACAAATGTTTGAATCCCTGCAGAAATACAGATGTGATATGTATATGTTTGTGTGACTTACATGCCCATTATCATCCAGCAGGTTGTTGGTGAGTTTGAGCCGATCAAACGAGACTGTCTGTTTTCCCCACTGAGCCCCCCGTGCAGGTGAATCCGGGTGGAAATGAACTCTTCCTGGAGCAGCTACATCTCCACGACCAGCAACCAGCCAGGAAGAGCTATGGAAAGCATACCTGCAAATAGGAACATCAATAATCTCCAAGATCTTTCAGATCAAAGATTCATTTAGGAATTGTGTTTCTAGGGGATAAACTTAGTGCCATGTTCATTGTTGGTATGTTGAAAGCTCCATTCGAGGGCAATTACATTGAGTTATGGGAACTAAATCCATGTGTTATGCTCCTTGTTGGGTGTTGGGGTTCAAGCCAGGCATAATGTTGAAAATATTAACCCTTAAATGCATGGGTGTTTCCCCAAATAATGTTACATACCTCCGCTCTTTAACTAAGCTGTCAAGCTATTTGACTAAAAGTTAACATTAACGGAAGTAACCACAGAATAATGAGGGTCAGTTTTGATTTCATGTTGACTTCCAACATTAAACATTCAATCATTTTTTGGTTTCACTCTACCCCCTCTTCCCAACATTTCTTAAAAACAAAACAAAACACATTTACCAGATGTACCCAGATTTGTCTTCGAGCACTGTTTGGAACAATGTTTGAGATTCTGACACCTGTATCGTTTATCATCCACTGGAATGAAGTCCATTAGAAGAACATATTCTGCTGCAGGGTCCATGCCTGAGATGTGCACTTGAAATGTAGGGAACATCCTTCTGTAGGAAAACAAGCAACAATACAGCATACGTGTGCTTAATTGTGCTAAAGTCATGGCAACATAATGATAACAACATATGCTAATTAATGCTGTATGCTAAGGCAAGCATATCTATTATCATTGCTCATCCTTAAGAGTTAATGACTGGATTTGAACAAACCCCTAACCCTAAGTGTTAAACTAGTTTGAAGGATACTTTAAATTGTGCTGTTTGTTGAGAAGAGATGTGCTATTTCTTTTCTAATGAGATTTAGGAATTTTTTTTTTTTCACCTGGCAGATGATAAAATGGTGAACAAAATCCTGTACACTTACACTGAATGAAGGACTCAAGTCAAATATAGAGACCAGAATATGATATAGACTTAAGGGCAGACTCTTTTCACTTAGTCTAGCAACTAACCACCTAGCAACTGCACAGCAACGAGCAAACAACTAGCATCACGGCATGGTTTCGCATGAGCAATAACCACTCATCTATTCCTCAGAAAAATATTAAAATTAGAGGTTAGAACAGATGTAATGGTGTAATAAGTGTTGGAACCTTCCAGCCTTTGTGACGATCATTTCAGTGCCCAGTTGATCAAACTGCCGCCACAGGCTCTGCATCTCCAGCTGAACTCTGACACTGGCAACTTCAGGAGCTTTAGCGCACGTCCGCCCATCATCAGGAGAACACTGCAGGGCCAAAGAACAACCAGACACTACAGAGAGATGAGTATCAGATCAGATATTCCCATAAGAGACAAGTCATGCTACAATGGCCGCCCCAGTATTGGGGAAGCTGCTTTGAAACTGTAGCTTCCCACGGTAGTTACACCCTACTTATAACTTAAATTAGTTACATTTAAACTACAGTCAGGCAACTATTTTAAAACGAAGTTAGCTACATTACAAGCTACTAACAGAAAGTATGTACCTCACTACATTGAAGCTATTTAAAGAAGTAAATATTTTTATATCTAATATAGTATATTTAAAATATTTAAATTGGACCATTTTCCTCAGTCAGAAGTGACCGGCCATTGGAAATGAATGGATTAGACTACCAAATACAGAAATATTAAGTGTTCAGGAGCATCCCAATCCATTAGATGAGCACATACTGTATGTGGATGTGTGTTTGCACACAAAGTCTCCGGACATGCACACACACACACACAAACAACATTTTCATAGTACAGTTTATTACACAGTAGTTTTCATGAAAATTAACCAAAGGTTTACTTCAGTAACCATAGTTTAACCATGGTATTGGTAGTAAAACCACAGTAAACCAAAATTTACCATGGTTACTACAGACACGAGCTACAATATTCCGATAGTAAAACCATGGTTAACTTTTGTACGGTTTAAGCAAATAGGACGACAGCATTAAGTTGAACAAAAATGTGTACTTAGTATACAAATTAAAAGTAGAAAACACCATTTTTATGTAACTGAATTTAAATATAGCGATAAACATCAGAAAAGAACTAAATATTGCGCTTCAAAGAACAAGTCCCTTTAAGGCTGCTGGGCCTCATGTGAATCAGTGAATCATTAATGTGAACTAGTTCATTTCTATGATCTGTCTGAAAGTATTGACTCACTAAAATGTATCAGAGTTCCAAATGCTAAAAATAAGTGAATCGTTTAATGTAACCGGTCTGTTTACATGAACTGTCCGAAAGAACCACTTCACTTAAAAGATTTGTTTCCCCAGCGCTTCATGAGAGAGAGGCTGGGTCAGTTGAGCATGTTTGATTATTCCCTCGACTCCAATGCTGCATTCACAATATGATGCGACAAATAGACAAATATTTGGCTCGTTGGGAAGTGATGCTCGTTACTGGAGAAGCTACAATATTGTGAAATAGTTGAACTACTGTCACGCTTCTGAAAAATGTGCACTAGTTAAGTTAGTAGGGTTGCTACTTTTAGTTTTACTCCCCAACACTGTTCTATACATAATGGGTTTACTTATTTATGGGAGTGATAACCACATTCTATGACCAAACTCACTCCTGAAACATTCGAGTAGTGACAACCACAATTTACAGAACTGTACTTAATTGATAGTGGTAAACTTTATGTGGGCGAGAGAGCACGCTGTTTAACAGCAACCGCTAAACGAGCAAAAAAAAACAAACATGCAGCTCCTGGCAACGGCATTATATAAAAACATTTATGTCTTCGATTGCAAATATACATTTGGTCAAAAAAGTTAATGTGAAATGGGTTAAACTTTTTGGCATCCATGTTTCTTGTTGATGGCTATTGAGACCAAACAGTGTATGGTTATCAATAATTCAACCATCGAAAAATTTGAAGTGACTCTTTAAGCTCTGCACACACAGATCACAAATTGTATGGATTCCCAAACATTAACAGTCAGCACATGGCCAGTGTACAGCAAATACAGAATTCAGTACAAGTACAAATAGAAGAAGATATGAATATTACCATTCATAATTGTGCTGTGCACAGGAAACCTGGTCCGTTTATCCAGTCACATACACATTCAGGGTCTTCAAGTGGTTCATTCAAGTGGTCTGAGTGTGTCCGATTCCATGCAGTTGTAGGTCTGGAGAGTGCAGGTCTGTCTTTATATGATCAGAGAGATCCAATATGCAGCTTTTCAACTCCTCATCCATTTCATTCACTCACAACCTATGACCCACAATGCCCATAAACTCTGTACTAAACTCAAGCATTTGTTAATTACATGCACATCACCAAACATTATTGAGTGAGAACAGAAGGCTTTCAGTTGCTCTGTGGCAGTAATTGATCGAAAACTTCAGTATCACACCTGCAACACTCAACACGCTGCTAATTGGACTTTTACCACCATTGTTCTGGTGCAAAACCTCCTGTGAAGCCCTAATGCTGACCTATGACCTGATCCAGGAAAGCTCAGAGAAGAGCTCCTCGTGTCCACTCTGAACTCTTGAGATCAGCCTGAAGGTCCTGCCAAGCTGTGAAGATGGATCTGTTAATAACACCCATGCACTGCAGAGAACATATATGGAGCGTTTCTACCATGTTGAATCTTGGGCACATAAACATCTCAAAGTACTGTTGCAATAGGCTATATTTTATGTAAGCATATAGACAACATTTGTAACAATACTGAAACAGAAAACATACAGTTTTAACAAGGCATGACAGCCCTTTAGTACACTAGAGCAGAAGGGAAAAAAGCTTTGACTTAATTTTATTTTCTGAAACTTCACTTGGTGCTACAGAAGAATAATCTGGAATAATATAAAATAATGAAACAGTCCCCTCTATGCAGCCTGAACTTGGTTAGAATGTTGAATCTTTGTGACAACTGCGCTGAAAAAACAAAAAATGAAACAAACCGCAGGTGTCTCAAAGTTTTTTATTTTTGTTTTTTTTATTAATCATGATTATTATGTTGACAGACATAGTTTTTTTTATGATTAACATTTTTTATTGATTCATATATTAAACAAAGAAAAGTAAAACATATACAATCAGAATAAATTTTAACCTACACTCTAATCCCCCAAAACACGTCAGTGGTCACATGACTATAGACACACAAAAAAACAGAAAACCAAAACAAAACAAAAAAATATATAATAATCACACACATAATCCACTACACCTTCCGCTCCACTGTCCCTCCCCGAGATCCCTAGATATTTGCCCCATTTCCCCACAAACATGTATAAATTCCTCAGTCTTCAGGATGACCCCTCATCAAAAGCTGCCACCCTGCCCAGCACCACTCCTGAAATGGGGGCGCTCCAGCCAACTTCCATCCTCTTAAAACTATCTGTCTGCCGATCATAATGCTAGTTCCCCGTCTGTCGCTCACTTAGACATTGTGTCGAAGAAGCGACACTAGGGGTCTCTCTTGAGCGCCTTTTGCATCTCTGATCTATGAGAAATTGGCAGACAGAATTTGCATGTCCCGCCCCCTGACATACGGGTATAAAGGGAGGGAAATGCATCTGTTTCATTCAGAAATTTTCTTCGGAGCCGATGGTTGTGTATGCAATGAGCTGCGAGTCACACACTGCTCCTCCCATCTCTGAGTGCGATTGCTGTTGGATCTATGGCGCATATCAGCGGCTTTCTCCCTTCTCTGCAAGGCAGTGTAGCTTGCCCCTGGGTGCTTTGACAGTGCAATTAAAAGAGTTTATTTTCTTTAAAAGAGTTATTTTCTCTAAAAGAGCAATACACAGATGGCGTTGAACGTCCTTTTCAGGACGTGTTTTTATAAAGATGCCCTTCCGCCCCTGTGTAGTTCCTGGATGCGATAGAGTCCTCTCCACTTCTGACGGCCACAGGCGCGTCTCGTGTGTCTGGGCTTCGATCACGCCAAGGCAGCATTTGTGGATGGCTCATTCTCTCACTGTGAGAATATGACCATGGCACCGCTGCGGTCGCAGCTTTCCTTCAACAGAAGGAACGCCACTCCAGCCGCCCCCCGCATCGTTCCTTCTTCCCACGGGATTGAGGATGAAACGGCCGGCGATGGAAGCGAACTGGGTATGGCAGCAAACAACCCGCCCCCTGGCACGCTTGTTGACTTCCGTCCGGGGTCGAGGCAACAGTGGCTCGCCTCACAGCCCCCCCCCCCCGGTTTCTTTCTTCCCGGAAGTGCATGATGAGCTGACGAGTTCGTGGAGGACACCCTTCTCCACCTGTCACAAAGCCTCTCGCTGACCCGAGAACACCGCCACCTGGTGGGGTCGCCCTGTGCTCCCCTCCAAGGCCTGTAGGATGACGTCTTCACTGATCTCCAAAGCCTACAGCGCCACCAGACAGGCTGCTTCCACCCTGCATGCCATGGCCCTCCTGCAAGTCCACCAGGCCAAGGCACTTAAAGATCTGCACTTGGGTAGTCCTGATCCCCACGTGCTGCAGGAACTGCGCTCAGCGACTGACCTCGCCCTCAGGGCCATGAAGGTCATAGCGTGGTCACTCGAGCAGGCGATGGCCACTCTTGTGGTTCAGGAATGACATCTGTGACTGAACCTGGTCGAGACGTGCGAAGTGGACAAGACACGCTTCCTCGACGCAGCTGTCTCCCAGTTCAGTCTTTGGGGACTTTAGAGGACTTTGCCCAACAGTTCTCCACGGTGAAGAAGCAGACGGAGGCCATATCACACATCCTGCCTGCAAACCTGCTTCCATGTGCCACGCTCCATCTGCTCGCTGAGAGCATCCTCCTGCGGCTAAGAAACATGCAGCTCCGCCTCAACCCGGGCCCAGCTCTCAGCCCCCCCGTTTCGCGGACCCCTTCGAGGACCCAGAAGACTCCCAAGTGGTCCTGAGACGACCGACTCAGAGACCAAGACGTTCGCTCCGGAGTGGTAAGAAAACCATTCCGTCCCCCGGTGGAGGGCCAGGAGGAGAATCCTTTGTTGAATTTATTTCATTTGCTGCACCCACTTCGGGCTGCGGTACCCACATTCTCAATAAAAGAGCTATTTCCTTGGTCTCTGTGTCACCTGTCCCGCAAATACCGTTCTCAACAGCACTCTGCCCCACACCTCAACAGTCCCGGCACACTGGACGCAGACCTCTCGCTTCAGCTCCATGACTGTTCCCCGGGCGGCAGGTTCTGACGAGTCCAGAGGACGCCTCCACGGGACATCCTCCACAGTCACTAACCCGCCCCCTGCCGGGTGTGTGGAGCAAGGTAAGTGCTTCGAGTCTTCTCTCAGCACCAGAAACTCGAGACGCACCCTTACCTCCCAATTCCACATTACCTGCTCCGACCACCAGGTACATCAAAAATAACTGTCCCCTTAGTGCCCTTAACTCAGAAATTGGACGCGTGGCTCTCACTTCCCAATCCGACACGCTGGCTGGCCAGGACCATTCGACTCGGTTATGCAATTCAATCTGAGGAAGAACCTTCTTTCTCAGGGATGGGGCATGCTTTAGATCTAGCTGATCTACCACCTGCCGTCATAGACACGATCAACCAAGCCAGAGCCCCCTCTACCAGGCAACTTCACGCCCTGAAGTGGCGCATGTTTGCAAATTGGTGTTCTTCCCGGGCTGAAGACCCTTAGAGGTGCGCAGTTAGGTCAGTGCTCTCATTCCTGCAGGAGAGGTTGGAGAGGAGGCTGTCCCCCTCCACCTTGAAGGTGTATGTAGCCACTATTGAGGCCCACCATGACACAGTAGACGGCAAGTCTTTGGGTAAGCACGACTTAATTATCAGGTTCCTAAGAGGCTCCCTGAGGTTAAATCGCTCCAGGCCAAGCCTGTTCCCCTCCTTGGATCTCTCAGTGGTCCTCTCAGTCCTTCAGAGACCCCCCTTCGAGCTGCTAGAATCAGTCGGACTCAGGTCCCTCTTCCTGATCACACTCGCCTCCATCAAGAGGGTTGGGGACCTGCAAGTGTTCTCTGTCAGCGACACTTGCCTGGAGTTCGGCCCGGCAGACACTCATGTGATCCTAAGACCGCGACTGGTCTACGTGCCCAAGGTTCCTACCACTCCCTTCAGGGACCAGGCAGTGAACCTGCAAGCGCTGCCCCGGGAGGAGGCAGGCCCAGCCCCTTCGTTGTTGTGTCCGGTACATGCTTTGTGTATCTACTTGGACCGCACTCAGAGCTTTAGACATTCTGAGCATCTCTTTGTCAACTTTGGTGGACAGCTGAAAGGGAATGCTGTCTCCCAACAGAGGTTTTCCCACTTGGTAGTGGACGCCATTACATTGGTCTATCACACCCAGGCCGTGCCCCCCCCCCCCCCCCCCCCTTGCGGGTCCGAGCACACTCAACAAGAAGTGTTCGTCCTCATGGGCATTGGCCTGGGGCACCTCCCTAGCAGACATATGCAGAGCAGCGGGTTGGGCAACACCCAATACCTTTGCGAGATTTTACAATCTCAGGGTTGAGTCGGTTTCATCTCATGTTTTCTCAGGTCCGAGCCGGTAGAACTCGGTAACATGCTGACAAACTGACCGGGTGAATCGCTTGCTGAGGTAAAATCATGCGCTCTATCCCAGGAGATCCTCATAACTCGGCTCCCTGGATGACTCCTCCCTAGCCCTCTGGTCCGCTAATCAACGGAGGAATTCGGCGACCAAATGCAATGACGTATTCCACAGTGCTCCACAGGTTGGGCTCCTACGTGGATTTCCCCCCTGTGTGTATTTTCCGTGGTACAGTCCCCTTGCGGGCGGACCCACCTCTCCCTTGGGCAGTTCCCACTGGCCCCTGGTCGCCGTGTCTGTAGCAACTCCTTCCTCCCAATAGGCAGGATCTACCTCCGTGCCACTTTCCACATGTGACCTAAAAGCCCATGTGATGTATTTCACCATTCTTTACCTCCCCCAGTCTGGGCAGGTGTGCTCTCCACAGGGTCTTTTCCCCCTGAAAGAATAGGAATTGGGAAAGATCTCCTTCCCTGATGCATATGATAGCGTTAAGTTGGCCCCAGCCGCTTTAGCTCTATACGAGAAACATAGAGAGAGAAAAGGCGTGGCTTGCACGGCCTACTCCCATGCTTGGCACGTTGCCTTGTTCCCCTCTGACGGGGGTAAAGAACCAGAAGGCTCTGATGATTTTATGGGGCATTGGGGAAGGATATGTGCAGCCGGTCACTTTGGCACATAAAATACCTGCCCGCTCCTGTGTCAGCAGTACACGTACATGGCTCAGCGCATGGCATGATTTAAATTGGACCCCTAGTGTCGCTTCTTCGACACAACGTCGAAGTGAGCAACAGACGGGGAACGTCTAGGTTACTGATGTAACCTCCATTCCCTGATGGAGGGAACGAGACATTTTGTCCTCTCGGCCACATCGCTGAACCGAGCTACTGTTGCGACCGAACCATTGTCTGCTCCTCAGAAAAATCCTGAATGAAACAGATGCATTTCCCACCCTTTATACCCATATGTCCGGGGGCAGGTCATGCAAATTCTTTCTGCCAATGTCTCACTGGCCTTTTCTCATAGATCAGAGATTCAAAAGGCGCTCAAGAGAGACCCCTAGTGTCGCTTCTTTGACACAACATCTTGTTTCCTCCATCAGGGAATGGAGTTTACATCCGTAACCTAGATATTAGATTTGATGTGCTTTTTCTCTATATTGATGACCACCCCATTCCTAAAATACAGTGTCTGGGGCAAAATAACATTTTAGTACCCAATACCTCACACATAAAACTTTGATTCTTCAACCAAAATTCTTGGACCTTAACACCCCCCCCAAAAGACATGGGTTGTGTCTCTATCTTCTGAATGACATAGCCAGCAAGTGGGTGTGTCTTTCAGACCAAGCCTATACAATCTAGAGGGGGTCCAATAGAATCTATGTAACATCTTGAATTGCATAAGGTGCACCCTTGCATCTCTAGAAACAGACTTGATGTTTTTTAGAATTCTAGTACACACTCCCTCCTCCAATACCAAGTTTAAATCTTTCTCCCATACTCTCTAGAATTTAAAGCTCCATCGACCAGACTCTGAATTAGCAGGGATAATACACTGATGCCTTATGACCTTTTCCAAAAGCAGTAATCACCACTCCCAGAGTATCTGCCAATTTAGGGGGGTGTGAACTACTCCCAAAAACAGTACAGAGCAGGTGGTGCAGCTGTAAATACTTCTGGGAATCCCAAAATGTTGAAATTTTCAAAGGATCACAACACTTTCATATAGGTCACCGAGTGTAGGAACCCCCTCACGATCCACTCTGACCAGCAAAATGGAGACACATTAATACATAATTTGGGGTTCAGCCATATGCTAGAGGGAGAATAAAACTGTGGCAGTGGGGGCATGGCTGTGGCTGGTGCGGCATCCTGGCTGAGTAGGCTCCGGATGGCGAGTCGATCCTCTGCTTGAGCCCGCATGATTTCAAAGAACCGCCGATCTTGATCCTGCCTGAGCTCAAGCAGGGACTGTTGGTGGCTCTGATGTAGAGTAGCGAGGGACTGGAGGACTTCGTCCAGCTGGGAGGATTCTACGGGGTGACCCTTCTCCATGGACGAATACATTTTTTTTTTGTTCCCAGGTTTTGGCACCAGTGTAACGAGCTTCACCTTCTCCAGAGAGGAAGGAGGAAACGGAAACGGAAACGGGGTTGAACACAAAGGAAAGGCTTTTTAATTTCTCCAAAGTAAAGTTACAGAACTGAACATAAATTACTTATAATGAACACAGACTTTCTCAATAAACATAAACTCTTGTGGACTTCAGCTGCCAACACTAGACTGGCTCTCTCTCTCTGGACTGGAGGCACTGGTGCTCTTTTATGCCGCTCTCCCCGTACTCACTGAAATTAGAGACAGGTGTTAGACATAATTTAGCTCAGATGCAAGCGCCCTTACTGCTTTCCCTATCTGGACGGGCGCTTGACCATGCTCCCGCTGCCACAAAAACACTCTAGACACCGAGTACCGAGTGCAAGTGTGCAACTTCTTCTTAAGTTTGATAGAAAGGCTTTGCAATGGCGAAATAGGAGCAAGAACTTCCTCTTCAATACAAAACCAGGGAGGAGCTCTCTCAGGTGGAAGGGACCAATGAGCCAAATGTCTGAGACTGAATGGATAATAATAAAACAAAATCTTGGGTAGGCCTAGCCCACCTTTGTCAATCAGCCTATGTAATTTATTAAAATGTGATCTGGGACGCATACCATTCCAAATAAAGGACATCGCTATGCTTTCCAATTGTTTGAAATAAGAGAGGGGGACATCTACAGGGAGAGACTGCAGCAGGTTGTTAAATTTTGGAATACAATTAATTATTAATAACATTAACCTTCCCAATCATAGATAAATGTTATGAAGCCCACCTTGCTCGAAAACCTTTTTAATTAAGGGCTCAAAATGAACTCTAACAAAATCAGACAAATTTGCTTGGAATAAAATGCCCAAATACTTAATGCCCTGATTGGGCCACTGGAAGGCGCCTGGCTGAAAAGCTGTTACTGGGCAGTACGCTGTCAGAGCCAAAGCTTTGGATTTAGTATCTTGAGAACTTAGAAAAGGAATTCATAATTTTTGGAGGCAAGGCATAGATCTAGTGAGGTCGGAGACGAATAATAAAATATAATCTGCATAAAGTAAATGCTTATCACCCCTGGAAAATCATCTTCCTTTTTTATTGCGGCTGCTGGGTGCCCCATCCAGAGTAAAATAATCTGAAATTAATCCATTTGTTTTTACCACCACTACTGGGTGTCTATAAAGTAACTTAATCCATCCAATAAAAGTATCCCTGAACCCATATATTTCCAAAATCTTAAAAAGATAATCCCATTCTATCATATCAAATGCTTTTCAGTGTGAGATAGCAGTGACCGGAGTCTGATCATTCGCCACTGACTACATGATATTGATGAAATTCCTAATGTTATCAGAAGAGATGTGGCCCAGTATTAACACCACCTGATGTATATGTAGAAGAGATGTCATAACTTTACTTAATCGGTTAGCCAGAATTTTTAATAATATTTTAACGTCTAGCTGGATCAGGTAAATTGGATGGCAGCTTGTGGCACGGTGGAGGGCGGGACCGGGCGTGATTGCGCACGCCCGGTCCCGTATCAGGCTAAATTGAGCCGTCAAGAGGGATAAAGGCCACTCGCGGATGGAGATCGGGAGAGAGAGCTTAATCAGCAGACATGTCTGCTGTCCTAAATGTTTGTTTTAAGTTCTTCATTAAATTATTATTTATTTGTCAAGCCGGTTTCTCGCCTCTTCCTTGCCCATGAAATGATCTGTGTTACACAGCTCTTACACTCACTTGGATCTTTGTCCTTTTTCAGTATCAGACTGAACCAGGCTTGTGTCAAGGTTGGCGGAAGCTTTCCATTCTTTAATGATTCCGGGGGTTGTTTGCTGTCCTTTTCTGCATATCGCGGCGCCGTTTTGTGGTCCGTTACGCATAACGCGGCGGCTCATTTTTGCTTAACGCGGCTTTTGTGGACTCACCACCGGCCCGCTCAGTTCTCACGCTGGCCAGTCCACCCATGATCGGCCTCAAAGTGCGTCGGCCCACCAGGATAATGCCCGGTATGCCAGATTGCCAGTCCAGCCCTGCCCATAACCCAGACATATGAAGAAAACGGGAGATAGTTGTCACATATAGGGAGCAACCAGTACTTTATAGGAAAATCTGCAGCTCATTTAATGTTGCTGTAGGCCTCTTGACAGCCTCTTTGATCAGTTTTCTCTTTGTCTTCTCATAAAATTTGGAGGGACGTCCTGTTCCTGATAGTGACACTGTTGTGCCATACTTTCTCCACTTGTTGATGACTGTCTTCACTGTGTTTCATGGTATATCTAATGCCTTGGAAAAAAAAAATTGCCCTCAATTGAGCAATACCTTTCAGCAATAAGATTCTGTTGATGCTTTGTAAGATCTAGAGGATGTTAGAAAAATCCTACAAGAACAGCTGAGATTAATTTGGAGTCACTTCAGGGAAAGACAGGTGTTTACTATTTTACATGAGCTTGATGATTGGTTGATTCTGAACACAGCCATACCCACTTATAAAAGGGTGTGCACACTAATGCAGTTTTCTAAGTGGTCATTCTAAGTTTTTTATTTTTATTTTTTTTCCTCTGAAATGTGTCACTTTGGTTTTAAATGGCATTGCATAGGTTGTAATTTTTACATTAAAGGTGCAAAAGGTCTGTTATGATTTATCTTTGTTTCTTTTTTACATAACAAAAACCTGCTGTTTTAACAGGGGGGGTGTAGAATTTGTTATCCACTGTATCTAAATAATTTTCCTTCCTCACGATGCCATCTATTTAGTGAAGTGCCCCAGTACTTCCTGCAGCAAAACACCCCCACAACATGATGCTGCACCCCCATGCTTCACGGTTGGGATGGTGATCTTCACTCTTTTTCCTTCAAACATAATGATGGACATTATGACCAGTTGAATTTTTGTTTCATCAGACCAGAGGACATTTCTCCAGAATGTAAGATCTTTGTCCCCGTGTGCACTTACAAACTGTAGTCTGGCTTTTTATGGTGGTTTTGGAGCAGTGGCTTCTTCCTCACTGAGCAGCCTTTCAGGTTATGTCGATATAGGATATGTTTTACTGTAGATATAGATACTTGTCTACCTGCTTCTTCCAGCATCTTCACAAGGTCTTTAGCGGTTTTTCAGGGATTGATTTGCACTTCATGTGACAGAATGCATCTCCTTCCTGAGCGGTATGATGGTTGGGTGGTCCCATGGTGTTTATACATGCATACTATAGTTTTTACAGATGAATTAGGTACCTTAAGGCTTTTAGATGAACCAAACTTGTGGAGGTCCACAAATTCTTTTTTGAGGTCTTGGCTGATTTCTTTTGATTTTCCCATGATGTCAAGCAAAGAGGCACTGAGTTTGAAGGTAGGCCTTAAAATATATCCACAGGTACACATCCAATTTATTTCAATTTGCCAATCAGAATTGCCTTAAGGCTTGAATTTTCAAAGCTGCTCAAAGGCACAGTTAACAGTGTATGTAAACATCTGACCCGCTGGGATTGTGATATAGTCAATATAAAGTGAAACAATCTGTCTGTAAACAATTGTTGTCCTAAACGACTTGCCAAAACTATAGTTTGCTAAAATGACATTTGTGAAGTGGTTAAAAAATGAGTTTTAATGACTTTAACATACGTTTATGTAAACTTCTCACTTCAACTGTGTATATATATATATATATAGCTATGGAAAAAATTAAGAGACAACTGCAAAATGATCAGTTAGTCTGTATATATTATTTATAGGTTTGTATAAATAGATTTGAAATAACGGCAAGAGGAGGAGTTACCCTGCCCAGGGGAAGCCCGGGGCCCCCGTCTGGAGCCAGGACGGGTGTGGGGATACTCACGAGTCCCCAGCTGAGTGGTGCTACATTTGAGTTTACTCCGGTGGACGAGAGGTCGCCTCCCTACGCCTACGGGTTGTGGGGGGGGAAACCCTGACTGTTGTCTGTGCAGATGCACCGAACAGCAGTTCAGAGTATTCGGCCTACTTGGAGACCCTGAAGGGAGTCAATAGGGCCCTAGTAGGGGAGTCCATAGTGATGGTGGGTGACTTCAACACGCACGTGGGAAATGACAAGGACACCTGGAGAGGCGTGATTGGGAGAACGGCCTCCCCGATCTGAATCCGAGTGGATGATTGTTGTTAGACTTCTGTGCTAGTTGATGCTAGAACACCATTTTCAAACATAAGGATGCTCATAAGTGTACGTGGTACCAGAGCACCATCGGTTTCCTGCTGAGAACAGCAATGTGAAAGACTGGTAGAGAGCGTGCCAAGACTCATGAAAGCTGTGATTGAAAATGCGGGTTATTCCACCAAATATTGATTTCTGAACTCTTCCCAAGTTAAAACATTAGTATTGTGTTGTTTAAAATGAATATTAACTTGTTTTCTTTGCATTATTCAAGGTCTTAAAAACACAGCATGATATTTGTTGAGAAATGTGGTCAGTATTTTATATAATAAAACTAAATTGTTAATTTTACTCAAACACATGCCTATAAATATTAAATGCATCAGAATAACTGATAATTTTGCAGTGGTCTCTTAAATTTATAAATATATATGTAGTAATTCAGATTTACAACTATATATTCTGATTTGATTAATAACTAAACAGTATATATACTGTATATACATACACACTGGCAGCCAAAAGTTTGGAAAAGTTACAGATTTGAAAGTTTCAGAAGGAAATTGGTACTTTAATATTTTTTTATTGTAATATTAATTTTTCACATAATTTTTTCACATTATGTCCTGACTATACATTGTGATCAGTTGAATGCCACTTTGGTGAAATAAAGTACCAATTTCTTTCCATAAGAGGAAAATCTGTACATTATTCCAAACTTTTGGCCGCCAGTGTATGTGTATATATATATTCAGGGTTTATCTATTCAGATTGATAAAACCTGAAAATATTGTTAATTATAGAAATCTATATATTCAGTTATAAATCAGAATGTATAGCTGTTAATGTTAGAATATATATACAGTGGCCCCAAAAAGTATTTGGATGCTTCCGCTTAACTTAAAAATACATTAATTCCTTTGCATTTGAGAACAAAACAAACTCATTAGAATTTATTGTAAAGAAAGATCATCGATGTTCTAGTGTGGATGAACTGAAAGCTTTGGTGGCTGAAACATGGAGGAAACTTTCACCACAGTTTTTACAGAAACTTATTGATTTCATGCCCAGACGTGGACAAGAAATTCTGCGAACAAAAGGATTGCCAACTAAAAGCTAAAATACTTTAATGAAGCCATTATCAAGTGTCCAAATAATGTTTTGTCTTCATTTTAAACCATGTATCTATTGTTTTCTATCTATTTATCATTTAAAACACAACAAGCTTCTTTTTGTTCAATGTTCTGCTTGAAAAGTGTGCCGTTAACTTTCTTTACAATAAATGCAAATTGGGTTGATGTAAAGAATTCATGCATTTTCATACTTTTTGGGACCACTGTATATACTGTGTATACCTGCATGTATATATATATATATATACTGTATATATTGTATTTCTAAATATATAGTCATGTTCTCAACAACACCGCCCTCACAGAGAGAGCACTCGCGGCCGATACTACAGATGATGGTTCACTCTCCGTCTCTGTTGCGGATGTAACCCGATCCTTTCGACGGGTGAACATCCGTAAAGCCGCGGGTCCAGACGGCATTCCGGGTCGCGTCATCAGAGCATGCGCGAACCAACTGGCTGGTGTTTTTACGGACATTTTCAACTTGTCCCTCTCCCTGTCTGTAGTCCCCACATGCTTCAAAACATCAACCATTGTGCCTGTACCGAAGCAATCAAAAATCACTTGCTTAAATGACTGGCGTCCTGTTGCCATGACCCCCATCATCAGCAAATGCTTTGAGAGGTTGATCAGAGATCACATCTGCTCTGTTCTGCCCACCTCTTTGGACCCATTGCAGTTTGCCTACCGTAACAACCGCTCCACTGATGATGCCATTGCATCTACAATACACACTGCTCTTTCCCACCTGGAAAAAAGGAACACGTATGTGAGAATGCTGTTTGTAGACTACAGCTCAGCATTCAACACCATAATGCCCTCCAAGCTTGATGAGAAACTCCGGGCTCTGGGCTTAAACAGCTCGCTGTGCAGCTGGATCCTGGATTTCCTGTCAGGCAGACGTCAGGTGGTTAGAATGGGCAGCAACATCTCCTCATCACTGACCCTCAACACTGGAGCCCCACAGGGCTGTGTTCTCAGCCCACTCCTGTATTCCCTTTACACACATGACTGTGTGGCGACACATAGCTCCAATGCCATCATTAAGTTTGCTGACGATACGACGGTTGTAGGTCTGATCACTGACAATGATGAAACAGCCTACAGAGAGGAGGTGCACACTCTGACACGCTGGTGTCAGGAGCACAACCTCTCCCTCAACGTCAGTAAAACCAAGGAGCTTGTGGTAGACTTCAGAAAGAAAGACAGAGAACACAGCCCCATCACCATTAATGGAGCACCGGTGGAAAGAGTCAGCAGCTTCAAGTTCCTCGGTGTCCACATTACTGAGGAACTCACATGGTCCGTCCACACTGAGGCCGTTGTGAAGAAGGCTCACCAGCGCCTCTTCTTCCTGAGACGGCTGAGGAAGTTTGGAATGAACCACCACATCCTCACACGGTTCTACACCAGTACTGTAGAGAGCATCCTGACTGGCTGCATCACCGTCTGGTACGGCAATAGCACCGCCCACAACCGCAAAGACCTGCAAAGGGTGGTGCGAACTGCCAGAAACATCATCGGAGGTGAGCTTCCCTCCCTCCAGGATATATATAACAGACGGTGTGTGAATAAAGCTCAGAGGATCATCAGAGACTCCAGCCACCCGAGTCATGGGCTGCTCTCACTGCTTCCATCAGGCAGGCGGTATCGCAGCATCAGGACCCGCACCACCCGACTACATGACAGCTTCTTCCCACAAGCAATAAGACTTTTGAACACATGATCTCTCACGATCAACAATCACTGCACTTTATTAATCATCACTCTGTCAATATATTCTCCCAATTCAGTTAGTGTATATATATATTTATACCCGTATCTAGTGTATGTGTATTCTACATTGTGTGTATTGTGTACATTTGTTATGTAAATTGTTGTGTAAGTATGTGTACATTTGTTATGTAAATTGTTTTGTGTAAATGTTGTTATTGTAAATTGGTTTATGTCTCGTCACTGTCATTACTGCAATGTTGCTCGGAACTGCACACAAGAATTTCACCTGCTGTTGCACTCGTGTACACAGTAGTGTGACAATAAAGTGATTTGATTTGATTTGAGTATAACTCTAAATCTAAATTAATTTTAAATCTGAATATATTGTTATAAATGGACATTTTAAAATCTGAAGAGATATATATATATATAAATGAATAAATCATGAATGAATCAAATTAGTAAATAAATAAATGTTAATCTAATGAATCTGCCATCTTGTGAATCATTGTGTCTTGAGCTGAAAGGATAACATCATTTTGGTCCATTACTTGTGTAATCATAGTAGCCCAAGCTTTTTACTTTGAATGAGTTCTTTCTTTCATCATCCATAATAAAGACTGAAGTCCTTTTTTATTTCATAAATAACTTTGTTGAAAAAATAATTTTGTCATTTCTTGAATGTTAATGACAAGAACAGCTCTGAAAACAGATGAACAAGTTGAACTTGTCAAGAAGACATAACCTGAACAGCAAAGCATTGTGTTTTTCATTGATATCTTCAGCTAAATATTATGGTTTGGTGTTGACACAGTCTTGTCCCTGGGCATTAATATGGGCACCTCATCCATCTTGTCCCATTACTCATAAATAACAGATCAGGATGTATTGATTACTGGTGACACGTTTTTGTTATCAGCTCATTAATCAGGTCAGAAATGTATAAAAGTGTGTTTTATTTATTTTGAATGCTTTAGATTCCTAAGGTTATGTGTTTTTTATAGAAAGAATAAGTAAAACTTGTCACTGACCCTCATTTATAAATCCTAATCCTGACAGCTGTTGTAATGAGATTTATTTGAGAACTATTGTGCATGTTGGGATTTCAACAAAACCCAAACAAACTAGAATGATAGAGACATCGAAGAAATAATCGCAACATTTTACTTTATTATTACGTTTGTTTATTATTAATAAACTTCATTGGTCGAGAACATGACATGTGTTTCAACAAAATAACACAATCGAGACATTGAAGAAATAGTATGAAAGTTCCTTTTATTGAACACAGGAAATCAGCATTTAACAAAAAGCTCATTTTGATGATGTTAAACCGATATTCTGTTTGAAAGCCAGTCCTGTTGTTGTGGGAATGTGTGAAAAGTGCACGTGAGTGTATTGTATGTGTTTGCTATGCACTGAGAAAAGGCGAGGTGGAGAGGAAGAAGAGAACGGAGGCGTACAAAAGGCTCATTTTACTTGATAGCAGCAAGGATGGCTGCAATGATGGCCTCGAAGTGGGGCTTCACCTGCTCACCCAGCTCGTTCATCTTTTTCCTCAGTTCTCCGGACTTCACGCTCTCACGGAACTCCTGGACGCCCTTCTCTATCTGCTCCTTGTATTCCTGAATGTAGGGCTCCAGCGCAGTCTTCAGCTCCTGGAGATGCTCCGTCAGCTTTTCACGCAGAATGTCCATGATGGGCACCAGCTTGGACTTGGTCTCCTCCCAGTTGGTCTCGATTTTATTCTTCATGTTCTTCATCACGGGCTCCATCTTGGTCTTCAGCTCTTCCATCTGCCCACGGTGTTTGTTTATGTACTCCTCGAGGAAAGGCTTGAGCTCGTTGTGGTACTCCTGGAAATGCTTCTCCAGCACCTGCCTGAGCTCCTCGCGCTTGGGCTCGAGCTGCTTGCGGAGGTCCTCAATGTCCTTCGTCAGTTTCTCACGCATGGGGGCTGACATATCAATTGCCTGAGTGGCGAATGGGGTAAGGGCTTTGAAGCTATGCTGAAAATAGGTGTGGATGTTGTCTATGGACTGGCCCAGGAATGCCCTAAACAGAAAGAGACATGGTACGTTACGGTTGGCTGTCAGTGGGTCTATTGTTCTGTTAACACTTTATATGAAGTTTGTTAAGGGTTTATAAAGGGGTTCATTTAAGACTAATAAGTCATTTACAAATGCATTATAAATGTGCATGTTGTAGTTGTAATATGCAGTTGTAATATGCAGTTGTAGCAACATGTGCAAAAATAGTGAACATTTTAACGTACACTTAATCATACTAATATTAATACAAACATAAATGCCCTATTTCATGACTTATGTCACAATTCAGCAAAAATAGACAAATATAGATAGCAGATATAGAGATAGAATACATCACTTTGTGTTTATATTCATTACTGTAATATCTCGCCTCACTTGTGTTGTCACGTTGATGTCAAAAGAACAAGTTACCCAAAGTCCTCTGCAAACACACTTTTCAGGTCTTTGTATAATAAAGGCCAGTGACCATTAAACCATTATGACGTTTTATATACAGGTTTTTAATGTTTAGCAACTCTTTTATAAATGATTCATATGTGTCCACTTTACATTAAGGTACATTTCCATAGGTTACTGATGTTGAATAAGTGTTATTAAGCATTTATAACATTTGGGCTCACAATTTGGTAGATATTGCATGAAAGTTATTGTGCATGTTTTACAAGCAAATATCAATGATTTATAATGCATTTGTAAATGAATAAATGGTTGTTATAATGAACCCCTTTATAATCCATTAACAAAGGGGACAATCATGTGTTACCAACGTGTTTCTTCATAAAATAAACAGATGTGTGGGTTTACAGGTGAGAAATGACCCATTTTATTAATGTGTGTAATTTCTGACCACAAGGAGCATTAAATAGAAATCTGTTTGATTGAGCGGCCCATCATAACAACATTGTCTTTTCTCCAGCGGGACTTTTTATTGACCAATGGCAGACAGTCATTGTTTTTGTCATACCGGTGGTGCAACACTTCACCTCTAAAACATGTTCCACGTGTTATGTGAACAATTAACTGGTGCACTTTTTTTTAAAGAAATAAAAATGGCCAATTTTCATTATCAGATGAAATCTCTCGATTGCTAAATAAAGTCCTTCCCAAATGTTCTAAGCGTTTTATCACAAAAATGTCAGATTACCGAAGTAAAATGGTTGTGAAAGCTGGTTCATGTTTTTCTTTTAAGATTAATACCGTGCTACTCGTGGTGATAACTGCTCTGATGCTCTAAAAGAAAACATGGTGTGTTTCTTACTTGTAGTCTTTGAATTCTGTGCCATCGAGATGATTGAGGCTGTTGTGTGCGGCCTGCTTCAAGTTATCTGCATAAACCTGCACCGCCGACTTGACGTGATCCAGCTGTGATGGAGCTTCATCCTGCAGGGAACGCGCCTGGCAACCTGGAGAATGAAAGCAGGAATTCATAAACTTGAGTTTGGAAATAGAGGCAAATACAATTTGATGAACCCATGAGTTTCTGAAGCATCAAAATCATTTTCTTAATCAGTTTTTATCTCTTGGTTTATCCCTACAAGATTGTGTAAGATTTTAAGGCTTTCCAAAGAAATAATCTTCAATTAAGTTTCATTTTCTCTTCTTTTCTGATTTATGCAATAAGAAATATGTCAAATGTGTAGGAGAAGTAAATCAATTAAAATGATAATAAATAATACTAAATCAGTAGTATTTTTGTCTTGTTTTCCAGTAAAACAAATATATAAATATTTATGCTTATTACAAAAAAATCTAATATTTACCAATGAGGTTAAAAAGAAAACTTGATTCAACAGTAAAGCAAGTCTATTTTTTCTTACTCCTTTGGCAAATCGTTTTTTCTTGTTTGAAGCGTAAACCCCATACAATTTTGTCAATATCTCATCCCATTCTGCTTCTCTGGTGTTTTTTTCTTTTTAGGATGTTTAGATATTTTTCATGGAAAGCAAGACTGTAGAACAGAAATAATGTGGTTATATACCTGCCAGCAACACCGTCAGTGCGAGAGCTACAAACATCATCGTGGATCTGGGTACAAAATAAAAGATGGATTGTCAACATCAGATATTGCTAACATCAGTGAAGCAACTCACAATTATGGATACGTTTTAGATTTGTAACCAAAACAGTGAGCCTGAATAGTGGTTGTGGAATACATCACAATTCAATACATGAATTATTATGATATTGCTATGTTAGTACTATAATACAGTGATAACTGAATTAGAGAAGAGCATGCAACCAACTCAAACTGTTCTGGACTGGTTCGCTGTACGGAATATGTCAGCCTATTAGACTAGACTCTAATTTATCCCAGATTAGAAAGAGTTTCAAAGACTTCACAACCAGATTAGCTCTCAACCATAATCTGAAATCCGCTAGATTAACTCAAACACAAAGATGGTAGACCTGGATAACCGAGCGGACTTCAATCTAAAGCCTGATCTTACTTTCAGGCAGCTGAGGAGCATAACGCTTGAAGACAATGTATCGTCACATCTCAATGTAATGCCAACAGAAAGTTTCCTGATAGCAACATTTACAAAGTACAATTCAATACAAACTGGTTTAGTTGCTGACAGTCCAAAACTCCCCAGTGGTTTCCAGAGACAAACCCTGACCCAAGTTAGAAACGGAGTCTTACCTGTTGATGTAACTGATCTGGGAGAGACTGATGAACGGGGGCAGATGTATCTCTTTTATATGGCTCAGGGGACTGGTGGGGGGTATGTGGAGGTGACCCTCACCCCCTTCACTCCTCACAGGAGGGTTTAAAGGTCACCTGCTGAGAGGACGGGGGAGGTCCACGTCAATGCAGTCATGCACACACACAGTAGTTTGCATATAGATTTAGTCATAAAATCATATACAAGCATGAGGCATGTCTTTCAGCCACCTACGCAATAAGTCAATGATAAAGTTAAAATGTGTGGATGGATTTATACCTGCTCTGATCATTCAGAAATACTTTTCTTAGTGTAACCAATAATGTGGATTACATCAGTCATGTTAAATCATATTCTTGTCTTGAATACAACCAGTTAATGTAGAGCACACCACATACTGTATTTTTACTGTTATTATGTTAGCACATTTTTAAGTTTCCTGACAGAACATTTTACAGTTTAGGCTTATTTCACTTACAGCTCACTCGCCATTCTTTTACTTACGTTCCTGCTTTCGGCTTTCAAAGATTTTCTTTCTTCGTGTCATGTTGCTGGGTGTTTCTTGGCAAGCGGTGCCATGAGCCCCATTTTCACCATCTGATACTGTGTCAGATTATTTGATCATATTGTTCTTGACACAAAGAATGAAATTGAAAATGATATGTTGTGGTGTGGTGCAATGATATTTTGTAGCTAAGGCCATTATTAGTCATTTTCTGCACTAACCTTCATCCCTGTAACTTTAAACCCCAAAACATTTTGAATATAACAGGGTTGACACTAAGCATGACTTGAGAGTAAAATGTCATTGGTAAAGGATATTTTCAGTTACAATCAACCCTAAAATGTTGTTCTGGCACCTCTGATTCTATTGTTTTATTGAACTCTGCTGCTCGTAGAATTCCACCTCGTTACTAAACCCATTTTAACCTCTGATTACAATGTGTGATTTCATACAATACACTATCAGTACTACCAGAAGTCATTCAGCTATCTATTATGTGATTGGGTTGAAATACACTAAATATATATATATATATATATATATATATATATATATATATATTATGATTTCGTAACAAAATTGAGTAATCTTAAATAACATACAATTTAAAAAACTCAATAATTTAAGTCTTACTGTATTCATTTAATTTTGTGAAACATTACATAATTCAATTTGATTGAACAAAATGTACTAAAGATCTTAAAAATAGGCTAAAATTGTAGATTTTAGAGTTATAGAGTTCAGGCTTATTTCACTGACCATTCATGTTACTGTTCTCTGATGTGCTGTTGCACATTTGAGAAATAAATCTTTAACTTTTATCCTTTAAGGTCATTCCCATCACTTTGTAAACTGTTATAAATTATTATAATTATTATAAAATGATTTTGAAAATGTTCCTTTCTTAAAGGAAACAATGCCATTTGCCCCATTTGATACTGCGTCACATTATTTGATAATAATAATGTAACGTGATTTAACAGCCTTTATCCCACTCGGAGGCTCAATTAGCCCGATAATAATAATAATAATAATAATAATAATAATAATAATAAAACTAATAATAATAATAAGAAGAATGTGTTGTGGCTCAATGTTATTTGCCAGTCAAGAGCGTTACTCGACATTTTCTGCACTAACATTCAACCCCGAAACATTCTGAATAGACAGAGTTACATTCACAAATTAAGAAATGTCATCGGTTACTGATCATATTTCAACTCCAACATGTGATTTATTACAATGTGCATCAAAACTGTTCAACTATTCAAATTGTGAGTAAATGAATTACAAATTTACTGTGATGGGGTTGAAATAATGAAGTGTTGTAGAGTTAATCTTGACATTAGTAACAATAAAAAACGATCGATGCTTTGCTGTAGCCAGAAATGTGTTGTTTAAGAATCAGCCACTGAAATAAACATATTTGATGAGCACTGATCTCAATATTGAGACGTGTCCTCCAACGTTGGTTATGGCCCTGGTCTTTTGGGCTGAGATTGGAAAATATAATTTCAGCAGTAATCTTCTCAAATAAATCGATACAAAACATGTAAACAAATGTAACAATTCTCCTTAAGGTTTCAAGCACAAGTAACACAGTTTGATAATGGCCCTGCATGTAGTTAAACAGAAGTACCT
The DNA here is from genome assembly GCA_032164185.1 of Moxostoma hubbsi. Taxonomy (NCBI): domain Eukaryota; kingdom Metazoa; phylum Chordata; class Actinopteri; order Cypriniformes; family Catostomidae; genus Moxostoma; species Moxostoma hubbsi. The sequence goes on from JAVLUX010000030.1 coordinate 1,704,523, forward strand.
AAAATGTGGATCCATTTCTGATCCAAAGGTTTTCTCCATGTAAAACAATGCATCTTTTGAACTCTGTGATCTTATCTTTCACTCTTTGACACAAAGGGACACATTGAACACACTGAGAGGTCTGCAGTCTTCATTCTCACCTCATGTGGAGTCATATGTTTGGGCAATAGACACCAGAGACAAAGAGTGTGAAGAGGCACAGGACAGTGACTACTGAGGTGAGATAATTAACACGGGCTTCATAGATACAACATTTCGTCAATGGCACACCACATGTTTGCCTTTTGTCATTTTGAGATTACAAAAACCAGACAGACCTGTCCAAAATGGCAGCATAAAACGTAACAATTAACATTAACTACACAATTAAAAACAAGTCCTGCAAATTTGGTAAATAAAACAAAATAAAAAAAATGTAAGCTAACTATACTGTACATTTAAACAGATGCTATAAATCAGCAAGAAATGAAAAAGAAATCATGTAAATCAGGGTTTTAAACTGCATTCAGACACACCGCAAAATGTACAATGGAAAACCGCAGTTGCAAATCATTGCAAACCTCATACTGCAACCCTATCTCGCAATAAATACGAAAAAATCCAAGTGGTCTTGTGATTTGAGCATATGCTGTCAGCCCATCTGAGTAGGACTTTAAGTCAACTAATCCAGCAAACACACAGTGTCATTTGTTCAGAAGAAAATCAATGTTGGAGTTCATCTCACATGTGTCTCTTTGGCTTTTCTTTGTAGAGAGCAAAACTTAAGTGAATGTCCTCTCTGATAAGGCTGTGCCGGGGCATTCGGTCCAGGCTCTGCTTTGTGAGGAGGATGTCGTAATCGTTCCAAGTACAGAGAACGCTACCAAATGCTGTTAAACAGCAAATGGGGCAAAGAGTCACTTGAGCTGTTGGACATTTATGGACTTCATTGAAACAATCATTATAGGATGGAGCAATTCAGATGTTCATATTCTTAAGCTTAATGAGCATTATTGTGCATTAAAGGAATGTTCCGAGTTCAATACAAGTTAGACTCAATTGACAGCTTTTGTGCCATAATGTGATTACAACAAAAATGATTTCGAGTCATCTCTTGCTTATTTTACTTAATAAAATATTAAAAACAAATCTGGGTAACAGTGAGGCGCTTACAATGGAACTCAATGGAGGACGTTTCAAAAGTATTGCCACAGATGTAAACATTATATATGTTAACATGATTTTACAGTGATAAATTTGCTTCCAGGCTACAAAGTGATAATAGCACATCATTTAAACGAACAGATGTGTTTAGTAAACTATTGCATCACTCTAAAATCATGTGTATAATGTTGGTTACACGTTACAATAAGGTTCCATTTGCTACCAATCATTAAAAGTTAACATGAAATAACAATGAGCAATATTAATAAAGCTTTTAACGTCATTATTTTGTTTGATTTATGCTTGAAACCAGTAAAACTGGAAAGTGGGTAAGAAAAGTAAACAATTCAAAGTTTATATTCTCTAAAAACGTTCGCTAATAAAGTAAATTATATTAAAGTAATATATAATTTGAAGAATTCTATATTTTCCTTTGAGTTTTTATTTATTGAGTGTTTGTGGTCTGAATAATGCCTTTGGACATCAAGAGCCAGTTCATCTTCTGGAAACATCTATGCAATGATTCATTCACTGTGAAACAAATGAAAGCTGTGTCTGATGTTTTTATCTTGATCTAGTCCTGTATTATATTGTCACATAATGAAGAAACAGTTTGTAGAATTGAAGGAATTGTGAGTTTATCAGCTCCACTGATAAAACTGATGTTGTATTAGAAGACAGAAGATGATCAATTACACAACAACAGCTGTTGATTACAAACCTCACAATGCTGTTTAATAACCAACAAATATAAGCTGAGAGACACAACAGACTGATTAATTACAGAACTCAAGGCGCTTACCTCTCAGAGTTTCCACATTGGACTATAGTGAAAGACTCTTGCGCACCAGCTACTGTGAAATAGGGATAAATACCCCCGCTTGGACGCTATTTTTCCACTGAGAAAGATGATCTTCAGAAAGCTGACAGCATCTCTGCTTGGGTGTGGCAACAGGTGATCACACAGGATCGCTCTCTCTCTCACTCTCTCTCTCTCTCTCTCTGTCTCTCACTCACACATACACACACACACACACACACACACACACACACACACACACACACACACACACACACCTCCTTGTTTATCCAATAACTTGTTCGAAACAACACAAGCCGTGATACTATTTCTGAAGTGACATTTTTGATTTACTAACAGACTCTTGGACGCATAATTTGTTTTGAAACAGCAACAGCAGATTCTGATCCGTCATGTAATAAAGTAGTTCCATGCACAAATGCGTTTTTATGACCGTACTCAGTTTTTCATAATTTTTAAAAAAAGTACTTGTTCATTGAACTGTTGTATATAAGCAATATCACACTCGCAATCATACTATATGACCCTAAGTCAACACTACTGTGAATACCTACAACACTCGACCTGCCGCTGAATCACAGCAGTGCTGATGTAGGGCCATATAGCACAATTGCGAGTGTGATATTGCTTAAATATATATATATATATATATATATATAAACACAATGTGTTCCCAATAAAAATGCACTTCATTTCAAATGCTATTTCACATTTACACAACCCATGTGTAACAGAATATATTGTGATAATATGCATTACTGTTGATGTCTTTTGTTCCTGTATGTAGCGACCATTAACTGAGCCTCTTCCCTTCCTGCTGATGTCACTGAACCCTTTGAGCTCTTTCTCACTCATCTTTATGAGCCCTGTAACACTTCGTCTCATTGTACTTGATCCTTCTGTTCTCTCCTCACTGCATGTGAATGAGTGATTGTACAGCTCTGTGCTGAGATCAGAGTTCAGTTGAGTGGCCATTAGTTCTCACCTCTCGCCTAGTGTGAGCGGAGACGACTCGGCTGTTAGTTTGAAGGATGGATTATGGCCAGAGCTCAGACACCTACAGTGGCCCAACATCTGAACAACTGCACTGCAAATATAAAATCGATATTGATGCTCAAGCTTGAATGTGTGCAATATACTGCAAAGCTACATGTATTCAAGCTTTATCAAACACTCCACAAGCTGCATTTCCAAAATATGAAGGTAAAATTGCAAAAATCTATGGTTGTAATTATTTTTCTTTATTCGTTTTTCAGGCGTAGTTTTGATCAAGTTGATGTAAAGGGGATCAAAAACTGTTCTATCACTGCTTCAAACATTGCCAGAAATATCATTAGGATCTATTAGTAAAATATGTTTTATTCCCTTGACAAGATCACAAAGAGCCAAGCATTGATATTGAAGATATATCAAATCAAATCAAATCACTTTATTGTCACAATATACATGCATACACACACTACCTGTCAAATCTTTTGAAACACTTGACTGAAATGTTTCTAATGATCTTAAAAATCTTTTCGATCTGAAGGCATATGCTTAAATGTTTGAAATTAGTTGACAAAAATATAGTTGTGCCATCATGTTAATTTATTTCATTATATCTAAAATTTTATAAAATACACGTTTTTGAAATTGATGACTTGGACCAAATAATAAAGAAAAGTAGTCAATAAGTGCCCAAAATAGATTGCAACTCCTTCAATACTTCTTCAAGAGTTAGTCACATAGATGTGCTTGAAGAAACGTTATTATATTTGTAAGAACAGACAAAAGAAAAGCCGTCAACGCTCATGTCTGATTCACTGTTTGTTCAGAGGCGTGCAGCACGAGTCTCGTGAAACAAGTGCATGTGAGAGTTATCACTCCATATTTCATTCAACTGAAAACTGTTTGCAATGACAGTTGTATTGTCATTTGAAGAAGACACTTTGGGATTTATTTTGGGCTATCAGAATGAATACATGTTGTTTTTTTTAAAGTTAGAGAAGCTGAACTTTATAGTAATGGAAATATTTTGTGCTGAACATGTTAAAAAACAATAATAAATGTACCAAGACAACCCAGAAATACAATGTTCTCAAAGCCACGAGTCTAAAGAAGTTACGCTTCAAATGTGAAGATGATGGAATAATAAATGAGGTTCCTGCAGCTTTAATCTCTGTAAAATCTCTGGAAGTGTACAGAGTCAAATTAAGACTACGACTCTCAAGACAACACACAATCTGACCGCACTGCTCGACTATTATGAATAAAACTACGCCACATTTTAAAAAATAAACTTTGGAGATGGGCTGGTTTTGTTTATGAGACTCTAATATAGATGTGCCTTAAAAACACATAAATATACAAAGAAAAGAATGCGAACATTTAATGTGTTGCCATGACAACATGATTTAAGCAATCAAGATCCCTTCACAATTTTACATCAGCGGTGTCCAAAACTGTTTCTAAATAATTTTGAAGTGGTTTGGGTAAATTTGGTGGTGTTGCTATGACTGTGACTCATAATAGCCGCATCAATGTGATCAGTCTCTATTACCAAATATACAGCTGAATTTTCAGCAAAATCACACAATGCACACAGAAGGTATAAGCATTTCCTGTCTCCCATTTTTCTCCATAAATGTATTGCTTTGCATGGCGACGCCATTGAAAATATTAAAAATCTGTTCACAATTTAGCATCTAAAATATCTTGGCATGGTTGCACAAATTTGGTGCCAGTCAAATGAATCCCCTAATAGGAGTATTTAAAAGTTCAGAGCCCTCAATTTTCTGAAAATCCAATATGACCAACTTCCTGTTGGTTGTGCTAATGACTGTAAGTATAAAAGCTGTTTGACTTGATAAGAACAATATATTTACCGAACAATACCAAGTTTGGCGAGTCTAGGTGAAAATGGGGTTGCTACAGAGCCCCTGTTACATGCCCATTTTAAAGGGGGGTGCTACAGAGCAACGCCGTATGCCCATATGCCCAACTTTTTCCCAGTCCAAATGACCGACACCTGTGTATGCAAAATTTCATGCAATTTTAAGCATGCCAAGCGCCTCAAAAACACCCAAATATAGGAAAGGAATAATAACAATGAATGTGTTGCCATGACAACAGTAGTTAAGACATCAAACATTCCTTTTTAAATTTTACATCAGCAGTGTCTTGAGATCATTCTAAAGAATTTTAAAGCAATTCATCTAAACACAAGAGGACCATTTTGCATGTTTATTAGTTCTATCGGGAAGACACGCAGGCTTGAGTGAGGTTTAAGATGCCATTTATTTGATGAATGTAGAACAGAAAAGTAATGTCTCTCTTTGGCGTAGGTCCGTCCGGCGGTCCGAGGGAGTTGTACTCGGAACCATCATATCCTGCCGGAGATAGGAGGCAGGGGCGAGGAGCCTACCCCCGTGCGGGACGGGGCTCAACTGGTGGTGGTGGGGTGGTGGAAGTTGCCGTGTTGGCGCACTGAAAGAGCAATGTGATAGATTGTGAGCAGACTTATAAAGCAATGGCTTACCTGTGATTGGCTAGGAATTACCCAGCTAATGGTGTGATGATGTACAGCTGCTAGTCTTCCCGCTAGAACTATGCTGCGCTCACATGTCCTGCTAGTTACAAATCAAAAAGGGAAAAAGATGAAATTGGACTTGACCACATTGTGCATCTGGATATATTCCAGGTTCTCCAACATTTGATCATTATTTGATGAATTACTGCTGATATGATCAGTTGAAAATGTTCACAAACTTATCTTTTAAACAAAATCAATTTTACCATCTAATTTCATTCATGGTAATAATGGGATAAATTGTGCCAGGCCATTTTTGTAAATGAAGCCCTATCTACAATGAGCCTAATTTACATAGAAAGGAGGGATGTTTGCACCGAATGACAATGACTTCATTTAAATACTCGAAATGCAGCACAATTTCAGTGCTGATTGAGCCAACTAAAATGGATTGTGGGTGGTTAGTAAACAAGATGCAGACATTTTTACTGAAATTCCTAAAGCAAAAGTGCTTAGTGAATCTGCCCCATACGGTTTTGCAGAACAAAGACTTGGAAGATTGATACATTTGAAGTTAATTAGACTAAATTAAATTGAAATTTAGCTTAAATTAGACTAAATTTAACGCTTATTTACAGTAGAAACTTTAAACAGTTGTTGCAGGTTTGGTATCTGATGGTTAGATGACATGATATGATGTATAACTTTGATTGTAACTTTGGGTTTATCTACAGTGTTATCTACGGTATGCAGCGCATTCTGTATTCTGATGTTCTAGTAAAACTAGGAGTAATAATACACAATGGAAACATAATGATGAATCTCTTGAGAGCTGCACTTGTATAAAATACAATAACCACAACCCATGACCCAAATACTTTACAATAATGAAGCTTATGAAAAACTGAATAAAGAAGACTGTTCCATCAACAGGTAAAGCCCTTAGTTCTTTTGACTATTTTACCTTTAATTGTCTTTAGTAACCTTTGTTTAGTTACATTTTACTTAACTCAAACAGAGCAACTCAGTGTCATGACTTAAGATATATATATAAATATATGTTTAATATATTAAAATGACTTTTTCTACATTATTAGGGTAGGGATTTCTTGCTGGTGTCCACTGCTAACATGTTAAAACAAATATCTATTTTAAATTATATACTATTTGATTAATGATGGCAAACATGTCCTAGAGAAATGACAGTTGGCTTTTTTACTTGGTTGAGCAAGTATCCTTCAAGTATCATCATGGAATCTACTGAGCATGCCCTAGCAACCATTTAGAGCACTCTAGTAATCAAACCTCATTGACTTCCATCAAAATGCTTAGATGGGGATCTCAGGATCAGAACATAGTAGAGACTTCAAGTTTCATTCATTTGACTCAGACAAAACAAACAAAAATCACATTTTGGGCAATAACTGCGGAATCATTTTGCTTAAAAAAATATGGATTCAATCACTGGAGTCATATGGCTTAATTTTATGCTGACTTTGTGCATTTTACAGCTTCAAAATTGTGGTTCCCAATTTTCAACTATTTTAGTTTAGGCATGATCTATTCTGTCAATTTGTATTATTTGGCATCCAGTGGATCATTTCTGTCAAATTCAAATTGTTTTTTTTATTTCTTCAAATGTGCTTGAACCCCGATGATTGCCGCTTGCGGCTATATTTATTATTATTAGTAATATTATTATTTTCTTGATACATTTTTGGATTAATATATCCTTAAATATCTTTTTTTATATTATTAGGTGACATTTTCAGTAAATATTGATATATGCAATTAATTCGATAAAAAGGTTTTATCAATTGACTGACCTAGTTCAAATGTATCGCCTTACAAGTCATGCAACATAGTAAGAGTGTTTAGATGTCATAAGATAGCATTGTGCGTGGAACAGGGTTAAAAGTAAGTGTTTATGAACTGATTATCTGCCATTTTACTTGTGTGAAAGTGAATAACAGTCATTGATGTTTTTGATCCACTAGTGGTAATTTCACCAGGAAACTGCTATGATATGTACAACCAGCAATGAAAAAATCATGACGGGACTCTATAAGCTCAGGTATGCACTTTATATTTGATCCTTTTCTCCATTTGACTGAAACACAACCCCTAAACCCGACACATCCCCTAAACCTTACACACCCCCTAACCCCGACACAACCCCTAACCCCGACCCGTCCCCTAATCCCTGACACGTCCCCTAAACCCGACATGTCCCCTAAACCCAACACGTCCCCTAACCCCAACACAAACCCTAAACCCAACACAAAACCCAACCCCTAACCCAACCCCTAAACCCAACACAACACCTAACCCCAACACAACCCCAACACAACCCCTAAACCCAACACAACCCCTAAACGCCACACAACCCCTAAACCTAACACATCCCCTAACCCCAACACAACCCCTAAACCCAACACAACCCTTAAACCCAACACAACCCAACACAACCCTTAAACCTAACACATCCCCTAAACCCAACACAACCCCTAAACCCAACACAACCCCTAAACCCAACACATCTCCTAAACCCAACACATCTCCTAAACCCGACACGTCCCCTAAACCCCACACAACCCCTAAACCCGACACGTCCCCTAAACCCAACACACCCCCTAAACCCAACACAACCCCTAAACCCGACACATCCCCTAAACCCAACACAACCCCTAAACCCAACACAACCCCTAAACATAACACAACCCCTAAACCCAACCCAACCCCTAAACCCAACCCAACCCCTAAACCCCAACACAAACCCAACACAAACCCTAACCCCAACACAACCCCTAAACCCAACACAACCCCTAAACCCAACACACCCCCTAAACCCAACACAACCCCTAAACCCAACACATCCCCTAAACCCAACACAACCCCTAAACCCAACACAACCCCTAAACCCAACACAACCCCTAAACCCGACACGTCCCCTAAACCCGACACGTCCCCTAAATCCGACACATCCCCTAAACCCAACACAACCCCTAAACCCAACACACCACTAAACCCAACACAACCCCTAAACACAACACAACCCCTAAACCCAACCCAACACAACCCCTAAACCCAACCCAACCCCTAAACCCAACCCAACCCCTAAACCTAACACATCCCCTAACCCCAACACAACCACTAAACCCAACACAACCCTTAAACCCAACACATCCCCTAAACCCAACACAACCCCTAAACCCGACACATCCCCTAAACCCAACACAACCCCTAATCCCAACACACCACTAAACCCAACACAACCCCTAAACACAACACAACCCCTAAACCCAACCCAACCCCTAAACCCAACCCCTAAACCCCAACACAAACCCAACACAACCCCTAACCCCAACACAACCCCTAAACCCAACACAACCCCTAAACCCAACACAACCCCTAAACCCAACACATCCCCTAAACCTAACACAACCCCTAAACTCAACACATCCCCTAAACCCAACACAACCCTTAAACCCAACACAACCCCTAAACCCAACACGTCCCCTAAACCCGACACGTCCCCTAAACCCGACACATCCCCTAAACCCGACACAACCCCTAAACCCAACACACCACTAAACCCAACACAACCCCTAAACACAACACAACCCCTAAACCCAACCCAACACAACCCCTAAACCCAACCCAACCCCTAAACCCCACACAACCCCTAAACCCCACACAACCCCTAAACCTAACACATCCCCTAACCCCAACACAACCACTAAACCCAACACAACCCTTAAACCCAACACATCCCCTAAACCCCACACAACCCATAACCCAACACAACCCCTAAACCCAACACATCTCCTAAACCTGACACGTCCTGTAAACCTAACCCAACCCCTAAACCCCACACAACCCCTAAACCTAACACATCCCCTAACCCCAACACAACCCCAACACAACCCCTAAACTCCACACAACCCCTAAACCTAACACATCCCCTAACCCCAACACAACCCTTAAACCCAACACAACCCCTAAACCCAACACATCCCCTAAACCCAACACATCTCCTAAACCCAACACAACCCCTAAACCCAACACGTCCCCTAAACCCAACACAACCCCTAACCCCAACATAACCCCTAACCCCAACACAACCCTTAAACCCAACACATCCCCTAAACCCAACACATCTCCTAAACCCAACACGTCCCCTAAACCCAACACAACCCCTAACCCCAACATAACCCCTAACCCCAACACATCCCCTAACCCCAACACATCCCCTAACCCCAACACAACACCTAAACCAAACACGTCTCCTAAACCCGACACGTCTCCTAAAGCCGACACGCCCCCTAAACCCAACACGCCCCCTAAACCCAACACACCCCCTAAACCCAACACAACACCTAAACCTAACACAACACCTAAACCCAACACAACCCCTAAACCCAACAAAACCCCTAAACCCAACACAACCCCTAAACCCAACACAACCCCTAAACCCAACACGTCCCCTAAACGCAACACAACCCCTAACCCCAACACAACCCCTAACCCCAACACATCCCCTAAACCCCAACACAACCCCTAAACCAAACACGACCCCTAACCCAACCCAACCCCTAAACCCGACACGTCCCCTAAACCCAACACACCCCCTAAACCCAACACAACCCCTAAACCCAACAAAACCCCTAACCCCAACACATCCCCTAAACCTAACACAACCCCTAAACCTAACACAACCCCTAAACCCAACAAAACCCCTAAACCCAACACAACCCCTAAACCCAACACAACCCCTAAACCCAACACGTCCCCTAAACCCAACACAACCCCAACACATCCCCTAAACCTAACACAACCCCTAAACCAAACACAACACCTAAACCCAACACAACCCCTAACCCCAACACATCCCCTAAACCTAACACAACCCCTAAACCTAACACAACCCCTAAACCCAACACAACCCCTAAACCCAACACAACCCCTAAACCCGACACGTCCCCTAAACCCAACACACCCCCTAAACCCAACACAACCCCTAAACCCGACACAACCCCTAAACCCAACACAACCCCTAAACCCAACACACCACTAAACCCAACACGACCCCTAAACCCAACACAACCCCTAAACACAACCCAACCCCTAAACCCCAACACAAACCCAACACAACCCCTAACCCCAACACAACCCCTAAACCCAACACAACCCTTAAACCCAACACAACCCCTAAACCCAACACAACTCCTAAACCCCAACACAACCCCTAAACCAAACACAACCCCTAAACCCAACACAACCCCTAACCCAACCCAACCCCTAAACCCGACACAACCCCTAAACCCAACACAACCCCTAAACACAACACAACCCCTAAACCCCAACACAACCGCTAAACCCAACACCACCCCTAAACCCAACACAACCCCTAAACCCAACACAACCGCTAAACCAAACACAATCCCTAAACCAAACACAACCCCTAAACCAAACACAACCCCTAAACCCAACACAACCCCTAAACCAAACACAACCCCTAAACCCGACACAACCCCTAAACCCAACACAACCCCTAAACACAACACAACCCCTAAACCCAACACAACCCCTAAACACAACACATCCCCTAAACCCCAACACAACCCCTAAACCAAACACAACCCCTAAACCCAACACAACCCCTAAACCCAACCCAACCCCTAAACCCAACACATCTCCTAAACCCGACACGTCCTCTAAACCCAACACACCCCCTAAACCCAACACAACCCCTAAACCCAACACAACCCCTAAACCCGACACGTCCCCTAAACCCAACACAACCCCTAAACCCAACACAACCCCTAAACCCAACACAACCCCTAAACCCAACACATCCCCCAAACCTAACCTTTCTGCATTTTTACATTTTCAATAAAACATAATTTAGTATGATTTATAAGCTGTTTTCCTCATGGGGACCGACTAAATGTAAACACAACGTCAAAAATACTGGGTTTTTACTATCCTTATGGGGACATTTGGTACCCACAAAGTGATAAATAAACACACACACGCACACGCACACAATTGCCATTATTACTAAGATAAAAAGCTCTTCATTAATTCACAAAACAGTTTGTATTTATTATTTAAATATTTCTAGGCATTCTTAAACAATATTTTTTATGTATTTATTAAAGCCAGTGGATAATTTTATCAAACCAGTTAAAAATTAAAAGAGTTGTGAAGTTTGCACAAAGAAAAGCAATTGAAAACAATGATATAATAATAGAAAGTCAAAGAAATGTGAGCTGCTCATTTTAGACCAAAATAAACAGAGAATATTAAAATACATTGAAAACATATTAAATGTCCTTAACGGTGTACCTGAAACAAATAGTAATATATTTATTTTCCATTTCTGATACAGTTTCAAGAGGCCACTGAATATAAATATGATCCTTAAGACATATCATGACCCAAAAATCAATATACTAGTCTTGTTAAACATCCTTATTTGAAAAAATGAAATAACTTCTAACAACAGAAAATAAGCATATGTGCAATCATATTCCTGTTATTTAAAGTTTTCTTTTTACTGCTTACTATTATTATTCTTTTTCAACAGAAAATATATGACATGGGACAAATCTATAGACTTTAACTCCATGTCTATAACATCATAACTTTACAGATATTTTTACTATGAGTATCCGTCATAAAGAAACAGCGCGAGTATATTTCCTCATCATGCTCGTCATTAAACATGCACTTGTGGAATGAGTTCAACTTCAAGGCCTGGAACAGCTGTTCCAGACGAGAAATCATAAACGTGTTAGCCTTGTTAAGAAAAATATCGCTCTACAGTACTTTATATCTCCAATAAGAAAATAAAATAATTTTTCCATTAGAAACTTTCTAAAAGAAGCATTTTGCAGTGTTGTACACAGACAAAACCAAAAATACATACAACAGATGCAATTAATGAACACTGTACAAACAAACTTACACACTGTAGAAAAAAATGCTGAAATAACTTCACTGTGTCTATCCTATGATACTGAGCACTTACAAACACGCAAAGGACAACAAGCAAAGTGGTTAAAGGGCTGCTGTCTTAACCGGCCCCTGAACCAGAACACCCTTCACAAAATCAATGCCTTTATCAAATGTCTTTGTTCAGTAATAAAAATAAAGTATACTGCGGCTGTAAGCACTCAAAACCAGAACAGTCCTTGTATGTGTAAATCTTACAGAACAAATCAACATGTCCAGGTCATAGTTCACCCCCAAATAAAATATATATATATATATATATTTTCCCAAAGTCCCAAACGTTTCTCAAACATCTCATTCTCATAACTGTAATGTAAGAAAAAAAATAATTTTTGCAGCTGTTTATACTCAAAATCTCATTGTATAATTATTATTATTTTTTACTGTAATCGAATGATGACTGTTACAGTATGAGAATCTTATAAAAATTACTATTACGAAAAAGGGTGGGAATAATTTTTTTCTTATATAGTTTTGCGTTCTGTATTCCCTTAAATAAATGAACTACTGATTATTACAGTACCCGTATTGTAGTATTATAGCTGAACAATGATATTTGTAGTAAAACCACATTAAATCACAACATTTACCACGGTTTAGTAAAAATCATAATTTCATGGTGACCATAGTTCAACAATGGTTAATGTAGTAAAACTATGGCTAACCTTTATGATAATTAACTAGGGTATTACTACAGTAATCACTGTTTAAACATGGTATTTGTAGTAAAACTACAGTAAACAAAATACTAACCCAAGTAATACCAAGTAAAAATGACTATAGTCATGTTTACTATAATATCACTATAGTAAAACCATGAAACCCAAAATCATTTTAAAAGAAATAAATTCCCTTCGTCATAATGAGAATTACCGCAAAAAAAAAAAGAAAAAAGAAGAAAAGAAAAACAAATCTCAAAAGTAAACCTCCCAGATGCATTGCAGTAATGAGAATGAGATTTTTTATTAGCATTTTATTTTTGAATTTGGGGGAAAATGTACTTAAATATACATACAAATATATATATATTTAATTATTAAACTATTTTATATTAAAAAAAATAAATCATTCTGATTACCGCAATACATCTGGGCAGTTTACGGTTTTATTTTGTAATTATCATTATTCTCAATGGTGATTTTCATTCTCGTTCCTGTCAGTCATTATTGTATTAAAAAAAGCTATATTAATATCTGTCTAAATTAATTTCTAATTTAAATAAGATATCATTATTATTGCATTTTATTACAGTACGAGAATTAGATTTAATTTATTTTTTCATATTACAGAAATTTGAATTTTGGGAAAGATTTGGGAATTTAGGTCCATAAAATAATGTCACAATGCAAAAAAATCTTAATAGTCCTAAAATAGACTTACTGCAAAATATTATTTCTTAATTATAATGAAATATGACCCAGCATCTATTCATGAGATTCAAATGTATAAACGGTTCACTTTATTTCTGTGTCAGGAATTGTAAATGTGAATGTACAAACAAAATGTGTCTTCATTGATATGGTCATCACGTGCACTAATGGGGCTTTTCTACTGCACGGTACAGCTCGACTCGACTCTGCTCACTTTTTGGGGTTTTCCACTGTGTATAGTACTTAGTACCTGATACTTTTCTAGTACCATCTCGGTCGAGGTTCCAAACGAGCTGAGCCGATACTAAATGTGACGTCAAAATCCTGCAGATCACCGATTGAAACGGGATTATCATCACTACCAGCGTCACTGGATTTCCGAATCGGATCTGATACTGGATTTAAAGTTAGCAACAGCAATAGTGGTATCATTTGTTCATGGGACTATTGAATTGTGAAAGAAATGTCTGTGCGCAAAACCACACCATGGTCAGTAAACGAGGTGCAGACGGTCCACTCGTTAGCGACGAGCGAAACCAAAATGTCTTTCGGGAAGTGTCTCAGCTGTTGGCTGCACACGGATACCACCGGAACTACCAACATTGTAGGGAAAAGTAAAAAAAACTTACAAGTGAAAACAGAACCATCAATGAAAAGTGGAAGTGGTTCAACCAAATTGGACGCCATCTAAACCGCAGCAATGGGAGGGAGAGTGCCCTGGACTGAGGTTGATCCACGATGGAAGATGGTATGTTTTATGTTAACTCTATATTCTGCTTGGAAGCTTCACTTTATTTAGATGACCAGCTACTGGAAGCTTCTAAAACAACCAGGCCAATTTAACTGTTACAGTTGTGTAAAATCACCATGCAACAACTGCTTTATGCAGCACAATGAGCTAGTAGCTAACAGCTAGCGGTCGTGTTTTTATTTTGGTCAGTTTGTGTTGTTTTTAAGATGATGTCACGGTAGTAGAGGCGGCACAACTATGACAATCAGCCTGTATTTCCACCCACGTTGATGTGGTACTAAACTGCAGTGGCAATGCAAGCGAGTAGAGTTGAGGCGAGTCGAACCGTAACGTGCAGTGGAAAAGTGCCATAAGCTCTAGACAAGGCCAGCGGGGGCCAAATTGATGCCCTAAACAGAGGGGGGGTGGGGGGGTGGATGTGTGCGAGGTAATAATCTGATGTGGTGCAGGCTGTGAGGTGATCGTCTGTGTTCTGCGACTTCTATTAAAGTATAACATGCAAGGAAGGGCAGTCATTGGAGTTTCTGGTGCCCCGCCAGGTTCACAGATCCTCTGTGAGTGGGGCGCATTAATTTCGCCGCCCATATTAACAGATTACACCGTTTGCCCTTCGGCACCCCCCACCCTGGACAACAAATTTGGTGCCCTGGGCGAAACCCTCTTCAACACGCCCCCAAACAAGCTAGAACCGCTACTGGTCCAACTCGACCGCGCCACTCACGGAGGATGTGTGAACCCGCCGTAAAAGGCAACGTAACATGAGTAAGAGCAGTGGTACTGGCTGCAGTAATTCAACAGATACCACAGTGAAGGTGCTGGAGGGGGCGGGGCGACTCTGGTGGGTGTGGTCAGGGGCAGTGCTTAAGAGCAGAATGACACATCGTTAATATGCCTCTTTCTGCGTGTGCATCTGCTCTTGAATCTTCTGCAGCATCTCCTGCATCCGTCGCAACTGCAAAACAAGAACAAACACACAAACATGAAACTGACAAATCAATACTGACCGATCAATGAGGCCAAGAGATTGGCCGACAGGCTACATTGTGTCACGTGATCGAGTGGACAGTAGATAAATATTGATCAGATATCTCACATTAGCGACCCGGATGTCACATAGGCAAACGGTCAATAATGTGCCCGACTTCACTATCAGTATGTCATGATGCAAATACATGCTCACAATATGCAGGAAATCAATATCTTTGTTATGCAACGTATGTTTTTTTTTTTTAGGTAAAATCGATCCAACATCCTGCATGTGTCATCATATATCAATGTGACCTCAGCAATGCAAGGCTGCTTAGTAATTGTTACATTTAAGTAATGATTGAGTTCAAATGTGCATGTGTGTGTGTAAAATTTAAAGGGACAGTTCACCCAGAATCATTTATTTCACTCTCATGTAGTTCCAAGTAACAAGGGTGAGTAATTGATGACATCGATGAGTTTTCAGTTTTGGGCAAACTTTTAATGTCATCATTTTAGGGTTATTTGAAAAGGATGTCAGTTTCTATGAACAGCTGATGAATATGAGAATATTTTTTTACAGCTCATAGTAGTGATGTCAGTGTGTATGAAGACAGACGTGCAGTGTGAAATCATGTCAACAAGACTTTAATCTCAAATTCCAATGCAATAAATTCAGAACAGAAAATGACTATCATATATTTTCTTCATTGATTTCCAACTCAAATGATGTAGTAACTGGAACAGAATACTGTTGTTTAAAAGACACATCATTAATTCAAACACATTAATCTACTAATCTTCCAAAATATATTTATTTCATTACGGAGTACCTCTATCATTGAAACAAGTACAAAATACAAGAGAAACATATCATATGAGGTTATCTTTTGGGAAGTTGAAGGGAGAATTAGAGTGAATCTTTCAAAATCTATAAAGAACATGTCCAGGTCGTATTTGACCCCAAAATCTAAATAAATAAATAAAGTTTCTAATCAAATTGTCTTTTATTTTAGGACTCTAAAAGTGTTTTTTTACATTGTTAAATTATTTTCATGAAAATTAAACACAGTTTCCCCCAAAGAATTTCATTACTAATATGCATTATATATATATATTTATGTACAGTATGGTGCAAAAGTTTTGAGCACATAAGATGTTTCACAAAAACATTTGTCTTAAGATGGTTATTTATATCTTCAGCTTTAGTGTCAATAGGAAATATAAATGTTAGACTCCCAAACGTTACTTTTGCAAACAGGTTAGAATAGAAGAACAGGGAGCCCTGCAACAGATGTCATGACCCCCACAGAGTCCCCCACTGAACATCATATCAGTCTGAGAATACATGAAGAGACAGAAGTAATTGAGACTAAACAGATAGAAGAACAGGGAGCCCTGCAACAGATGTCATGACCCCACAGAGACCCCCACTGAACATCATATCAGTCTGAGATTACATGAAGAGACAGAAGTAATTGAGACTAAACAGATAGAAGAACAGGGAGCCCTGCAACAGATGTCATGACCCCACAGAGACCCCCACTGAACATCATGTCAGTCTGAGATTACATGAAGAGACAGAAGTAATTGAGACTAAACAGATAGAAGAACAGGGAGCCCTGCAACAGATGTCATGACCCCCACAGAGACCCCCACTGAACATTGAGTCAGTCTGAGATTACATGAAGAGACAGAAGTAATTGAGACTAAACAGATAGAAGAACAGGGATCACTGCAACAGATGTCATGACCCCCACAGAGTCCCCCTCTGAACACTGAGTCAGTCTGAGATTACATGAAGAGACAGAAGTAATTGAGACTAAACAGATAGAAGAACAGGGATCACTGCAACAGATGTCATGACCCCCACAGAGTCCCCCACTGAACATCATGTCAGTCTGAGATTACATGAAGAGACAGAAGTAATTGAGACTAAACAGATAGAAGAACAGGGATCACTGCAACAGATGTCATGACCCCCACAGAGTCCCCCACTGAACATCATGTCAGTCTGAGAATACATGAAGAGACAGAAGTAATTGAGACTAAACAGATAGAAGAACAGGGAGCCCTGCAACAGATGTCATGACCCCACAGAGACCCCCACTGAACATCATGTCAGTCTGAGATTACATGAAGAGACAGAAGTAATTGAGACTAAACAGATAGAAGAACAGGGAGCCCTGCAACAGATGTCATGACCCCCACAGAGTCCCCCACTGAACATTGAGTCAGTCTGAGATTACATGACGAGACAGAAGTAATTGAGACTAAACAGATAGAAGAACAGGGAGCCCTGCAACAGATGTCATGACCCCCACAGAGTCCCCCACTGAACATTGAGTCAGTCTGAGATTACATGAAGAGACAGAAGTAATTGAGACTAAACAGATAGAAGAACAGGGAGCCCTGCAACAGATGTCATGACCCCCACAGAGACCCCCACTGAACATTGAGTCAGTCTGAGAATACATGAAGAGACAGAAGTAATTGAGACTAAACAGATAGAAGAACAGGGAGCCCTGCAACAGATGTCATGACCCCCACAGAGTCCCCCACTGAACATTGAGTCAGTCTGAGATTACATGAAGAGACAGAAGTAATTGAGACTAAACAGATAGAAGAACAGGGAGCCCTGCAACAGATGTCATGTCCCCCACAGAGACCCCCACTGAACATCATGTCAGTCTGAGATTACATGAAGAGACAGAAGTAATTGAGACTAAACAGATAGAAGAACAGGGAGCCCTGCAACAGATGTCATGACCCCCACAGAGACCCCCACTGAACATCATGTCAGTCTGAGATTACATGAAGAGACAGAAGTAATTGAGACTAAACAGATAGAAGAACAGGGACCCCTGCAACAGATGTCATGACCCCCACAGAGACCCCCACTGAACATCATGTCAGTCTGAGATTACATGAAGAGACAGAAGTAATTGAGACTAAACAGATAGAAGAACAGGGATCACTGCAACAGATGTCATTACCCCCACAGAGTCCCCCACTGAACATCATGTCAGTCTGAGATTACATGAAGAGACAGAAGTAATTGAGACTAAACAGATAGAAGAACAGGGATCACTGCAACAGATGTCATGACCCCCACAGAGACCCCCACTGAACATCATATCAGTCTGAGATTACATGAAGAGACAGAAGTAATTGAGACTAAACAGATAGAAGAACAGGGATCACTGCAACAGATGTCATGACCCCCACAGAGACCCCCACTGAACATCATGTCAGTCTGAGATTACATGAAGAGACAGAAGTAATTGAGACTAAACAGATAGAAGAACAGTGTCTCGAATTCTCCAAGAAGCTTGAAATATCTGCTCTACCAACAACCAAGAGAAACAGATCCAGGTGTATCTTGGAGAATTTGGGCTGTTTTAAAGGCAAAGGTGGTCCCACTAAATATTGATTTAGCTTTTTATGTTTATTGGACTTTGTATGACATGAATTGATAAATGAAAACTATTTATGGCATTATTTTAAGAAATCCTCACTTTTGAAAAGTTTTTCACAAGTGCCTAAAACATTTGCACAGTACTGTATATATATATATATATATTGACATTTATTTTCAAGTATTTCATTCACATGCAAGTATAAATCATGGTTGTACTTGTTGTTGATAACTTAATTTATGCAGCTTTTAATGAATAATAATAATAATAATAATAATAATTAAAAGAATTGTGTCTGGACAGGATCATTTCCATTATTGCACAATTGCGGGGTATTTTTAACATTCCAGTAATGAGAATTTCTGAGTGAAATATGCTTAGCTGTTATCAAATTCATGGCATTTAAAGAACAACTTAAAGGGATTTAAGTCCTTTTTTTTACTCTATATTTCACATCTGAAAGTGACAATTAAAGTGGAGATTTAGAGTAGAAATAACGTAAATATTCCATCATATCACTTCAGAACACATGGATTAAACCACTCAAGTCTTATAGACTACTTAATACATAGATTATGTATTTTTTTGTGATTTTTGGAGCTACAAAGTTTTGGTCACCATTCACTTGCATTGTATGGACCTACAGAGCTGAAATATTCTTCTAAAAATCTTCATTTGTGTTCTGCTGAAGAAAGAAAATCACACACACATCTGGGATGGCATGAGGGTGAGTAAATGATGAGAGAATTTTCATTTCTGGGTGAACTATCCCTTTACTATTCTCAAAATAGGCTTAATTTTCTTCTGCAAAGTATCGTTTACATTTTTTAGTGGTCCAAGCAAAAATGTGCAGGAGTCCTGATGTAATAGTCCTGATTTTCTTTTACTTCTTCATTTGCCCTAAAAGTGTCTGGGCAGCAACTGTAAGGGCTAGAATCATTCCTTCTCCTCTGATTCCCCGAGTCAAAACAAACAAAATTTATATCTCCGACTTTAAGACCAATTTAAGCTTTTGAATTCCTCCTTGAACATTGATGCAATTCACACAAAATTTGGCTTATATCAACTAAGACCCTCATGACAAAATGTTATTTTAATTCATCAAATCATTCAGAAGATATAGGTTAATAAGTGAATCGGCCAAATGGCAAAAAAATGATTGGTGAATCAGACAAGTGGTCTATGAGGGGTGTAAAATAGTCGTTTTTTGTTGTAAATTTTAAATGGAGGACAAAACACCTACAAAGATCAACCATTTGAAGTTTTCCAAAAAACATACTTTTTCTAACTCTTATATTTTAGTCCAATTCACACACAATTTCGCAAGTATCATCTAGGGATGCTCATGACAAAAATTCTTTCAAACAACTGTTCAAGATAATGGTTGATAAGTGCATTAAGCAAACGCCAAACAATATATTGGCTTATATCTTCTAAACTGTTTGATGAATCGAAATTTTTATGATAGATTTTTTTATGAATGCCTCTAGATGATACTTGCAAAATTCGATGAGAATCTGACCAACGGTCTAGGGGAAGTTTTTTTTTTCAGTAAACTCAAAAGAGCGGAAAGAATACCCAAGATGTAACAAGAGTGCTTGGCATTGTAATGACTTTGCCCCAGACAAAAGTTTGTCAATTTCTGTCATTTTCTTCAGCAATCGCACTCGATAATTGCTGCTTGCGTCTATATTTTTCTATCAATTTTGGGGTTAAATATGACCTGGACATTTACTCTCATTATGGGATGCAGGATTAAAGTGCATCATCCCAGTTATGTGCAGGATTTCAAAACTCTAAGACACACTGAATACAAACGTTAAACACACGGCATATTTCACAGTGAGCATGTTCCATACAGCATGTGCTCAACTCTAACTGTCTGATCTCTGTCTGTTACACCTACAGGGGGCGCCACTGCTCCATATAACCCGAGTTGTAGGAGAGATGGGTGAAGGGTTCATTTGAGGTTCACATGGTTAAGTACACAGGCCGTTTCTAGCATGAACATCTATATGAAACCCTATGAGAAGCAAGCGGTGTCAGGACCCTTTAGGTTGCGGATCAGTATTTGGTTCTGGTTCTATGGGGGGCTTGTCGCATGGCTCTGGGTCGAGATGCTGCTCATGTTGCTGTATTTGCTCATGTTCGTCAGGGCAGGGAGAATGCTGTACCTCCTCGTCTTTCTCACGGATCAGCTTCTCCGTCTCGTTGTCAGTGACGCCGGTCACCATTGGAATGGGGAAGTCTGTGCCGCTCTCCCGGGTCAATTTACTGCTCAGAAAAACAAGCACACACAAGTAAGTTTTTTAATATCTCTAAAATATGCAGAGGATGAGAACTGTGAATATATTATATAAAATGTATAAAACATAGGCAATGCTCCCAAAATGCACCGTCCATGAATAGGGTACACACTGCGTTCCCAAATGTTCTTTGGAGAGAGAATTTTAAGATAATTTGCATTACATTATTAGATTACATCATTATCTATGGTAAAATTATGCATCAATTCAACACCCAAGAAAATAATCTCATTCCATTTTCTTAATTTTTACCCTAAATCTGCAGTCTGCACCTAAATCCTCATCTCCATGTCTCCAGACTCCAATCATTAAAAAAGCACAGACCAAACAATGGATCTAACAGTCATGAAACTCCTGTCCTTCCAGCAAGAAACTGACACCAGAGTTAGATTGGGTAGGCGTTGCTCTAAAAGACATCGTTTTGTTTCAGTCTTAATGAGCGATTTAATTGTGTTTGCCAAGAGACAAATTTGAACTCTTCTTATTAGAATACATTGATTATTCTCTCAGGCTTATCTTTTCCTTCTGCACTGCAGGGTACAGCATTACCCCCAATATGGCACCCAGCACACCCTCAGGAGAAAGGCATTGGCCCTTAATGTGATGACAGGAATGCCTTCTCAACTCATCATGGTCAGCCCGCCAAGATTCCCAATTCTTTCAGCTGCTGCTGCAGCTTTCCTGAGGGTCCTGGAGGTCCCTGCTATTGAGGACCTTCCGCTCCCTGCTTCTAAGTCTCTCGTTGCCTTGCAATTGCTTGAGTCTCCTACCTTTTCAGTGCCCCCTTTGCCTTGACCTCACCGGAGTCCCCTACTTTGCCACTGCCCTCCCCTGAATCTCCTGCCTTTTCATTTCCCTTGCCTAAGCCCCCTATTGCCACTGCCCTCATCTGAGTCCCATGCCTTGCCACTATCCTTGCTGGAGATCCCCTGTGGTCTACTGGTTGTCCGTCGTCTCCACCGGTGTCCCCTTAGGCTGTCATTGTTTAATTGGTCCCCAGAGCCTCTGCTAGCTCTCCCATGGTCTGTGGTCCATGGCATCTACCCAAGTCTCCTGGTCTGCCGGATCCCCTATGGTCTCCAAGTCCATGTTCTACACCAGAGTCTTCTGATGCACCGGCGCCCCATGGTCTCCCACACTGCTGGCCACAGAGTCCACTCCTTGTCAGGTCCAATTTTGTTTTCATTCTTGTGTTGGGCATCAGGAGGCTCCCATTAAGGTGGCATTTGTTCTTTTAAAAATATGTTATTTTGTAAATGAAAGGAGATGTTAGGTGGAATGACAGCCCCAGCCACCATTCACCTTCGTTTAATTTTTGTATCAAAATTGCAAGCCTTTTAAAATAAAGCAGATCAATTAATATTTAGATTTATCTCATGAACTGGACAGTCAATTTTTTTTAAGGTTAAGCTGAACATCTGTTGAAAAATGTACCCTTTTTGTACCCTATTTTTGGAAAGTACCAAAAATATTTTGAACAAAAGCACACTTTCACATACAAAACATTTCACAAAAAGAAGCTTGTGAGGTTGAAAATGATAAAACAATAGACGTATTGAAGTCAACCGTTAGTGACACATGTTGCTAGTTACAATGTTGAACTGTTGTTCCTCTGCTAGGACACCTGTGTGACTTGACTTCATACGTCCAATTAAAAATATCCAAGACACCAGTTGATTAAAAATCATTAAGCAAAAACGAAAAGCAAAGTCAGTTCTGAGAAAAGCTGAGTGCAGATCACGCTTGATTTTTTATGTAATTCAACAAAGTCTAGACAATTTTAAGTGTGACTTAAGTGCCCAATTACATTTTGGGGCCACTGTATATTCCTAAAAAAAGCATTTTTGGCAGACAATGAGAATACAAGTTCTGTGAATCAGTGCTGCCTACTTGCGGTTGCGCTCCTTCACCACCATGCGTGTCATGCTCTGAATGCAGTGCGCTCTGTAGTTCTCATAGTGAGTTTCCCGTGTCACATCCTTCAGATCCTGCATGTGTGTTCGTACCAGCATGTTCCTCAACTTCACAAAGTCACAGTGTGCTGGATTCTCCACTGTACAACACACACACACACACACACACACACACACACACACACACACACACACACACACACACACACACACACACACACACACCATTTAATAGTTGTTCTTTAGGGATGCTGTGCAGTGACATACACAGTAGTTGTCAACAGCTTTCAGGATCCAATCAAGATCCAAGACCATAACTGTGCATTTTATAAAAAGAAATATGCACAGTCTAATGCAACACTACTCATTTGCCCAGATGTTCTAGTATCTAGTAGGAAACAGCTGTCTGTAATAGAGGTCAACTGATATGTCGGTTTTACCAATCAATCGCTACCGTTAGTTGTTTTTTGGAACTATTGATTAATGGCAAAACTCTATGCCGAGAGTTGCCGACAGTAACAGTGACCTCTAACGGAAAATAAAATCAATCTCTGACTGACAACATTCATCCATGTTTTTATCCTCACTTCAACACAGATTTGGTTACTTTGATGACATAAATCAAGTGTAAAATCTTCATTGCTTTTTAGTTATTATTGAGCTTTAGGCTGCACTATTAATTGCATCTGGGATTTTATTTTATGTCTTTGCTGGTCATATTAAGGAAAGACAAATTTTTTTACATTCTATAAATCCAGTTGAAAAACTATAGGTCGATTAATCAGTTATCAATCTTTTCCACAACATAAGTTATTGTATCGGTCGACCTCTGGTCTGTCTCAGCTCATACCTTCTACAATTCCCCAGGGGTACAGACGGCCTCGAACCCTCTTGCCTTTCGCCTCCACTACTGTGTTACTGCCAATCACAGCGAAGGGAATGCTGTCCTACAGGAGGAAGACCAGGAATAATAAAACGAGTCATCTGAACTGATGTTTTATAAAACGGAATTCCCATAAATAGGGTGCAAAATATGGCTATAAACTCTTAAGATTCAATCTCAACAAATGGTCAAAAAGGAGGTGCTTAAACTTCAAAAACAGGACAGTAACAGGGTGGGACACGGTTAAATATGACATTTTTGATCATTAAAATATTTGTTAGATAATATTGTAACATATCAAGTTTGATCTGTTTGAACAGCAGATCTGAATATGATGTGTGAACCTTGAGCTCCTGGTCTTGTTGTTTGAAGTCCTCATCTTCATCCGAATCACAGTCTGGAAACTGATAGATCTTGATCCCGTACTGCTCGATCTCCTCTCGAATCTGTGTTGAGCAGGAAGGATTTGAAAGTGAAGTACACACACACACATCACAGGTTTGGTCACTCAAGTACTCGCCTTGATCTTCTTCTTCTTGACTTCAGTCGGGGTGAGTGTGTCCGCTTTAGCTAGCACAGGAACAATGTTGACCTTCTCATGGAGAGCTTTCATGAACTCCACATCCAGAGGCCTCAAACTGACCCAAACACACAGTGACAGCCGTCAAGACACACGATATCAACCACACAAAGAGAAATTGCCATTGTCATTATCGCTGTTCCATATCGCATGTTGTGTTGTTCCTTGCACACATGGGTTAATTCACACTAAAACAGCTCTTTGACTCCACTTGATTTCTGTTTAATGATGAAGGTCATGTTTGAGACAGCTGTAATGACACAGGTCTTCCAGCAGAGGTCACAGATACATCATTGATCATATTGTAATGTAGTGATATATAGGACAATGTCTAGATAATGCATCACTAAATTAAAACACATTATATATGTAGTAAGACAAAGAGAGCCATAAACACATGCAGTATATCCAATGACTAAACTATTTGAATATTAATTTGTCAATTTGAATTCTAGACATGACATTTAACAAAAATGTATTTTTTTTGTTGCTCATTTTATAAAGTCATCATTTAAATGTGGTGGACTGTAGCTGCATAGATTCACATTAAAAAAATCACTAGAAATGCACCGATAAGAACATTTAAAAGAGAGCCACAATGACACATAAATAACTAAAATATACAGATAAAAAAAAAAAAAAATTGATGCAGTTCAAAACAACAGAACTCACATTTTACATGAACTGTATATAATAAAACATTAATATTCATACTATACACTTAATTCAATGGAACTGTCAACCACTTCTATAAAAAAAAAAAAGCAAAGTTTGAACTAAAACCCTCTTTTAAATTCGGTATTATATTATAATGGATAGTGCTGTCCAGACCACTAGACGCGCTGAATGCAGACAATATTTAAAAATGCAGCTTTTTAAGGTTTAGTAACCGCACAAGGCCATATAGCAATTTCAAATTGAATTCAATCAATCGTGCAGCATTAATGTCCTGTATATCACACCGATGTCTCAGAAGACAGTCTGCTGGTTTATAAGTGTTTTGTTTCCCTCATCATGTAGCCTATAGGTTAGTGCCACTTTTACAACTGTCGAGTCCGTTTATGGCGGTTTGTCCAGATTAACTTGAAAGAATACAAATGAAATATTACATGTTCTTAGGAGTGCCAACCCCCACTTGAATTTACAGAGTTTTTACAAAATGTGTTGCTAAATAATTATAAATAAATACTGCACATAAAATATTGATTCAAGTCTAAACTAGCATACTTGTAGAGATCCGAGTGATAAGTGAAGAATGAAAGATATCACTTTATACCTGGATGTGCAGCCATTATTCTGAAATATACCACAGGTCTGATGAATGCTTGATTCTGATTGGTTCACAGATGTGTGCAATTATTTTTTAAGTATAAGCACGTCTATAAAGTAGTTCCAGGTCTTGACCTTATAACGGTGCCATATCACTTTGCCAAATTATTTCAGCCCTACAGGCTACCAACAAAATAACAACATAAAGTCATTGGTTCAAGTAAATCAGTTAAGAACATCAAAAAATGTCTAAAATATCCAACATTTATTTCAATTTCGTTTAAAAAGTGCCCTCGCGCTCCCTCCTCTCCCCACACACGTCGCAACCAAAAAAATATAGCTGCGACTTGATCAACAGAAACAATTTCTATTTTCCGAAATAACTTTATGTTTCAATATATTTTGCCCTAATCAGCCTCACATAGCTGTAGTGTAATACACCGCGGTACCCCCACCCCCGTTTCACACACACACACGCGAACACGCACACACGAGCACGCACACACAGCGAGAGAGAGAAGCAGCGCTAACATGATGTTTTTGAATTAGCAATGAAGACTTGAGCTGTATTAAAGCAAGATACACTTGCACATTACAACAGGTTCTATATTATCTGAGATACACTGGAGGACACACATTATACCCGCAACGCACACACTTGAGGCCCAAACATACTCGTGAGAGAGAAACATTCATGTCAGCGCACTCCTGCATCTCAGTAGAGATGAAAACATTTTGTTAAGGTTTATAACAGGAACATACCGATTTTGAAGCGATTTTACTTCCGACGAGAGCTGCAACAAAAAAGGTAATCCCAGAAGTAATCTCTCTCATTTTCGGTGTTTCTCACTTTTGATCCGTCAAATGTGAACTCTCACACATGCACAAACGCATTCCTCCAGCAAGTCCTCGAGAGCGCGAGCATCCGTTGCTAGTTCTAACGTGACGTTTTCAAATTAGCAACGAAAGCTCCCACTGTACTAAAACAAGACGCTGAATGTGGCGGAAGAAAGTAGTTCCACTCACAAGAGCCTTTTAGGGACAATATCAGAAACATTTTTAGATAAATCCCTGAATGCTGTTTTAAGGTGTGGTAATCGTGGTATAAGCGAAATAATTGACGACGGCCCGTTGAATTGTTTAAAAGGACTTGAACCAGCAAAATCCCAGTTGCCAGGCCTAAGCTTTACTGACTACGCCACACTACCACAAGGAAATCTCTCTTTCTTTCCTAGCGTTTGTCCCACGTAGGTGCAGGGTCCACTTCGTGATAGTCCACATATATATTTGATTTGGCACAAGTTTTACGCCAGATGCCCTTCATGACGCAACCCCCAGAGGCTGGGGGACTCTCACTCACACACATACGGGGCAATTTTTAGAGTCTCCAATTCACTTAACCTGCATGTTTTTGGACTTGTGGGGGAAAACGGAGCACCCGGAGGAAACCCATGCAAACACATGGAGAACATGCTAACTCCACACAGAAACATACTTGAGCCAGGACTCGTACCAAGGACCTTTTTGCTGTGAGGCGACAGTGCCAACCACTGAGCCAACATGCCACCCCCACAATGAAATCTAATTTGTGTGTATAACGCTGATAATGCTTGTACCCGTGACCGAAGGGTGAAATGAAGTACAGACAGCAGTGCACGCGATTATCCTGAATGTTCTTGCGGTTCAGTCCACTCTCGTCTCTGAAGTACTGCTCGAACTGCTGATCGATGTAATCTGCCACTGACTTCCAGCTGAAAAAACAAAACAATGAATAAATTACTGAATCAAAATAATGAGTGAAACTCACACAAACTGTGAAGAATATGTTATATTTAGCCCCAAAATCAATAGAAAGTTGCTTTGTAAAATGACTTTATATTTTGTTTAATAGTCCTAAAATTGGCTTCATTTAGTAAATATGCTCTGGACATTTTTTGTGAGATTCACCCTAAAGCCCTTTCTGTACCATTCAGTGTTATTGACAGCATCTCCAAATCCTGGGGTGTCCACGATAGTGAGTTTGAGTTTGACGCCCTTCTCTTCAATGTCCACTGTGTGTTTTGTGATCTCCACCGTCTGAGTGATCCTCTCTGAAACAAACACAAACATCATTTTAAATGACATACCCATTCTTGATATTAAAAAAAAGTCATTTCAAATAGACAAAGCCGTAATTATTGATATGCGGAACTGCATTTCCACCAGTTGAATTTCACATTGATTAACTCCAGTTCAAAGTGCAATTACAGATATCTAGAATCTACTGTATTTCTCACATAATGACATTGTTACAAGAACAATTGTCCATTCCTGTACTAGTAAAACTGCACATTTCTGATATCTTGCCATACTAGCTAACTTTTATATTTGCAATTCCAATGTTTTAAAATCATCCACGGGGACAAGGACACTCCCTTAATTGAAGAATCATCCAAATGACACATTTCAAGTTCATATTTTTACTGCATGTCAATACATTATTCATTTCGGCATTCATATAAATGTGAGAAACAGTCAGAGGTCAATCTTACCCTCAGCGTTGAGCAGTTTTCTGTCTTTGTAGAGATCTGTGAGGAACAGACTGTTGACCAGGGTGGATTTTCCTAAACCAGACTCTCCTATGAAGGAAAAACATCATCATTATAATCTACAACAACTGCAATTAATATTCGGAAATTTACAACACACACATTTGATCAAGTTTGTGAAGTCATGATGTTGACATTACCAGCTACCATTAAAGTGAAGTCAAAGCCCTTCTTTACAGATTTGCGGTGAACCTGATTCGGCAAAGTGGCAAATCCCACATACTCCTTATCTTGATCCTACCATGAAATAACAAGAGAGAGAGAGAGAGAGAGAGAGAGAGAGAGAGAGAGAGAGAGAAACAGAATGATCATCTTTTCTAAGGTGATTTAATACACATTCAGTGCCAAGAAATGTCAATCCTCAGTCTGCATGCGATTTCTCTTATTGCCACAGTTCATGTGAAACACCTGCAGGACCTGACCAAAGTTCTGGTAGTTTCTCTGTGGGAGGCAAGCCAGATGGGCCAGACTTCGCTTTAAATTGAAAAGGGGAAAGTGGTGGGGTGGAGTGTCGTAAATCCAAAAAGGATTTATGGAAGCTTCACCCCTTTAATTATAACCATTTACAAATGTACAGAAGACCACCAGTAGTACCCACTTTAAAACATGCCTCAAAGCTGTAAACCCATTTCACCCAAACAGGAAGTGACACATTAAAACACATTCAGATGGCTGTTTTTATTGTTGAAGTCAGATAACCTAAAGTTAGGATGAGGAGAACTAGTGTTGTTTAGCTGAAGCTCAAATTTTATTCAGAACTGATGAACTGCCCAAGAAACAAAATAAGATTCAAATAAAAATAAAATACTGCTTAGAAACCACATGGGTGGTACAGAGAGCCCTTACAAAATAGTACTGTGCAGTAAGGGTATCAGATGTAATGCTGTGGTACTTTGTTATATGCACGCTACAGAATGATTACCATGTTCATACCCCAAAGTATACGAGTATGATTCTCCAAGGTACTCCAAAGAAAGAATATATGGTGTTACCATTGCACCATGTCCAAAAAACTAAATGATTATCAAATTCATTAACTATGGTTTTAACATGTCACTCCAAGGAACCTAAACCCATGGTATTACTATGGTACTATGTCCATTAAATGATCAGCAGATTCATGTACCATGGTATTTACATGGTACTCCAAGGACTACCAGGGTAAAGAGCGCAATACGGCCCAACCATTTTTTCAGCCATGTTGGTTCCGGATGAATATTTCCCAGTCATTTTCTCTAAAGGGATTTCATAGAATTGTTAATGAAAGAGTTGTGTGCTATGAACCAAACCAACCAGGTCTGAGGTAAAGCACATTACAAAGTTGGACAAATAGACAAAGGTACAAGACTGTGTACTTAACGTCTTATAATTGGATGAACTACAATCCCATGAGGCAATGCAAATGACGTAATCGCAAGAAATACAGTATATACATATATTGATTTAAGTTGTTGATTACAAGTATAGAAACAATAATACAATTTTATGCAAGGTATTCAGATATACCAAAGTAGTCACAGTGAATCTTTGAAGTGGGCGGTCACTGCACAGCTCTTTTAGTGTGCATTTTTGGCAAGAGATTCTCCAGTTGGTGGATTTTTCTCTTAAAGATAATGGGAAGTGCAGTTCTTCACCAGGAAATCCCACTGATCTTGGAGCTCACAGAATGTCTGTCATTAAAGGTTTATAAATGATCAATTAACCAAATGTAGTAAATGAATGGGATTTTTACCTCCGGAACCAGGCTGTTGAACGTTATTTTGGGGTGTATGCATATTACATGTACTGATGCAGTCCATGTTATTCTGGTTGAAATCAACTCGTCACTAGTCAACCATTACCTCAGTAGAGTTGTATGGGTCAAATCGACCCCAGGGACTTTTAGGTCTGGAGGGGCTGATAGGAGACAGCAGGTTAAAATCCACGTGGCCCCGCTGAGCCATGTGTCTGGACTCGTGCTCTAACTCTCCCAGGGCCCTGGGCACCGTGGTGGCCCTCAGGTAGGTGGGTGTTCCCGGGCTGTGGGGTCTGCTATGCCCCTCACCCTCACTCTCGCCCTTATGGAGCCCATGGTGGGCAAACGGGTGGCCCTCTTTGGGTGGGTGATGTCCTATGATGTTCTCCAGCTCGGAGTCATCAGAGTCTTCCTTAGGGAAGTGCTGAAGATCAGGAGGGGTCAGGAGGGGAAAGGGTAGGAGCGTTTTTGCAGGGATCAGGGCAGAACATGCAAGCAGGGTCAAAAGAAGTGGTTTAATATGGGTGGGTAAGTATGTGTAGCAAGAGAAAAAAAGAGAATAGATCTATTTAATAGTTAATGCAAACACTGCATGCCCTTACAAAAGTTTAACAAGGTAACCTTAGTTTTCGCCAAAGTAGAATAGTAACTAGTTATTATTTCTACTGTACAATTTTAATATCAATATGGATATCCTTCAAGAATGATTTCAAGACAAAATGTGTGAATCATATTTTATCACAATTTAATTCATAAATAAATAAATTATATTTTGCATTAAGGGCCATTAATAGGGGCATTAATGTAATGCAAGAATAATCTATAATTACTGTAATACAGTAAATATTTGTGTCCAGACACAATTCAAAATTAAATTAAATAAAAAACTACCATGATGGATACATACAAAAGTACATAAACATTTACATTTTCAATAAACTTATAAAAGTAGGCTAAATTTTCTATATACAAAAATATGTCATTTATTTAAAAATGTTATTTATTTATCAATTTTATTTTATTTCTGGGGTGAATTATGAGCTGGACATGTTCTTGACAGATTTAGGGAGCTTTATAAGCTTTCAGAATCTTGTCATTGTTATAATCTTTTATTTATGTACTTGTTTAATTTTATGGCAGTGGTGGTTAACACGAAGTTACCACTGTTGTACTCATGTAACAGTAATTGTAGATATTATGGTATTTTTGTGGAAACTTAAGGTGAATGGAAAATGTATGTAAGGTACATTGACAAGGATCAATAAATATAAGAGAAAAGTACAGAAGTGGCAAAAGAACAGGAACTGACTAAACGTTAGTGTCCAAACAAGAGGAGTGTGAGCAGTACCAGCAGGCACAACATGGATGATACTGATACTCTCTGCACAGGTTACAAAAGCTTTACTGATAATGAAAGAATCAATGCTGCTGTGTCGAGTTGTGATATGAAAGTACAGGGTAGATCCTGCTCCATACACCCTTTAAAGACAGCACGTCTATAACACTTTGATGCATCACTGTGGAAGAGGACTCAGATGATAATCTTTCCACAGCAGATGGTGTACTGGCTGAGACACCGTTGCACACATTAGCGAATACATACATGTGACAGAAAGACCATTAAAGACGACCAATAATTTATTTCTGTTGAACACAATGACCACGTATACACTGCAAAGTTGAGAGAGACAACCACATTTGCAATTATTAATTGTTATTGGGAACAAGCAAACACACAATTATGTTATCAATAGCGGGTCACTTCCACGATTTTAAATGTTTGCATTCATATCAGAAGCAAACCGTAACTGAGTTTACATGAAACATACCGCAGACCACCTTTTCAACCAAATTTGACGTCAAACAATCAATGGCCAGTTTAAAGGATTTGAACATCGGTTATCCATCTAAATGTGCTACAGGTTACATGTTGAGAGTTACAAATATCAGATGACAAGTTCGTAAAAGTCAGCCTTGAAAATGATGTGCACATGTCATGTACAACCTCTGTGTAGTACCAGTGCCCTACTGTATTAAACTAAAGGCTGAGCGTGATAGTTAGGAGTGTTGTTAAAGCACTCAGGTTTCAACTGCTCTGAGATCTGTCCTGACGAATAATACATTGTGGTGTATTAACGTTGTGATGTTTACAGTGCAAATGCAGTATGAACAATCTGTTGCAACCACCTGGAAGATGTGAAAACTAGAGTTGGGGTATTTGAATTTGAACTTGGACTTGAGTATGGTCTTGAGTCCAACAATATCCATAAATGGATAGTTGCGACGTTGATATTACTACATTGTTTTCTTAGTTGTGAAGGTTAAAATGAGCTGTTGACAGGTTTCATTTAAATTCAGATTCATCAACATATTCACTCAGCTCAGTGTTCAACACGGCCCCTTAGGACTAGGACTTGTCTCTAACTTGATTGATTAAAGACCAATAACCATATATAAGTTAACCCCGAAAAAGAACAACCGTTTAAGGTGTTTACATGACCTTACATGTTGTCAGTTTACTATGCATTATCGTGTAAGAATGAGCATGTAAATGCGCTTGATGAGAACAAGATGCAAAAACTAACTAAGCAGAAGCACGGTATGAATCCTCTATGTAATGATCATCAATGAAAGGATATCTGTAACACCTGATTGATTTTCTTGCTGTTTTCTGTTCTTAAAGCCGAACTGAATTGTACCACAGGACAGTAAAATGCCCATTCTATGTAAGAGTAGATGAAAAGACCAATGATTTACAACACTGAATTTAAGGAATTACTTTAAGCCATCAAACTATTAAAAAATATTCTATTTTAAAGAAAAAAATTTCCATATGAAAGGGTTAATGATTCTGCAGTTAATCCAGGACGGACTTCAAAGACATTGGTCATTAATCTTACTGTTCATGCAAAATCCAAGTTTAAACACTGACCCTTAACACTTAGTTTAATAATGTTAAACCATGAAACTATAACTATACATAAGTAATATTTACATTATATTCTTGATGTTAGTCAGAGGGGAACTGGCCCCTACAGTGAGTCTGGTTTAGGGTTAGGGTGGGGTTAGTCAGAGGGGAACTGGCCCCCACAGTGAGTCTGGTTTAGGGTTAGGGTGGGGTTAGTCAGAGAGGAACTGGCCCCCACAGTGAGTCTGGTTTAGGGTTATGGTGGGGTTAGTCAGAGGGGAACTGGCCCCCACAGTGAGTCTGGGTTAGGGTTAGGGTGGGGTTAGTCAGAGGGGAACTGGCCCCCACAGTGAGTCTGGTTTAGTGTTATGGTGGGGTTAGTCAGAGGGGAACTGGCCCCCCACAGTGAGTCTGGTTTAGGGTTATGGTGGGGTTAGTCAGAGGGGAACTGGCCCCCACAGTGAGTCTGGGTTAGGGTTAGGGTGGGGTTAGTCAGAGGGGAACTGGCCCCCACAGTGAGTCTGGGTTAGGGTTAGGGTGGGGTTAGTCAGAGGGGAACTGGCCCCCACAGTGAGTCTGGTTTAGGGTTATGGTGGGGTTAGTCAGAGGGGAACTGGCCCCCACAGTGAGTCTGGTTTAGGGTTAGGGTGGGGATAGTCAGAGGGGAACTGGCCCCCACAGTGAGTCTGGTTTAGGGTTAGGGTGGGGTTAGTCAGAGGGGAACTGGCCCCCACAGTGAGTCTGGTTCAGGGTTAGGGTGGGGTTAGTCAGAGGGGAACTGGCCCCCACAGTGAGTCTGGTTCAGGGTTAGGGTGGTGTTAGTCAGAGGGGAACTGGCCCCCACAGTGAGTCTGGTTTAGGGTTAGGGTGGGGTTAGTCAGAGGGGAACTGGCCTCCACAGTGAGTCTGGTTTAGGGATTGGGTGGGGTTAGTCAGAGGGAAACTGGCCCCCACAGTGAGTCTGGTTTAGGGTTAGGGTGGGGTTAGTCAGAGGGGAACTGGCCCCCACAGTGTGTCTGGTTGAGGGTTAGTGTGGGGTTAGCCATAGGGGAACTGGCCCCCACAGTGAGTCTGGCTTAGGGTTAGGGTGGGGTTAGTCAGAGAGGAACTGGCCCCCACAGTGAGTCTGGTTTAGGGTTAGGGTGGGGTTAGTCAGAGGGGAACTGGCCCCCACAGTGAGTCTGGTTTCTCCCAAGATTATTTTTCTCCATTAATCAACATCTTATGGAGGTTTGTGTTCCTTGCCCCAGTCGACGTCAGCTTGCTCACTGGGGTTATTAATACAATTATTATATAATCGTATTTTATTAAACTACACAATGATGTATTTTAATATTAGATATTATAGATATTACATTTTAATCTTCTGTTAATGTCTGATCTTCTGTAAAGCTGCTTTGAAACGATGTGTGTTGCGAAAGGCGCTATTCAAATAAAAATGACTTGACTTGGGTAGTCAATGGGGCAATATCTTAACAGAAGTAAGAGGTTATCTGTTCCCCAAGGGAGATGCACAAGTACCTGTTCCACTTCATGTGCTTTGGGTTCAGGGGATGCTGGCATAGAGTCCTGATCATCGGATGCAGAGTCAGCTTCATGGTCACTGTCCTCCATTGCTACTGGGGCTACTGTACACTCTGCCATCTCCAACCACAAAAGACAGGGCAATTTCGAGTGGATGTACATGGGTAGGTTTTTAAATGGGAAGTGGTGGGGTTTAGGAGTGAGAAGGAGGGGTATTATAGAGGGGTAATATTTTGTGAAAAATATCAGAAAGGTTGAAAAGAATTAATAAAATGATGTTAAATAAACTCAATGAATTTAATGCAAGATGCAGCCATTGAAAATGCCAGTAAGATTTATATGTGGTGTGGATGTTAGCGGTATGTCGGTGTGCTTTTTGGTCTAAAATGTGCTACAGTATTTAAAGTAGATGTAAATAGTGGAAATCAACTCATTCACTCAAAAACCAGCACATAATTCCAAAATATAAATGTATCACATTCATTTCATTCGTTTTATTGATGTTTGAATGTATCTTTGTTAATACACACATCTAACCATTTCATGGTAGTAATAAGAAATAATGCTAAGGCACATCAAAATTTGAATCCAAAACGTCTTTCCTGGGAAGGACCTGATCATTTTAAAACACATGCTACTGAACAATTTGTTTAACACTACATCTCAGAAACTACAGGACATGCTGGTGAGAATCACGACGTAACCTCACAGTTTGAATTACACATAATTCATGCTGAACAATAACAACAAAGTACATTTTCACACTTTCTGAAAAACTGTGAATGGTAAATGCCCATACAAAAGTTGTAGCAACAATGCTAGGTTTGTCTTGGTGGATGCAAGGAAATATCTAGGTGATTGCGAAGGTATTCTGGGTAGTTGTTGGGTGATTGCTTACTGTCCCAATTCTTATAAGTTATTGCTGGGGTCCCTCCATCAATTACGTGAATGGAACACAAGGTTAAAAATCACAAGCCTGATCTCTTAGAAAAATAATAGCCCACCTCTCCTCTACAACTTTCAAGACTTCATTAATTTGTCATTAATGTCTGCAGCACACACAGTGTGCCCCTGAGTTTAATATTTAGCGTTAAGGGCTTGTTCAAATAACTAAACCTAAGCAAGAGCTTATTGATGTTGATTTAGAAAACACCATTCATTTGGAGTTTCACGGATTAGGTAATGGTGACCTGCTTGTGCAACATGTATGCTGCAGTGATCAATGTTTAATGTACATCATGATTGGCTTTACTGACCTATTTCTATCCACTGCTCAATACAGCAAGCAGAGCCTTCAATCAATATAGACTGTACGGTGTCAATGAAATGACTTCCTGTAATGCAATAGAAGAAAATGTTTGAATCTCCCAATCATATTTCAAAATAATTTATCAAGTCTGTCTCAAGAAGACAGATTTTAGCTCAATCTAATTAGACTAAGTTTAAAACAAATACCTCCACTCATTATTAAGAATTTTTTAGGATGGATGTTGGAAAACTGTTTGAGACATCAACATTCTCTAATACAGTGTTTCATAATCTCAGTTCTTGGGATCCACAGTATTGCACATTATTTAACACATCTGATTTAAATCATCAGCTCTATAATAGAGGCTCCATTAAGTAAACTGGGTGTCAGATGAAGAATCCAAAATGCGCAGTGCTATGGGTCGCCAGGACCAGCATTAAGAAACACTGCAGTAATACATTAAATTGGTTCTGTTTGGTCTAGTTCAGTGGTTTTCAACTGGTTTTGTGTCAAGATCCAGATATTACATTGGACATCAACCCAACACAGTACCAAAACTTTTTATCATAGAAAAGTGCATTTCAATGATTTCATGCTCTCTGCAGCCAATAATGTACCTCATAATACATGGTAGGTGAATTCCAAACAGCATTTTTGCACTGTTGAAGGGCACTGCGGGAAGGGATGCTGTTCGAAAAGTCATTGCAAACTAAAGGGAGGAACTCAATCCCTTCATGAAGGGCTGTTCTGCAAGGCCATTAGCAAAGGGTACATTCATAAAGTAATGCCATGCTCCCTTCAGAGAACCAACTTTAAGGTCTCTGTCGTCCCGAGTGAGTAAGGAGCAGGATGCTCACTTGCGATTGGAAATTTCCCATTGTGGTCAAAAAAACACCCTATTTATGCTCACTACAAATTGGCCTATAATTACCCAAGGATCTATTTTATCTTGTGCAGTTTTTCATGTTCTTGATGATGGCATCCTCAATGTTGGCTTCTACGGAATTTGCCTAGCTTCTACCAAGTCATAAATTATTTTTTTTGCCACAGTACCATAGAATTTGATTAGATGTATAGTCTCTGACATCAACAACAACAATAAAAAAGATACTGGAAGCATTTATTCTACAGTTGATTTTCTCTTCTTCCTAAATGCAGAATTTTACGGTTACATGCATTTTATTATTTGCATCTACCATTGTCTTTTCCCTGCTGTCTGTGACCCAATCTGAACAGACCTATGACCAATTTGGGATGTGACACACCGGTTGAGAACCACTGGTCTCCAAGTCATACTGTCAGAAAAAGTGCAGATATTGTTCCTTAAATGGTACAACAGCTTGTTACAGGGGCAGAACCCACAAAGGTACACTCACGTTACCCTCTAACTGTCAGTCGAATGTATTTGTAGATTATCTGTCCCTAAAGAGTGTATATTAGTACCTTAAGGTGTAAAGAGGATACAGTGGGTGTACCTTTGAGGGTACTAGGGATGCACCAATACCACTTTTCCCTCTTCTGATCAGATTCCGATATCAGAAATCTCAGTATCGGCCGATACCAGTGTTGTTTTTTTGCTTAATCAGTTTAGAATATCTTCACATTATTGTGTGGAACTAATTGGGTGTGATCTTTAATATGTAAAGAAACACAAACTTCTAAATACACATTATTTCAATATAAATGTATAGCTTATTAATTATTACTGGATAATGTCGCAGCAAAATTAACAATAACTACAGTCTTCAAGTCATCAGTAGAAAAGGTGTTTTTTGCACAATTTTTCAAATTGTATCTGGACTTTAAAGGATTCAGATCTCTTTTTTGTTCATTTTAGTTGTAAGATATCAGCTCACTTTTCATTCACACGGTTATTTTTGGGAACCCATTCAACTTCAATATTATTATAATTTGTAAACAAATAATAATATATAATAATAGTAATATATCTCAATCGTGCACATTTTGTCACGGATCCACCGCGCGCGCTCTCTCTCTCTCTCTCTCTCTCTCTCTCTCTCTCTCTCTCTCTCTCTCTCTCTCTCTCACTGCCGTCATTGCTCACTCTCCCCTTAGATCTGATTACACGCACCTGCATATCATTAGTGTCTAATCAAGGACTGCATATATACCCCGCTTTCACAAACACACTTTGTCTGTTTTCATCGATAGTATCTCTGAGACTCCACAACATTCTACTATGTCAAACCTACCGGTTTCTTCATTATTGCCTGCAAGTATCACAAGACTGTTGTGAGTTATCTGTTCATCATGTCTATACCCTGTCTGGATATTACTCACCTGCTGTTTGTCACTCTGCTCAACTGGATTTACTCAATGTTTATATATCATCTGTTCAATAAACCTGCTACTGAGTTCATATCTCTGCCTCCATGAGTCTCTCTGTGACACATTTGAACGTTTAAACCCTCACGCTTTTATTTTGACATTCTGAACTCTCCAGGAAGTCCTGTAAGTGTGTCTGTTTGTAAGAAATTTCACAGTAGTTTAATTTGCTTCTTATTGAAATTGCTGGTAAAAATGCACCTCTGGTGGCACACTAAATGCATATAAGTGAACCAATTGAGCATCTACATCTGAGATGTTGTTCGTGAGTAGTGCTCGATACCTGATCGGTTTAAAAATGTCAGTATCGGAGCCAATACCGATCCAGGTATCAGACCGGTGCATCCCTAGAGAGTACTGCCCCCTTGACAAGCTATTGTACTACAAAAGGTAAACCATTTTAACATTTTAAAATCTTAAATAAAGTGTAAATCTATGTGTTTAAATAAAAATAACAGGACAAATGATGGCCAAAGAACTCAAAAGATATATCCCACTCATTATAGGTCATTATCCTGAGCACAAAGCCCCTATTCTTTCATCCTGACATGCAGATAGACTCTCACCTGAAACGCCTTTAGACAGATGAAACAATGTATATTTCTTGCCTTCATGAAGCCAGCTCCTCATTCCCTGCTCCAGACCCAGTTTTCTACGCATTTGCTATGGCTTTTATACCACTACACCCCGGACACAGTGTCCTTCAGCCGCATTGAGCTGTCCCAACGCCCCAGGGCACCAATCAGCATCAGCCTACACCACAGTGCCATTGACACAGAGGCCATCACGGGCTATGAACCACTAAACCTGCCCCAGGATGCAGCCACATTTAAAGCCATCACCAATCTACATAAACAAAACAGCCACATAATCCAATGCCACATCTACCAACAAAGTACTGTCATTTGTATGAATTTATAGTTCATTATGTGGAATTAAAGACTTTTATTAATTTGGGGGTGCATGTGTTCAGTGAGATGGGCACCACCGATCAATGCAGTGCTTTCAGCCTTACAGTGCATGATGGAAATTAGTTTACGTGACCTCGTAAACTACAAATTTCTGGTCACGCCTGATCAAGTCAATGTAACGAGCTTCATATTACTCGAGGTTGACAGAGACAGGAACAAGCCCTACAATTTGCTGCAATTGTTTTACTATCCAGTGTCTCATTACCCTGCTGGAAGAGACAGGTCAGGCTGGTTTGTGTTGCTAGTTTTAGACTGGTTTTGGGCACTTCTTAGCAGGCCAACCAGCTGAAAACCAGCTTGGCCAGATTGAGAGGACTAGTCAGCATGGGATTTTTTCTTTAGGGTTTACAGTAAATGAATATTTCAACAAAAGCCTCTAAAATCTCATTTGTTTATGTGCATATTCAAACTTGGCACATACGATTCAGTTATGAATCTTTATGTGCCTTTATATCAGTGAAAACCATATATGAACATGTTTTGTATACAGCATATTGCCATATATCAGAGCATGGGTGATAGTAACAGGGGAAGATGATCAGCAGAAAATCTATTCAGTTGGTTTCTCACACAAAGCTTTTGCTTGACTTCAGAGGACTTCGAATACAGCACAAGGATAGTGACAGTCCCTGGTCGGTCACTGTATGCTTTCATTGTTTGGAAAAGAGCAGCTTGGAGATTCATGTGGTGGTACATTGTGAGGTTACAAGCTGTTGAGGCAGTAGTTAGAAGGAGGTGTGTGATTATACTCAGTATTAAAATCTTAAAAGATCTCAGCCACACCAGAGAAAGATTTAAAGAGCAAGATTAAGGAATTTCAGAGCTTGTCCTAGATCCACAGCAAACATTTCTCCCTCCTAAAACTCTATTTTTGTGTCAACACCACAGAGACCTCATTTACACCTGGTATTAAGATGCATTTCGGGTGATCCGAACATATGTGGTAAGCGCTAAATTCAGGTCTAAACAGGGTCTAAAACTTTTTGGGATCGGATCACAAAAACTACATATGAATGTTGTAAAAACGCATACGACACATTTGAGGTATAAACGCTAATCCGTCCTGTATGTGTCCCGGCATCAGCGAAGCGCCACCCCTAACCTATCAATCAACCACTGTGCTAAGAGTTTAAACTTTGGCAGTTATGAGCAGCTTTAAAAGGAAATAAGTGCGAGATCGCAAAATTCTGTTTAAAAATAATGTTTACACCAGACACCAGAGAGCGACCTATTACGAGAAAGCAGGTTATCACACAAAAACAGCATTCCTGTTTACATGCACCGTACAGTGCATCCGGAAAGTATTCACAGAGCTTCACTTTTTCCACTTTTGTTATGTTACAGCCTTATTCCAAAATGGATTAAATTCATTATTTTCCTCAAAATTCTACAAACAATACCCCATAATGACAACGTGAAAGAAGTTTGTTTGAAATATTTGCAAATTTATAAAAAATGAAAAATATCACTTGTACATAATTATTCCCAGCCTTTGCTCAATACTTTGTTGAAGCACCTTTGGCAGCGATTACGGCCTCAAGTCTTTTGTGTATGATGCTACAAGCTTGGCACACCTATTTTTGGGCAGTTTCTCCCATTCTTCTTTGCAGGACCTCTCAAGCTCCATCAGGTTGGATGGGGAGCGTCGGTGCACAGCCATTTTCAGATCTCTCCAGAGATGTTCAATCGGTTCAAGTCTGGACTCTGGCTGGGCCACTCAAGGACATTCACAGAGTTGTCCCGTAGCCACTCCTTTGTTATCATGGCTGCGTATTTAGGGGTCGTATCCTGTTGGAAGATGATCCTTCACCCCAGTCTGAGGTCCAGAGCACTCTGGAGCAGGTTTTCATCAAGGATGTCTCTGTACATTGCTGCATTCATCTTTCCCTCGATCCTGACTAGTCTCCCAGTTCCTGCCGCTGGAAAACATCCCCACAGCATGATGCTGCCACCACCATGCTTCACTGAAGGGATGGTATTGGCCAGATGATGAGCGGTGCCTGGTTTCCTC
Source organism: Moxostoma hubbsi (assembly GCA_032164185.1). Lineage (NCBI taxonomy): Eukaryota > Metazoa > Chordata > Actinopteri > Cypriniformes > Catostomidae > Moxostoma > Moxostoma hubbsi. The sequence continues at coordinate 1,745,806 of JAVLUX010000030.1, forward strand.
CAGACATGACTCTTGCCATTCAGACCAAAGAGTTCAATATTTCTTACATCAGACCAGAGTATTTTTGTTTCTAATGGTCCTTCAGTTGCCTTTTGGCAAACTCCAGACAGGCTGTCATGTGCCTTTTACTGAGGAGTGGCTTCCATCTGGCCACTCTACCATACAGGCCTGATTGGTGGAGTGCTGCAGAGATGGTTGTTCTTCTGGAAGGTTCTCCTCTCTCCACAGAGAAACGCTGCAGCTCTGTCAGAGTGACCATCAGGTTCTTGGTCACCTCCCTGACTAAGGCCCTTCTCATCACTCGGTTTGGCCGGGCCATTTAGTTTTTTATTTGTAATAAATTTGCTAAGATTTCAAACAAACTTATGGGGTATTGTTTGTAGAATTTTGAGGAAAATAATGAATTTAATCAATATTGGAATAAGGCTGTAACATCACAAAATGTGGAAAAAGTGAAGCGCTGTGAATACTTTCCGGATGCACTGTATAAGTGGCATACTCTTTACTCTTGTTTAGATGCCACGTAATTTCCCTGTGATGCTTGTGTAAAAAACAAACATTAGATATGAGGAAGACTTCGCTATTTTATTCTCCGTTGCTTCACTTTATTTACAGATATTCCAGAGTTGTTGCTGTTTGTGTTTCCTTCACTTTCTATCATGACCTGAAGCTGAATTGCATTGCAGTAGTGGAGATTCCCTCTTACATAAAACTCCGGGATTACCCCAATGTACCAGCGCATATTATCGTGGCTCTGATACCATACCAAAATTTTGGCTTCAGTACAATACCAGCCCTGTCACCTCGATATTGATACTAAATCGATACTATAATCAACAAATAAAAAGTCTCAGATTAGTGATGAAATTACACAGAAAATGACTTGATTAAAGGAACTGCATAAAGTCTCACAGATACAAATGATGCATTTTCCATTTCAAATGTTCTGGATTCTATGTTAAATGTTTTCATTAAATGTTATGATCAAATTGATACATACAACTTTAAACAAATAAAATAATATTTAATTTGTATTTATTTAATAAACATTTACATTTTACTTTTGGTCATTTAAAATGCTGCACAACAGAGATTGTATGATATGAATGAAACAAAATTGGATTACCAGTGGCACAAGGCTGCTATGTGTTGTGACATCTCTAACAGATGATGATGATGACGATAATAATAATAATAATAATAATAATAATAATAATATTAAAACAACCATTTAATATTATAGAATTGTTATTCTGAGTATCATTGCTACTTTTTGAATATAACATTTTTATACAGTAGTTATATTCTTCTGTCATCATTTTCATGCATCCAGTTGAATAGAGCTTTAATTTAAGCAGGACTATTACTCTGACAGACCTTTGAGTTATTCCTGGTTTTGATGGGTTAGTTATGCCAAGCTTCCCATTAATGCTGAGAAAATCCTGATGCAGAAGTTGCTCTTTTTCTTCTCGATAGGTGGGTAACGGGTCAATGACAAATAAGATTTTCAAGATGAAAAAAAAAATATTTTAAGCAAAACAGTTTAAAAATGCATTTTTATGTCCAAAAAAATGTATTGTGTTGATTCATATTGGTTTTACAGCATTTTAGGCAGCATTAATTGATTACTAAACAAGATTTCTGATTTTACCACCAAGAAAATGTCAGGTGGTGCGACCATATATTAATTTAAAATAATATACATTTAATGTACTTAACACTACTGAGACTTGTAAATATGAATCATTGTAGTGTCTAAAATGCATATCACATGGTAAATTCCCTTTTTATTTCTTTATTTATTGCCCTTTTATTCCAAATCATATAAACGGCTGCTTTTCTGTGTGTTCAAACACCCATTTTTCCATAAGGACTTTTTATGTTTTGTTTTTAACTGTAAAATGATTTGTATACGTTATATAAAGGTTTACAGTTATATTTCTTACTTCATTTTGCAATTGCAGTGGAAATTGATACATTTAAATGTAAATTTGCTGGTCGCACCACCTGACCATGACCGGTCGCACCACCTGACATTTTGATCAATAATGATTGATATTCACAAAATAAAATGAAAGATATGTCAATAAATTTTATTCAGGTTTCAATTGGCTTTTTTTTTTAATCCTCTGACCAATTTATACTGTATCTCAATCATATAATTAAATTTAATTAAGAAGAAAGTTCAAAACAATACTGCATGTTATGATAACATTTGATCATCGCTTCTTTAAAAATATAACTTTGAAACCTCAAGGAACACGTTTAATAAATGAGAACGTCTTTTATTTGGAACAGTGAATTAGTGCAAATATTGAGCCCAGAAACATTAAGGCAGAATTCAATCTACTGCTCATGCAATTAGATAACAGTAGTAACAGTAAGTCAAGATAAAAAAAACATTTGATCATCGCTTCTATAAATCTAGAAATCTCCGGAAACACATTTAAAAAACGAGAACATCTTTTATAAAATGTCATATCATGAATCAGTAAATCAGTGCAAATATTGGGCCCAGAAACATTAAGGGCAGAATTCAATCTACTGTTCAATAGATTCAGTAGTAACAGTAAGTCAAGAAAAAAAAAACATTTGAAAATTAGAGTATCGTGCAAAAGTTCATTTATTTCAGTAATTCAAATTAAAATACTAATATATTATATAGACTCATTACATGCAAAGTTAAATATTCCAAGCTATGAAAACCTTTTCACAATATTCTAATTTTGAATTTGGGGTTTTCTTAAGCTGTAAGCCATAATTATCAAAATTATATCAAATAAAGGCTTGAAATATCTAACTTTGTATGTAATGAGTCTATATAATATATTAGTTTCACCTTTTAACTTGAATTACTGAAATAAATTAACTTTTGCACAATATTCAAATTTTGAGTTTCACCTGTACTATATCATTTGTAAAATAAATTATTTTAGTTTAAATATTTAATAGAATGGGTAATGGTTTGTTAATCATTCGAATTCATGACTAATAACTATGCTTTTCTGTAATGCTGTATGACACTACTATCAAGTACGTAATAACTGCAATTACCACAAAAAAATACAAGAACACCATATTAACTTAAGTTGTAATGTATCTAGATATACATAATGAACACAATAACTTGCTTTTCTTTTGGCAAGGTACTCTGCCCTTGCAACTGGATCACTTTTTAAACGAGCTCTATGTCGTGCTGTTTTCTCCTTGCTTGATAATGGCATTTACAAAAACAAATTAAAATAGATTAATGTAAAGATGCAATTGTTTTAGTATCAATGTTAATTATACAGTCCTATATTCTTGAAGAACAGGACTTTAAGATGGACAATGTGCTCTTTAAATTGTCACTCATACCATAATAAAATAAAAAAATATATACATATGTAGACTGCACCTTTAAACAACTTAAAAGATTTAAATATTTATTCAAATGTATTTAACATATTCAAAAACATGAATTAACATGACTTTTTTTAGTTGGTTTAACTGTAACTCTGGTCGCGACACCTGACATTTCAAACTCAATTCGAATCTAACAGGCATTAACTTGGATGCCTATACAAATGTTTGACCATGTGCTCAAGGTTATACATACATTTTTTAAATCAAATACACATTTTTATAATAACAACACATTTTCAAAGTTTTCCAGGGGTCATACCACCTGACATGATAAGTTGAATCAACCTCATCATTACTCAAAAATGTCAAATTATCTAATATTTATGGGAGGGTGAATAACCTTGTTACTGCATCAAAGGGGTCCTCTGGAGTCTTTTGTGTGATGTCATATGCTGTCACATGGTTTTCTTAAAGGAACATTGCATAAAATTGCATTTTTATGTCGGTCGCCCTCCCTGACATTAGTAGAAGTAAATTTTTCGGACAAAAGTTTTTTAAGTAATAGGATAGTTTTGAAATAGGACCGATACACTATTTCCCCTCATTTATAAGGAATTTAACATAAAATCATGCCAAAATATTTGATTAAGTATTTTATTGAGAAAATGAACATTTATATCTCAGTTTTGTTCTCTGCTTGTACGTTCGGACGGTCGCACTACCTGACATTTTAGATATATGACAATTTGATATATGACATGTATTTATTCAAATTATTTTTAGGAAAATAATGAATTTGGACACAAAAAATACATGTCATGTCATTGACCCAATTTTGCTATGTTTCACAGAACCCATATATGCTGTTGTTGTGATGTTAGATTTAGTAGCAGCAGATATGTGAGTGTCTGGAGCTGGTGTGCGTAAAACCATCTCGTCTGCTCTGCATCTTGGCAGCAGCAACTTACTGTAGCAACAGTTTGCTAAACCACTACATAGCTAACGTTATTTACCTTACATGCTGTGTTGTTGTTCGCTCTAAACGTCTAATGGTATTTGTCTGCACAACGTTTGCAAAGGGTTTAATAGCCATGAAGATTTAAAAACACATGTTTGGTAGCACCCTCTTTGGTCCCTGTGGTTTTGTATGTGTTACTGTAAATCAAACTAAACAACTAACTCTTGCTAGTTGTAGCTGCTGTGTTTTGTATGCTGTTTTTCTGCTTGATTGTCTGTTGTTTATTAACGTATTAGATTATTACTTTGCTTCGCTTCAGTTATGAAAAAGAGACCTCCACTTCCACGTCTTATACTGTCAAACCACCTCCACCGCCCGTGTCAAGCATTGGCTCTCAGTCTTTGTCCGAAAGGAGAGTTATTACATTGTCAAATTAATAAAATAAAAATGTTACTCCCTACGAATTACACGTCTTCGCATGTGTAACGTCACTCTCATCGTCTATGTGGAATTACACCGTTGTAACCATAAATCATATTTGACATCAGAGACATTATCTTGCCATGTTACTTTATTACAGGTGACAATGTATCATTACATTTGCTAAGATAAACATCTTGCTTCCAAACCAAGTAGCGGGGTTATTGTCACACTTTTTACAGTACCACAAAAAGCATAAGCCACTTGAACTTTCATAGGGATACAAATTGCTTCCACTTACTGAAGCTAACAGACATACCTGATTCTGCCATATTTGTCTTTTGGTCAGCAAACCGAACAGTTACTGTCGTTCCCTTGGCAATGTGGCTGCATGAATTTGAGGGGCGGAGCTTCCAAAGGAGCACTGAATGGAGGGGTGTGTTTGTTTTGGCAGTTGAGTTCGAATATCAACAGTGTTTCTCATGAATCACTGAGTGCACCTTTAAGTGCATGTAAACGTAGATAATATGTCTGATATCAACATGCGGTGTCTTATGAGAAGCACAGCATCTGCAGATCAGTTTAAAGTAATCCACTAAATAATAGACAATTCTGCTGCATGTTGCATTTGTGCTTCGATCAAATGTCAACTGTATCTGGGAGAAATAGCGTGCTGTCTTTTCTGACTCTCATACACTGACATAGTGATTGATGTGTGTCATCATGAAACCCTCCCCTCCAAATCTGATCACAAGTGGTCACAGGAGATGCACTTAAGTGACCAGGAATAAACACAATGACATATGTGATTGGATCACCTGAGATGCATCTTAATACCAGGTGTAAGTGGGCAAAAGTACTAATTTTCCATGTTTCCATGTTATGAGCTCATAAAAATGAATAATTCAAGTTTGAAGTTGTTTTAGATGGAGTATAGCCATCACTGCTGCACACTACAGGCACAACATGTCAACTAGCCAGATGTTGTAGTGTACACCTGTGGATGTTATTTCCTCTCAGTCGATGAAACAGACAGATCAGGCGTCTCAGCGGCAGTCAGATGTTTATCATTATTCACACTGCAGTAGAAGTCAAACCTCAGTGTATGGACAGCCAGAGACAATGACAAACTCACTGAAGACATGAGCATCTAACACTCTTCAGTCTGTCATGTTCGTGGCACAACATCCATCTCACAAAACATGAGGGGTTTGATTCTGTATTTCTGCACTGATGTGGTGTTGACTCCAGAGAGTGTGTGTGTGTGTGTGTGTCAATGGAACTGTTGTAAATCAGCACAGCAGAGCTCTTTGTGTATCAGTGTGGGGGGGTGGGGGGGGGGGGGGGGGTCAGATGATGCAAACTCAAATGAAAATAAATCAGGTTTCTCTCATAGGTCCATCATTCAGAGCACACTTAAACATGACTCAACTTTTCTTTTAAAAACATATGCTACATGTAATTGTGTATATGCGTCATGTTAATATATGTATATTCTAGTGAATCTATGTGCTGATAACACTTCACATTGTATATTAGGCTAAACATATATACACACACACACACACACACACACACGTATTCAGTTTTATTTATTTTATATTTTAATTGCATTACAAATTTATAACAATTCAAATGTATCTATTTATTTAATTCTTTGTTTTTATTTTACCTAATTTATTATTAATATTACTATTATTATCACCCTCATTAATGTTATTATTATAATTGGATAGACATTTTCTGTTTTCTTGTTTCAGCTTGGCTTTTTTTACTCAATTTTGATTGAGTATTGTGTGAATTTGATGCATGTTTTTCCAGAAATGTTATGCATGTCATCATTATATTTAATTGTTTTTGAAATATCAGTTTTATTGTTGTATTGGCATCCCTCCACTACCATACCAATATCAGTCAACCACAAATAATAACCATAAAGAGTTACAGTAAAATAAGATTTTTTTACACAAAAGCTGTATCAATGTTGTCTGATCAGACCATAATTATAAAAAACACATTATCACATCCACGACTAAAGAAATTCACCATAAAGCACGACACAAATGCATCTGTCAACGCAGTCAGTAACTAACTCTTTCCAATCCCAATTTTAGACTCCAAAATTGTTTTCTCCATGACTGTAACAGCATCAAGCTACTGCAAAGTCACAGTGAACATCCACAAAAGCAAACGAGCATGCATACAGCAGACATACCTTAGAATCGCTGTTTACTTCAGAGTTTGATGCCATGTTTACTAATGCAGAGCAAACGGTCAGCGTGTGAAGGGTTTATCCAGAGAAACATCTGTCTGCATCTCACTGCAGCTCATTTGCATAGCCACACCCCCAGCACATGCATCACACACCCTCAAAGAAGCTCATATAGATACAAACAATCCAGTACATGTATCTTACCCTCAAAAATGCCTTATTTACATAGCCACACCCCAACTCATGCAGTTAGTCATATAGAGACTGCAGAGGCTTTCAAACATCCAGGATAGTGGATATGCATACAGTCCATTTACACTAGCTACCAACATCCTATAAATGGCTGCTGTCATTTATACTTTGTGTGCACAATATTGGCAACCCCCTTATGCTACAGATGTCAACAGACATGTCACTTACCAATACATTGAGTGAAACCATTCAAAACGCTTTGACTGACTTTAACTTCTTAGACATTGATATGGTATCCATTAAGGCTGGATGATTGATTAAATCGCAATATGTTCTTGCACGATTCTAAACCTTATAAGGTTGCGTTTTAAAATTTAGTAAGTATTTCAATGCTTCAGACAGTGCTGTGTGAGCAAGTGGTGCCCCCTAGAGTTTTGGACAGCAGTATGCATTAACATTATATCACAATATAATATAAAATGCAATTTTTGCACAAATTTTTCCATGACATGGTTGACATTTCTGTGGATTTGACCAACATGTGCATACATTTATTAAAATGTGAGTGCAAAAACAAAAAGAAAATTGTTTTACAGAAGTACAAAATAACCTTTTTTTCACATTAATATTTGATATTTATTTATTTTTTTGTCTTTTTATGTTCTATTTTTCTTTCATTGTGGCTCTCTTTATAATTTTGACAGGTCATATATATATATATATATAATAATTTTATATATAAAATAGGCTTCAATCTCTATGTAAAATATAGCTCATTATTATGTGATGTATTTTACTTGTTCTTTTTAATTTTAATTTTGGTGTGCAATATAAGTTGGGAATGTATTTATAAGATTCACCCTACAATATAGAAGCACTGCTTCAGAGAAGATAGATATGAAAGATTTATTATATATAGAGTTCTGCTTTTGCTATTCTATCTTCTTCATGAGGGCTGTGTGTTGGATCTGCACCCAGCTCTCTACCCGGCTCTGGGCATCTCTGACTGCTGTGCCAAGCAAAGCCTGGTGCCACTGAACACATCATCAAAACATCCGTCACATCTGAAACACTGCACAGCTCCCAGAACAAAGATACACAACACTTTAAACCCATTAAACTTGTCCTCTAACATCAGCGGTCATGCACTCACCATAAAGACAAGCTTTATTAACTACACAGAGTGACATATGTACATTTCAACTAATCCTGGACATTAAATCTGGGCCTTTCTCTGTGAACCATTGAACTTCAGGATTTGATATTTGGTGATTACTGGACACTCCAAAAGCAAAGAAACCTGGTGGGAGACTGCACACAGACCCTTTTGGTCACAAGCAAAGGATTCTGGGAAAGATGCAAGATTCTCCTTTCAAGTGTCCATAACAAACAACAAGCTCCACATTTAATCTCACAGCTAAAAATAATAAAAATAGCTGTGATGCATTGTTCTTCCTCTTTTTTTGTTTTTGCAGTAATATGTGGTCTGTTCCAAAACGTAGTGAGCTGCCTCGTTGTCTCCTGCCTACTTAGGCAGCATCCTTGAATCATTTTTGAATGCTCTTCATAGGCGGCAGCTCCGTGCATTATTCAAATAGCGCTCATCGTGCACACTGCACAAGACTCGACTCACAACCGATTTCAGTACAGGTGACGTCAGAGAAACGATGCAATCCTCTAATGAGCATAAATACTCACAGCACACACACGTTTTGAGTAAATAGTCAGTTTTGTATCATATTATATATTTATCGATACATTTCAGTATTGAATGTATTCTAAGTATATTTATAATCTAAAACTTCTGGACCTCTTGCTTCATCCACCATCTTGGATTTATTTTTCCACAAAGGTCATCACACTGCATTCTGGGATCGCCTACCAGGGGAAGGATACATACGATGCTTCCTTAGAATTTGTCCAAAGCAAGACATCTTAAGAGGCAGTATAATAAAGATACCTAACTTTTGGGGAGTCATGTGACGCTATGTTATGGTTGGTCGCTTAAAGGCGAGCTCCTCTTAAACTTTTCTACAATTATCCTTTTAAGCAATATTAACTTGTAATAGTTTTGTTTGTTAATTGTGCTGGGAGGTCAGGATGTTGAAAATGTTCAAATCGTTGACCTGTGGGGACATTAAAAAGGACTTCAATTCTCACGTGTCGTATGCCTCGCAGGATCAGGATGGCAGAGGTCCAGTCAATGGTGGCTGCGAGCTTCATGAAGTAGGTTGGAAGATCTCTAACATTTATAGAGCGCTGATGAATATCTCGACTGACTTGGAGGGCCTTGCAGAAATGTGATCACATCTATGGAGGCAAAACTTTCCTGATCACACTGTTGAAAAACATGTTGAGTTTCTGGAGTCGGCCAAAAGAGAGCTACAGGCTAACTTGCCTGCTACCAATGAGGATGTGAAACGCATGTGGGTAAAACTACAAGATATGGAAAATAGGAGCAGGTGTAATAAAGTTTGTTTAGTTGGAATTCCCGAGGGAAAGGAAGGTCAAGATACGGTGAAGTTTTTGGATGGCTTATTCAGAATTTGATCTACACAGTGGACCTGTCGGCTCGAAATTGAGTGCGCGCTTCCCACGGTGGACTCTTGCGGTCATTTGACAGAGACTTTGTTCTAGGATTGGTGAGGAAAAAAGGCAAGTTGTGCTGGGAGGACCACAACATCATGTTTTTTCCAGACTTTGCTAGATTGACTATCTGCTTCACCAACAGTGATGCTGATTTCGCACTGCTTTTTCCTGCTAAGCAGAGAATTGATGCCAAGTGTGGTCGCAAGACATTTACATGCCCATGTCAAGCTATGGCCTTCATTAAATCACTGGTGTGAGTGTGTAATTTTGTCTGCACTCAGTCAACAATACAGACTACACATCGTGCATTTTACTGATGCAGCCTGAGAGGGTATGTTATTCTGTTGGCTGCCAGCTGACTCTTTTTTTTCCCCTCTCTCTTTCTCCCTTTATTGGTTTATTGTTGAGTTAATTTGTTCATTTTGTTTGGTTCGATGTGATTATTTACTGGGGCTTATTTTATGGAATACAATTTTGTGCAATTTAATGGCATGTTTATGTAAAAAACAAAACAAACAAAAAAACATGAAAAGAAGAAAAAAAAACACAGGACTTGAGCAATCCAGTAGCAATAGTGTTGCAGAAAATCTCATGAGCGTGCATGGGCTGTCGGATTTCCGGTAGGGCATGGGGTGGGCATGTGTTTTGCAGTGCTGGTTCAAGTAAGAGCAGGGGAGTCATCACATTGATAAGTAAGCATTTACAATTTAATTTTCTCAAACACATTAAAGATAATTTAGGAAGAGTCATTTTTGTTTTGGCTGAAAAACAGGGCCAAAACCTTATTTGGGCTAATATTTGTGCACCCAACTCTGATGATCAGAACTTTTTTTTAAGAGTCTGAGGGGAAGCTACAAGCCACTGGGATCCTTCATGATATGGTTTTGAATTGGGACTTCAATCTTTTAATGGAGCCAGTCTTTGAACATAGTGACGCAAAAGTGTGAAGACCCTTTAGGGCAACACCGACACTTGTGTAAAAAACGTGTAAAAAAAAAAAAAATCTTGGTCTTACAGACATTTGGAGAACCCATCTGGGAGGTACTACAACTTTTTTCATTAGTTCATCAGATTTACTCTAGAATAGGTTTGAATTTTTATACCTAAGTCACTTATTCCATCTACCACTGACTGCTTAATTGGGAACATTTTAGTTTCAGATTATGCTTTGGTGGGTTTAAGAGATGTATATAGAGAAAGGAAAATGGCAAAAGGAGATGCCGCTGTAACACATCTCTTCTACAAGACCCTGAATTTCAACAAATGTTAAAGAAAGAAGTCAATGTTTATGTAGAAACCAACGGGTCCTCCCGTGTCCTTGGAGGAGCTTGTTGAGGTAATTAAAGCCTTGCCAACAGGTAATGCACTGGGGCCAGATGGTTTTGCTGCAGAATTCTTTAGATCTTATGTAACAGAACTGGCTCCACTTATGTTGGAAGTTTACACAGAGTCATAAAAAAAAGGTGAACTACTGCCAACCATGATGCAAGCCCTGATCAGTCTCATTCTTAAAAAAGATAAGGACTCAAATTAATGTAAGAGAGATCATCCAATTTCTCTAATCCAGTCAGATGTAAAAAAAAATATTGTTTAAAATTTTTGCTAATCGATTAAGCAGAGTAATTACATTTATTATACATACAGGTTTGGGAACACTTAATGAGTGGATTAAGTTTCTTTATAAACAACCATTAGCAGCAGTGCAAACTAATGGATTCATTTAATATCTTTTTCTCTTGATAGGGGAACCTGACAAGGATGTCCTCTCTCCACCTTTATTGTTCTGTCTTGCCCTGGAACCATTTGCAGCCGCAATAAGAAAAGAGGATGATTTTCCTGGTGTTGTAGCAGGAGATGTGGTGCATAAACTTCTACTCTACAAAGAAGCTATATTATGATTAGTCTCCACCCCTAGTATATCTATGCTGAGCCTCCATAAAATTATTAATTCCTTCTCCAAATTTTCAGCATACAGGGTGAATTGGTCTAAATCAGAAGCTCTTGCTCGAACAGTAAATTGCCCTCCCACAGCTTTCCAACCTGGCACCTTTCAATGGCCAAAGCAAGGGATTAAGTAATTAGGAATTGTATTTCCAGCAAATCTGAGTTTATTTTGACCCATTAATGAAAAGGTTCTCGTGTGATGTGGATAGGAGGGCTTCACTACATTTTTCTATGGCTGTGAAGGGCAATGCTATAAAAATGAATTGTATCCCAAAATTAAATGATCTACTACAGTCTCTCCCCTTAGAAGTTCCTCTTTCTAATTTTAAACTAATTCTAATTGTAAATGGACTTGTTGTATTTCAGTATGTTACACAGACCAATTTACTAAAGGGGTTTAGTAATTTTTTATTACATTTATGCATTTGGCAGATGCTTTTATCCAAAGTGACTTACAGTGCACTTATTACAGGGACAATCCCCCCGGAGCAACCTGGAGTTAAGTGCCTTGCTCAAGGACACAATGGTGGTGACTGTGGGGATTGAACCAGCAACCTGGTTCTGATTACTGGTTACGTGCTTTAGCCCACTACGCCACCACTACTTACTATGCTTTTAATCTTAGACACTTGGCCCATTGGTCTCTTCCACCTGAGAAAGCCCCTCCCTAGTACTACATTAATAAAGCAGTCCTTGCCCCAATCTTGCCATTGCAAAGTCTTAATATCAAACTGCCTGGAGAAGTGAAAATGCATCCCATTATTTCACATTAACATTCAGTATGGACAAACGTTTCCCGTTTGTTAAATTTTGATATTTACCTAAAGTCCCCCTTTTTCTGGACAGAATGGATTGAGAGGGGTGTTGCTACACTTAATGAAAAGAGAGCTTTGAGAACATTTGAAAATAAAACACAGAAATTTGCCATTTCTAGGTCTACATTTTTCAGGTATTTACAGTTGCGTTATCTACTTTGTACTATTTTTTTGTGGTAGTACACAACCCCCTAAAGCTGCATACACCCTCTGTATGGGGCTCACAGACTTTGTAAAGGGGCATGTAGTGTCAGTATATTATTTCTCATTGATTCAGAGTCTTAGTGACGGGGCCTTAACATCTCTTAAGAGGTAATGGGAAAGAGATTTGAACATGGAATTGGAGGATGGGAAGTGGGAATGTTTTTTTTAAATTATTATTATTATTATTATTATTATTATTATTATTATGTTTAGGGATGCAAGCGTATTGGGTGATGGGGCAGTTATTAAAGTAGGTGACAAATATACTAAAGGCTGGGTCCAAACTAGTGTAATGATGGAAGTCATTTGACGGTCCCTCATTCCAAGAATGATTCACTGAATTGGGCAGTATGGCTGCATTTGAAAAGATGTCACATAAACCATTTGGAAGATTGGACACATTTGGAAAGAAATGGGGCAGGTAGGGCCTGGGTAGCTCAGTGAGTATTGATACTGACTATCACCCCTAGAGTCCTGAGTGGAAACCAGGGTGTGCTGAGTGACTCCAGTCAGGTCTTCTAAGCAAACAAATTGGCCCAATTGCTAGGGAGGGTAGTCACATGGGGTAACCTCCTTGTGGTCAATATAATGTGGTTCTCTGTCTTGGTGGGGCGCGTGGTGAGATGTGTGTGGAGGCAACTGAGATTCGTCCTCCGCCACCCTGAATGAGTCACTATGCCATTTCGAGGACCTAAAGCACATTGGGAATTGGGCATTCCAAATTGTGGAGAAAAGGGGAGTAAAAAAAAGAAATTGGACAGGTTTTTGTCCTTTCTGGAAGGCTCACAGTGAGGACCATTAGGAGAGAAACAAAATAATGGTAGTATTTGTGGATTCTGTTCTTTGTGGAATTCTTTCTTTTCTCTTTGTTTGTTGATTTTTATACTTTTATTAAAAAAAAATACATACGCACGCACGCACGCACACACGCACGCACGCACACATATCTATATCCAAGCCAAAAACACAAGCTTATACGTGAAATTAAAGTGTAATAGAAGCAACACAAAGTGTCCAGAAAATGTGATTTCATTTCTTTTTTGGGACACTATCAGTTAGGTTTAAGTGATGGTTAATGGTAGGGATGTCAGTTTTGTGTCTACATCTCATTTCCTTTTAGATCATTACCCTTACGTAAAATCCACAAACTTGCTTCAAATTCGGCACTCATTAATTTACATATACAAATGAGCTTTGCTGCAAAAGGTAAGCTGCATGTTCACCAATACCGGTGAAGAACCGCAAACTCCTGGCAAAAATTTGCAACAAATGGCAAGCTCAATTGCATGTGAAAATAATGGAAAGTTTGCCAAAATTCATAATTTTTTGTAAGGGTATTGGTTAGGATTAGGTAAGGGAGGAACATTTTCCTTATTAAAGCATCCATCTAATATTCACTATAAAAACTCCTCTGATTATGACACCATTTCACTCGCTTTTGGCATCCCCCGCTGGACATTTAATCGGGAAACTGCAGCAAAACATGTAATGAAGCACATCATCTCATGAGATAAGGCTGAACATTTGATATATTATTTACAAGTTCTATACAGTATATTCATTTGAGACTGCATCCAAAAAACTATATAACTATTATACATGTTGTGATGTTAATGATAAATGAGAATATATCAAATATATGTAAAATAACTTTGATATCTGCATGAGAATGTTTAATGTAAAATAATGTTTTTCACTGATGTGTGCTGATGACAGGAGTGCCATCTACTGTGCACTGGCACAGACATCCATTTCTATACAAAAAAAAAAAAGGTTTACCTATAATTCAGGGATGACATATCATAGACTTCTGTTGTTTTCCTATAAAGCGACAGTATTTATAACTATAGACCTCACACTAAAAACCTTTTTTATAATAACAATAGAAAACATTATTTTCTTAATTCACATATATTTTTAAGGTTATGTATTTCCAACCTTGGGTATGATAACAGGTCATTGCAAGGCTTGCCTTCGCAAACACGACCACTAATAACAGAAAGAGCCTGTGAGATCATGTTCTCCCTGTTTTTGATGACAAACACACACAATACCCTGGAGGCAGACTACATATCATCTATTATCTCAAAGCGTGTTCAATATTTTACACAGAAAATGGTTTGTTGTTGTCGTCTCACGTTTTCCACAGAGCTAGTTAGTCCTCATGTCAGACTAGAGTCTCTCAAGGGCCGACTGGCGCTGCCAAAGCACCTATTCCAGACTTCCTGTCGCATTCAATTAGTCTTTATCTACAACTCTTCTAGGTTCCTGTTCAAACTGGAAGCAAGCTCAGGCGATATCCTCTCACTCAGAGTCAGGCGAGCGATTGCCTTTGTGTTTTGCTGATGAAGCACTACCCTCAGCAATTGAGTGGCAGGACGCGGCAGCCTGAGGCCATTACAGCTGCACAGAGATGCTGAGATGATACAGCGCTCAGAGTCTTATTCATGTGCAGACTGGTCCTTTACTAGTGGCTACAAGAACTGAAAATTGCAGGCATTTGTGCATGCTAGAGGGCTAATTAATGGTTCGGAAAGGCAGGGCTGACTTCTGCAGCTTTATTTTGCATATATCCCAAGTTTTCATTATAGCCTCAAAGGAAATGAGCTAAAACATTATGCTTCAGGTAGTTAAAGTCATTAAAATGAAATGGCTTAATATAGCAGAACAGTGTTTCTGAACTGGTAAGTTTTAGATTTAAAGTTACCATGTTGAAAATCTAACAACATAATAGTCCAATAAGCATACAAGAAACATCACAGAAATTTAGTGTAAAAGTCAATTTTTAATTTTAGCAATACTTTTCAGTAATGAATGACATACATACATGCATTTTTATATTTATAGATTGTAATTATATTTTCAGCATAACCTCATGAAAATTACTCGACTATGGGGACATTTTTGCAAAATAATTTTTTGTGGGTGGTGTGGCAGAGTGAACCCGCCCCTCCCTCTCGTCACCAACACTCTGACTCTTAGGGCCGTCCTTCAGCCATGCATACAATGGAAGATGACTGGAGAGAGGCAAAGCCCTTTTGAAAGGGAACCCTACATGGTTAGCATAATGCAGCTGTTCCATAGACATTCTATGCAGTATACTGGCAAGGAGACAAGAGGCCATTCTTTTTGAATGGCTGTCTATGGAGGAGATGCTTCACAACGCTGAATAAACCGCTTTCGTGAGGAAACAGCTTATCATTTAATGAATTAACAGCCTGTCCACTAATTTTCAACATATTTTACACTGAGCAATCCTTTTGGAGTGAACAATGTGTGGCGTTTACTTTGATAATATTGCTGTTTTTATAAGAGAAGTCACTGGTGATTTTACGACGGGCTCTCTCCATTCATTTGAATAGCATCAGCAAACTGTCGCAAAATGCTAGTTGTCCATTACAGCCATAATGCTTTGTCTAATGATAGAACCGCAAAGGTTGTTATCTCAGTACAATAGGATGTCTTGGAGAGCTGCCACTTAATGAGCTTCATTGGGGCCACAGTTGATCCCATTAAAATGCATAACGCGCATCTCCGAAAAGCCGGCTTCTATCTCCTTGTGTGCACACACTGGCATCCTTCACAGATCAAGGAGCAGAGCGGGGAGGGTCTGGGCTGAATAGGATGCACACCACACCCACACCCCCAGACCCCCCGGTGAGTTAGATGCGAAGCCGGGGGAATTGACGCATGCGTCAAAGCTGACAGACATGGATGCCTGGTGGCCTTTCCCTCTCACTTGCTGCAGCTCTTGGGAAGACAGGCCACCAAAGAAGCCGCCACCCCTCGCACCACGGACCATGGAGGGGAGCAAGTGCAGCCATCGGACCCTGCCCATGTCCTGGATCATTCCTGTGGATACTACCCTTTCCTTCACCAAGCCTCCTTCACCACAAAGATGGCAGATTACCCTTTATTTTGGACACAAATTCCCCATGGACACTTTATTCACCTTTTATGAACATTTTATGTGTAAAGTGGTTCAATGGAAAGGAGGAGGCGAGAACCGGCTTGACAATATAAATAACAGTTTAATGAAGAAATAAATCAAAAGACACAAACACACACAAAGGACGGACAGCTGCCCGTAAAACGATCTCTCTCTGTCGCACCACCATCCACAGATGGCCTTTATCCCACTCGGAGGCTTGATTAGCCTGATAAGGGGCCGGATGTGTAAAATCACCATCCGGCTCCGCCCTTCGCCCTGTCACATTCCTCCCACGTTCTCTCAGGCCAGGGAGCCCCCGGCATGACGTACACCCCCCCCACCCCTCTTTCCCTGAGGGAGGGTGTGACTTATCTTCGTCTGCCAGCAGGACATCCACGCCTTCCTGAATCTGGGAGTGGAAAGGGGGAGGGAAACAACAATGAAAAATGGGGGTACTCCCTGTAACAGTGTGTAGGACAGACTCTTGACAGGGTGGGGAAAAGGAGGACACGAGGACAGGCTTCTGCACACAGGTAAGGGGGTTTTTAATTCTTCAAAGTAAAGTCACAGGTGTTCAAGCATAAACTTATAACAAAACTTAAACTTTCCATCAACTTAAAACTACTCGTGGGCTGCCAACACTGGACTGGCGTGCTGACTGGTGGTGCTGTGGCTCTTATATGCCGCTCTCCCCGTGCTCACTGAAATTAGAGACAGGTGTTAGACATAATTTAGCTCAGGTGTAAGCGCCCTTACCGCTTTCCCTCTCCGGACGGGCACTTGACCACGCCCCCGCTGCCACACAGTGCAGTACCCCAAAAAAAAAAAAACTGTAAAATGTAAAAGAGAGGGAAAAGGCCAACACAGAGCGGCAGTGGGAGCGAGAGAGGAGAGAGAAAGAAAAAAAACACTTACTAGCCGGTTCTCTGATACGCCATAGCTTGGTCCTCAGCCACTCCTCCCCCCTCTAACGGACAACAGCCATGCCTCCCTGGGCGGATCGGAGGCAGTCCTCCAGCCCCTGTCGGTGGGAATGCCCCGCCGCATTCTCTGAGAACAGAAGGGATCTCCCCCGCCCCTGGCAGCGGTTCTCCCACTCCAGGCGGTCAGCAGTGAGCCCCTTCCCGCTCGCGGTCAGCGGTCTCAGACCCCGGCATGTTTTAGCAGCTGGTAGGGGTCTCCTCTGCCCCTGGCAGCGGCCCTGACCGCTCCAGGTGGTCGGTTAGGAGCCCCTTCTCCACTTGCGGTCGGCGGCCGTTCTTCCGCTTCCAGGCTCCTCCGTCCCCTGGCAGATGGCCACGGCTGCTCCGTTGGGGTGGATGGTAGCAGCAAGAACTCCACTACGGCATAGCTCTCCTCCTTCCTGAGTTTTTGGCACCAGTGTAAAGTGGTTCAATGGAAAGGAGGAGGCAAGAACCGGCTTGACCATATAAATAATACTTTTAATATAGAATTAAAACCTAAAGACATAAACACACACAAAAGACAGACAGCTGCCCGTAAATCGCACCACCATCCGCAGTCGGCCTTTATCCCTCTCGGAGGCTTGATTAGCCAGATAAGGGACCGGGTGTGTAAAATCATGACCCTCCGCCCTGTCACATTATGTTTATTATTTCCAATAAATGCCTCTCAGAGGCTTGATCCCACACCCACTGTGTCTGTCTCTTGCTCAACCTGTCACAGTGGTGGAGAATACTGGGACTTTTGTGGGCAGAGACAGCACAGTTGGGCACCAACAGTGACCTGACTCGCCTTTTCGTTCGCAGGTTAGATGGAAATCCTGGAGCTGGATGGAGAATCCATGTGCAAAGGCCTCCTTACCTCCAAAAGGGTAAGTGGCACTTAATAACCATTTACCTTGTGGTTGGTTGAGGCTGTCATGTTTAATCTGTGTTTTCTCTGTCTCCACCCTGGTGCAAGCGAGGGGGTGTGCTGGCCTGGAGAGGTATTCCCTATATGCCTACTCCAGATGTAGGGCCTAGTTGAGGAAGTATCATTCCTAAAGAGTGTGCAGCTGCGGCTCCAGAATCTGTGTTCTAGTTGGAGCATGGGCAGCACCACCGTAGCGATGCATGGGAGGGGGTGGGGGATGTGGCGGAATGTCCAGGACCATTCCTGTGGACACTACCCCTTCCTTCACAAGGCCCCCTTCATCACAAGGATGCCAGATTCCCATTTATTTTGGACACTAATTCACCATGGAGACTTTATTCCTATTTTATGAAAATGTTTGTTTATTATTTTTTCCAATAAATACCTCTATGAGGCTTGACACCACACCCACTGTGTCGATCTCTTGCTTACTCCACCACAGTGGTTCATTAAATTTTTTGACCAATAAAATAAATATTTCAAATGTTCTCAAATTTAGCCACACTTTGTTTTCTAGCTTCCCCACCTGCTACACTGGGTACTGCATCTTTCCCACAAATTGCATTCTTTCCTCTCAAATGGGGTTAATGCACACAAACATGTCGAGACACACAAACACACATTTTTACAATTTTGAAGAGGAAATGGGGCCTATATTAAGAGCGCTAAGCTCAGTTCTATGCGACAAGTCATGGCAGTTAAGTTTTGGTATTTTTGTGCAAGCATGTGCTAATTCTAAGCGCAAGTCTGTGAAACTGTGTGCACAAAGCGCTAATGGGCTGGGTCAACTGCATCTTAATTCTGAGGTTCTTCTCCAGTAATTGCACTGTCTGCTTCCAATGATACACATTTATATTGAAATAATCTGTAGTTAGAGGTTTGTGTTTCATTACATATGAAAGAGTACTCCAAATAACTATTTTCACACAATGAGGTAGATATTTTAATCTAATTATGCAAAAAAAAAAAAAAAAAAAATCAACACTGGTATTGGTTCGGGATCGACTGATACAGAGATTTCAGATATTGGATCAGAAGAGAAAAAGTGGCATCGGTGCATCCCTAATGGAAAACGGGGTTTTCATCAGGACTTGAAAGTAGGCTCCATTTAATTACAGAGAATCTAATTATTATTAATATCATTGATCTACTGACACACAAATGATGGCTAGTATTAGCAGTAATTGTGTCAACCATCCAGGTTAGGCTGTGGATCGAGGGATCTTTTTCCTTTTTTTTTTTTTTTTTTTTGTACTCACATATACACCAAAAATATTTCTTAAGAATCGTGTATAACCACCTACCCAAATCCAAACGTTTTACACTTTTTAACTTCTTCCAACGGACCCTTCCAATGGATCACTCAATGCAAAGAGGTGGAAAAATAACTATATAAATTAGATCATAAATACAATTGTCAATATAACAATAATAATTGAAAAATAAACCATGACCTCTAGAAAGTGTAGCACAAATCTAATTTTAGCTCAATAAATTTTTTTTTTCAGAAAACAGCTACAACAATGATCGTCAGGGACATTATTTGATGCTCCACTGTATAAGGACATTTTTTACCACCTGATGGTGGAATCTCCAAACTGCAAATGCATGAACTGATTTTAGAGTTTGCCCTGAAAACAGTTATGCTTTTGAAATGTCTTAACGCAATGAACCATCTCTCAGGAAAATATCAAATTGCACTATGCGCCTCTTTAAAGACATATAATACACCCACAGCTTGCGCACATACACACACAGAGAGCCCAAACACTTTCTGACACTGCAATTAATTGTTTGGCATTAGTGGGAAGGAATGGGTTTGTTTTAATGGACATGCAAAGTGGGCCCATTTCAACTGCTGGAAATGTCGATGGAGATTCATTTGAGAAATAAGCATTTATTAAAATTGTAACTCTAAAATGTACACAGTTGATGTTCTACAGTATAAATGGTTGTAATAAAGATATTATGAAATGTCAAAAGTTATTAAAATAATTATAAATTGACATCCTTGGCCAATGTTTTAAAAGTTTTTAAATGTATTTTTTATCTTTAAAATTGTTATTATATCTATAAAATCATAATTATTCTCAACTGCTTCTGCTGCTGCTCTTTTCACAGAACATAATCCAACACAGCCCTTAATTAAAATCAGATAACTGGTGTTGTATTCAGAGATTTTCATAAAGCTTTTGATACAGTTAATAACACACTTATTATAACCAATCTATATATTTTCAATCTATCAATAAATAGTATTGCCATTATATCATCATATTCAAGCAATTGTGTTCAATCAGTTAAAATAGATAAAGTTATCTTTCACAGTGTATCTTGCACCTCTGGAGTTCCACAAGGCTCGGTACTCGGACCACTTCTATTTCTTCAATGTACTAATGACTTTCCTTTAGCTGATCCCGCTGTATGCTGAAGACACTGTCATCTTTACATCATATAGTAACTTGATACAAATTACAACCACACTAAATGAAAATATGAATTCATTGCACACATTGAAAGATGTGTTTTTTTGAGCTGTGAAAGTTAACGCGTTAATGCATGCAATTATATATGTTTAACGCTTTAATTTTTTTGGGAGTGGTGGTGGCGTAGAGTTTCAAAACGCGTATTCAGAAGGTTGCTGGTTCGGTCCCCACAGCCACCACCATTGCGTCCTTGAGCAAGGCACTTAACTCCAGGTTGCTCCGGGGGGATTGTCCCTGTAATAAGTGCACTGAAAGTCACATTGGTAATATAAATGTCCATTTTTATTTACGCATTTACCGTTAATAAATAATACTATTTGGGGGTATTAGAGTTAAAGAGATTTTGCCTTATTCATCATAATTTATTTACTTTGCTGTATTAGGCTTGCTCTGTGTGGTACATCCCCTCAATTTTCACAATGTTCAAAATAAAAGCATTAAAAAAGTTTAAGAGACTTTGAGAAACATTTAATTTTATTTGAAACAATGCTATTTTAGTGAAGCACAATTTCTGAAGCAACCATGTCATTTTGTGGTGTTTCTACAACACATTCTCTGTAAAAAAAAAAAAAAAAAAAAAAAAATTGCGCAAAAAGTAGATATAAAAAAACATGATTCCGTTGTTTTTACTAGGTTGTATACTTAATATTTAGATGACAATGTTTTGGAACAGAACCAATTTGTCATTTTCTTTGTTTTGGAAGTATCTGATATTAGCAAGGCAGTTAGTGAAGTGCTGTTCAATAAACACATTCAACCATTATGAAAAGTGCAGTTATCTAAAGGAAGTCCATCATATCACATAATCTACCTTCAAAAGTACAGCACTAAATCCATCATACGGTGAGCGGTCTGTGATTCTGCACATACTAATGATCCATAGTCACATAAGTACACAGTAAATACAGCTTCATTCTGACTGTCCAGAGGAAACCAGACATTACGCTGTCTGTTGGTTTCCACTGGACCTTAAGCGAAATAAACTGTGAATTGTGTAATTACTTCTCACATACAGAACAAAGAGCCATGGTCTTGAATGGTTCTTATGTGAAGTTTTCCATGCCAAAACAGTGAGGGGTGGGGGTCGACTTCACCTGAGACGAAAACAATGGATGTAGACATAACAAGAGTGGAATGTGGAAGGTCGTGCCCCGGTTTTGGCTTTGCTTTTGGCATTGTGAAAGAGATTTACTCACTATCAAGGTGGCCTAAATCCAGGGTATATGGGGTTCACTACCAGCATTAGGGCCTGACTAAACCTAAAAAGCTGCATTTTCACTGTAAACCATTTGTGATTTTTCATAGATATCTGGCACAGACTGAATCTTGCGTGTAAACAAAATAAACACTCATGAGATCTGACGTTTTAGCATCTGGTTTGAGTTGATTTTAAATGTGGTTCTAAATACAATAACAGAATCAATCATCATATTTCGTCATTGTCACATGACAAATAGCGGGGAGGTCGGGCTCGTGGCCTTTGAACCCCAGGCGGGTACCCGCCGGGGGCGGCGCATGCTGGCGTCCGGACGCATGCAGAGGACGAGATGACTTTTACACCCACAGAATTGAGAAAGAGCTATCAATCTGTCAATCCTTTCAGTGTCCGGGCCGGGTGATGCCCTTCTGTCAATTCCTTTAAGTTTCAGCTTTGCAACCATACTCCCCCCGGAACCCAAAGTCTTGTGGATTCCCGCAAGCTGCTCGGTTGGTCATGGGAATAATGTTGCCGGAATGCGGGATGGCATCGTTTACGGTCGTAACTACGAAGTAGCATTGCGTTTTTCAAAAAAAGTAATTGTAATTCTTTTCAGGCAGACACACCTTCTTTCTTTCTTTCTATATATATATATATATATATATATATATATATATATATATATATATATATATATATATATTTTTTAGGCTTGTTATAGATTTTTTACAAAAAAAAAAACCTTTACTTAATGCTATTACTGCAAGAAACTGAATTTAATTTAACCTTGTGAAACCCCACATACACATGTGTGGATGTTGGCTTCACTATAAGCAACACATAATTTAAATTAATTTAAACCAACTGATCTCAATTTAGAAGATCGAGCAATCAGTAAAGGGTTAAACTTTCATTTCAAGTCATGTCGAGTCATGTGACAAAACAATATGGCACAGATCACAGCATAGTTTGTCTTGGGAGAAACGGCAACAAAACTATATCTGGTAAGAAACCTCATTAAATCTTTACATTGAAACAAAAGACTACTGTCTCTAGTTTTATCTGATACAATATTTTTAAAACTGGATTGATTTATCATGAAACGGCACACTGTTAAACAAAGTATAACCCTATAGGGCTATTTTTCGTTATAAATCGTATATTTATTGCTTAAAAGCTAAATTGCTATCAAAGGCTTTATTTGAACTATTTGAGATCAGTGCAGACAGACAGCACACACGAGGTTACGTGCTTCACTAAATAGGGAGCAAGGGTGCATCCTTGCCGGAAGGTCATCATTGGAGACATGCTTTATGCAGATGATGCCGCCTTGACATCTCACAAGGAAGAACATCTGCAGCACTCGAAGTGTGCCAGGACTTCAGCATGACCATCAGCCTAAAGAAAACACATGTAATTGGTCAAGGGGTGGACCACATCCCTGAGATCACAATCAACAACTATGTACTCGAGGTGATCCACAAATACACCTAACTCAGTTCAACCATAAGAGACAACCTCAGCATGGACACAGAGATCCACAGGCCTATTGGGCATGCTACAACAACTCTCGCCAGACTGACAAAGCGAGCCTGGGTAAACAGGAAGCTGACCGTCCAAACAAAGGTGGCAGTGTACAGAGCCCGTGTTCTGAGCACCTTGCTGTATGGGAGCAAGTTCCTGACCCTCTACGCAAGGCAAGAAAATAGGCTCAGCGCCTTGCACCTGCGCAGCCTAAGGCACATTCTGGGCATCAAGTGGATCAACCGTATTACCAAAAAGTGGTCCTCATTCCAAGATTCCAAGCATCTTCACACTCCTGCACCATCACAGTCTCCGTTGGCTGGCCACGTTTATTGTATGTAGGATGGAAGGATTCCAAAAGCTCTCCTCTATGGGTAGCTGGCCACAGGTAAACAAGCAAAGGGATACCTCCATCTTTGCTTCAAACATGCTTGAAAGCACGACATGAGGGAGCTGGGCATGGACACTGAGAAGTGGGAGTACGACGACAGTGACCGCTGTCAATGGCACCACAAATTGACCAATGGGCTCCAACAGGGAGAAAGTAAGATGAGACAGGTGGCAGAAGAAAAGCATGCCTGGAGGAAGAAAAAACAACCCTCGGGGACGAACTTCACCTGCAACAACTGCGGCAGAGACTGCCACTCTCGCGTTGGGCTGTACAGCCACAGCAGACACCGTTTCACCAACTGACTTCAGTGTGCACATTCCACGGTCTCTCGAGACCGATGGATGCTGTCCATTTACAATTTCACAATTTAGTCCCGCTGTCCACATATGTGGGCATTCATTTTTAAGAAAACAATTTGCTCTAGATTTTTTTTTTGCTTGTTTATTAGGTGCTACTAGTTATGAATCGAAAAGGGAAATGAAAAATGCACACAGCAGTCACGCTCGAGTCTCAGGCGGTTTAAAGTGTTGTTTGAGTATATTATCTATTGATCATGGCAGCAGTAATTCATTAAGTATTAATCAAATGAAGAGTGTTATAACGGAGCATATATCCTGACTCTTTTAGCAGCACATTGATGTAGTGAGTGATGTTCTGTGTGCAGACAAGAAATCAGAGACCCCGTGTTCACAAGAGACATTTTGTATTTGTATACTACAGAAGTTTACACACGAATTGTGAATTTTAGCTGGTAAATCATCTTTGAAATGTAAGTGTACTGCACTCTGGAATGTCCGGAGGAAGTCTGGCCCCTTTGTGTTTTGTTTTCGGTTGTTTTCAACACCCCTCCCTGCAGCGTATCCTCTGAACAATTATCCCATTATGCCATTAGAGCTCTTGGACTGCCTTACTGGCCCAATGAGTCAGAAGTGTTCACCCTCAAGTCTAAATGATATTCTTGTGTCTAGATATGACAGGGGTCTCTCCTTCCTCTCCCTAGACACTGCAGGGCCATAATTATATTTAGTTTTTTCTGCGCCTGTCTTTTACTGTTGTGGCATCCATTTTAGATAAACTAGCCCTTGAATAGCATGTGCAAACAAAAACTGTAGTTGATCAATTTACACGTCTCCTACTGTCCAAGCGAGCAGTTCTTAATAAGAATAAACTGCAAAGTGGACCAGACTTTGTGATCACAGTAAAATTCTCCTTCAAACAGATGAGATGTGGCCATGAGTGTGAAATCCAGATGAAAATGCAGCTGCTTTACATCTTTCCTTATAGTCAGTTGTGCTGCACGTGTCCGTGAAAGTGTGCCAAACACAATCACATTACCATTAATACTGAGAAACCAGGACGAGACCAGGGAGACACGATGGAGAAATAGCATTATTAGAATTCTTAACATTTTCATCCATGACCGACCGAGAAGTACTTATAACCCAATATTTGTAGTTCAAGTAATTTCATAAATACACTATGAATAAATTACATATACACACACATATACATACATACACATACACATACACATATATATATATATATATATATATATATATATATATATATATATATACACATATATATATATATATATATATATATATATATATACACACATACACATATATATATATATATATATATATATATATATATATATATATATACACACATACACATATATATATATATATATATATATATATATATATATATATATATATATATATATATATATATATATATGTATGTATGTATGTATGTATGTATATATATATATATATATATATATATATATAAAAATAAAAGCCTAATTTAGGGATGTAACGGGTCAATTTTCTCATGGTTTGGTTTGAATTTTTAAAGAGTCATTTTCTCCCACATTCATTGCAATAAAGTTGTCAACTTAAAACTCCATGAGTGTTCAACATCACACTCACCTGAGATACTATGCTCCAAAACAAAAGAGATATATCCACTATTAATTCCAAAACTGCTCCAGTGAGAAGTCATAAAGATTTGTTCCCCATCTTTAGAGTTTTGTGGTGATGTAATGCAGATCACTAATAAGCATTCGCGTGAAGGCGTCTCAACGGCGTTATTGCAGGATAAACATTTTTTTTTTTCTTGTTATGACTGTTGTCATGACAAGCAAAAATCTCTGTTAAGCTATTCAAACGAGTCTGACAGATGAATGCACCCGTTGACGAACCGCCACTCTCATTAAACATCAGCTGTGCTCAGATATTCTTTGTAGTTTATTTCATTCGTTACATTCCTTTGCAGTTTAATTCCCTCTCTAACCGTACTGTCCTTCAGCCATTCAGAGAGCTACCATAAACCCTCTGATAAAGGAACACCTCAACTGAATTCATGCACATTTGATAGGCTACTAATAAATCTATTTTTTATTTTGAATGCGGCCTACGTGCCGCCATGTTGAATAGCACTACTACCGCATGCAACGATACGTACAGAGGTCTTGTCCACGGATTATTGTGATAGGACAGCTAATAATGAACATGCGATAAATGTAGCTTCTGACTTGCGGTCATTTATGCAAACCTGGAGATATTAACACGTTCGACAATAGAGGTCACTGATGCCCAAACATGGCAGATGTACAGTTCTATCCTTCTAATTGGTAATATGCACTCATGACAGAAGAGATCTCATGACCCAGTGGTCAAGAAACCCTGCTGTAGATATTTGGTGTTTTGTTTGTGGTTGCTGCTGAAGTTCAGCGATCACACTGATAGCACATGCTCACATATGTTCCTCTGCACAGTATATACTGTCAATCCTCATTTATCTGAGCTCAGAAAACTGCAACTAAAACCTTGATTTCAGAAGAATATTGACTGGTAATAAAGGGACTCATTCATGAAACCCGAGCAGAAGACATTTTTAGGACATTTCTGCATTCAATTCAGTGCCCAATTAGTGCATGTTTCCTATATATGGGTGTTTCTTCAACATCATAAACAGATTTGATCTTTTTGCATTTAGTTATATGGTTTCCTTAAAACTTTGGAAACTTTTTGTCACGATTTGTAGCAGTCAAGTCAAGGATGAAGACGATATGAAGGACCCAATTGCAGTTTTATTAACCAAACGATGGTGATACAGGAAGTAGAGACGATGACAAGACTAGGAACTAAGACTAGGAACTAGGAACAGGAGCTAGAACAGGAACAGGAACTGGAACAGACTATGGCTCAGATACTACAAACTACAAAAAACTACATTAAACTACTGACAGGCAAACATCAGGCAAACGTCAGGATTACAACAATACTCCACAATGAACAAGGTAAACATGGGGACTTAAATACAAAAACAAGGGGAAACGAAAGCCAGTGGAAAACTAAAACTCAAAACAAGATGACAAGGCAATAAACTGAAACCAATGACAAACTAGAACTGATAACAAGGTAATTAAACAATGAACCAATGAAAATCAGACACATAGACATGGAGGGAAAACAGGACATAAGACAAAGACCAGGAAACAGGAACTTAACAATAATTTCAAAATAAAAGTGCATAAACAAAAGACAATATGGAACGTAACAGGAGCCCCCCCCTTTAAGGAGCGGATTCCAGACGCTCCAAACAATAAAAAAGAAAGGCGAAACGTCCACGGAGAGCAGGGGCAAACAGGCAGTTCAAGGGGGCACCAGGGGCACAGAGAAACAAGACAAGAACAGGGAGACCATAACAGATCAGGAGGGCGGCCAGGAGACCAAGGAGGCCGGGCAGATGCCCAGGGGACCAAGGGTCAGGAGGGGACAGGGTCAGGAGGTCTGGGAGAAGGCCACAGGGCAGGGACCGGGTCAGGAGGCCAGGGAGATGGCCACAGGGCAGGGACAGGGTCAGGAGGCCAGGGGGAAGGCCACAGGACAGGGACAGGGTCAGGAGGCCTGGGAGAAGGCCACAGGACTGGGACAGGGTCAGGAGGCCTGGGAGAAGGCCACAGGACTGGGACAGGGTCAGGAGGCCTGGGAGAAGGGCGGAGATCTGAGTGGCTCGAGAGGCGGAGCCGTGGGAGGCTCGAGGGGCAGAGCCGTGGGAAGCTCGAGGGGCGGAGATCTGAGTGGTTCGAGAGGCGGAGCCGTGGGAGGCTCGAGAGGCGGAGATCTGAGTGGCTCGAGGGGCAGAGCCGTGGGAGGCTCGGGAGGCGCTGGCTCTTGGACAGTCGAGGCTACAGGTGCTGGCTCTGGCTCTTGGACAGTCGAGGCTACAGGTGCTGGCTCTGGCTCTTGGACGGTCGAGCCTACAGGCGCTGGCTCTGGCTCCGAGACGGTCGAGCCTACAGGCGCTGGCTCTGGCTCCGAGACGGTCGAGGCTACAGGCGCTGGCTCTGGCTCCGAGACGGTCGAGGCTACAGGCGCTGGCTCTGGCTCCGAGACGGTCGAGGCTACAGGCGCTGGCTCTGGCTCCGAGACGGTCGAGGCTACAGGCGCTGGCTCTGGCTCCGGGACGGTCGAGGCTACAGGCGCTGGCTCTGGCTCCGGGACGGTCGAGGCTACAGGCGCTGGCTCTTGGACAGTCGAGGCTACAGGCGCTGGCTCTTGGACGGTCGAGGCTACAGGCGCTGGCTCTGGCTCTTGGACGGTCGAGGCTACAGGCGCTGGCTCTGGCTCTTGGACGGTCAAGGCTACAGGCGCTGGCGCTGGCTCTGAGACGGTCGAGGCTACAGGCGCTGGCTCTGGGACGGTTGAGGCTACAGGCGCTGGCTCTGGGGACGGAGCCGTGGAAGGCGGAGACTGGAGAGCGGAAGCCTTTCCGCTTCTCCTCCTCCTCCGGGTGAACGAGGCTGACAATGCTAGCTCTGGGAAGGACGAGGCTGGCAACGCTGGCTCCAGGAAGGACGAGGCTGACCACGCTGGCTCTGGGACGGACGAGGCTGGCAACACGTTGGCCGTTGCAGGCGTGGGCGTGGGCTTGTTGGCCGTGGCAGGCGGAGACTGGATAGCAGGAGCCTTTCCCCCTTTTCCACCTCCTCCGAGCGGGAGAGTCTGTCAGCGCTGGCTCTGGGACGGAATCGAGAGAGGCGGCTCCTCTGCAGCGAATGTCCCTAGGAAGAGCTCCACATATTCCTGCCAGGTGCAATCTCCAGGCCCCGGAAAGCTCCAACAATGGCGTTTAGGTACACCGAACCAATACAGGGTCTTCAGGGTTGTGTCATCCAGACCGGAGTGGATGGCCACGTTGGAGAAAGAATAAGAGAACTCACGAACGGTTAGGTCAGCCTGAGTTAGCTCCATGAGAAAAGCTGCTAGGTCCATTGTTGGTGGAGTATTCTGTCACAATTTGTAGCAGTCAAGGCAAGGATGAAGACGATATGAAGGACCCAAGTGCAGTTTTATTAACCAAACGATGGTGATACAGGAAGTAGAGACGATGACAAGACTAGGAAATAAGAACAGGAGCTGGAACAGGAACAGGAACTGGAACAGACTATGGCTCAGATACTCAAACTACATTAAACTACTGACAGGCAAACATCGGGATAACATCAGGCAAACGTCAAGATTACAACAATACTCCACAATGGACAAGGTAAACATGGGGACTTAAATACAAATACAAGGGGAAACGAAAGCCAACGGAAAACTAAAACTCAAAACAAGATGACAAGGCAATAAACTGAAACCAATGACAAACTAGAACTGATAACAAGGTAATTAAACAATGAACCAATGAAAATCAGACACATAGACATGGAGGGAAAACAGGACATAAGACAAAGACCAGGAAACAGGAACTTAACAATTTCAAAATAAAAGTGCATAAACAAAAGACAATATGGAATGTAACAGGGGTCAGAAACTTAACAATAATTTCAAAATAAAAGTACATAAACAAAAGACAATATGGAATGTAACACTTTTACCAGTCCATCATCTATTTTTGATACTTTTCAAATGTCTTTTATGTATAGATTTGACATTTTTAGCCTTTAGACCCAGACTTTCAATATTAAACTATGAAAATCCATTGGAAAATACAAATTAATCAATTCTATTCTATAACAAAATTCTATAACAAAATTAATGTGCAACAAGATGATGTTCATGTGTTATTTTTCATGTTCAAATCTCAACTACTCACTACTTTAACAATGCTTTCCTCTGCACAGATATGTGTGTAGGTTTTGGTTTGACTTTACTTTATCTCCAACATAAAAATGTCATTCTAGGCAATAAGCCATGCAGGATTATACCAGGACTCCACTGTGAGCTGCTGAGATCAAATCAAACACAACATGCTTATTTTAGAACTCGACGTCATATATGGCATGACCACAAAACACTGATAGACGACATTAACAGTGTGTTTATCATCTGTCAATCATCAGTATTTCAGGACACTGTAATTCCTTCTATAGATTTTCTATTACAGCTAAGTGTTGACTTTAGAGAATATAAGACAACATAGTGTCCGCGGTGGTTATTTCTAGACGCTCGACAGAAAATGTTGACCCGGCTGTAAAATCCCTCAAGTTTGATCCACTGCTGCAAGTGTGAAGCTGTGATCCATTAAACTCAGTGACCTCACTCATCTTATTCTGGGTTATTTCCAACCTAATGTCTATTACCACAGACTATCATTTCAATTTATCCCACAGTTTGTCAAAACAAACACAATGTTTTAACAGTAATGTGCTTATAATAAAGTCTATGGAGGCCAGTGATCTGGAGGGGGTAAAAGCAGAAAGATGAGCCTCATTTTATTTAAAGCGCTGTAAAATTATCTAAATTGTCCCCCTTGAACTTTTCGCCAGAGTCCGAAACGGAGTTCTTCGCAAGTTATAATGCCTTAAAAATCCCTGAAGTGAATGATGTATGATTTGCATCTTTGCATGCTTTTAATCACACTGTTTTTAGTACGATCCATTTCCCTTTGCTGTTTGACTGAATGAATTGCATTGCTTTACATATGCAATATACTGTGGAGCTACTGATAATATGTTGCATGGGCAATCTCTGAGACACAGCTTCTGGTCCAGTGGAAACCAGGGTAACCCTAACCTAACCCTACTTTTTAGCACAATGTGTACTTTTCCGATGGTCCCTTACCCGCCGTAGACAAAATTTTCAACAAATCTTCAACGATTGCGCAGTGACTCCATCGGACCAATCGCAACAGACTTTAAAATCATAGTTATGTGACGTATTTCTGAGTGAAACAGGAAAACAGAAACAAATAAGATTTGATTTTATGAATTGGGATTGATTTGATTGAGAAGAGGCTGTTAGATAACAGAATGGTAACAGGTGAAGTGGAAGGTGGAAGAGGCGGAGCAAGTCATTACATTACGATTAAAGATTTCAAACACTTTATTAATCAATAATATAACATTAGTATATCAATGAAAGAAAACGTATTGATAAGTGTGGGAGTTTTACAAAAACTTTATTCTATTTATTTAATTAATAATCTAAAAAAAATGTAGCCTCGGATTGTTAGATCCCTCCATCACAATGACCGGCTCCACTTTTGCCCTATTAAAAATATGCGTGCTGGTGCTGTGGAGTGACATCATTGCGTACAAAAACGTCCCATTTCATTGACTAGGCATTAACCAATAAAATGACTTAATAACCCCATCCCACACCAAACACTGTTCTCTCACATCTTGATTTACAAGTGCACAAGTGAGTTTTGCTGCAGGTGTATCACAAAGGTTGTTCAAGGCAGGAAGATTTGAAGTTGCAGTGGCAGATTTGTGGTTGTACTGCTAAAGTGAATTAAAGTACAAAAGTAAATATTTAATGCAAGTTTTTGTCTGTTGTATTTATATGAATGTCATTTTACACATTTGTGACTATTTGTCTACAACTTTGAATTATTATGTGAGTGCAGATTGCAACATTCAACAAGTTTTCACATCGGTGCTGTGTGTAAATTTCAACTTAAGAATATAAATATTTATTTTACAAGTTCTAAAATTCAAATAGACAAGCTCTCGAGTTTTGCTACTGATTTACCTTCCTACATGTCCACTTGACTGATTAACAGAAGTTGTAATTATCCCATGTTTCAGTTCCAAAATGTTTTTTTTTTGGTTGTTTCGTGGCAGGAATTTTTGCAATCATTGAAATGTAACACATATCATGGCATTATGTCGGCCATTGGCCATTGAAAAAAAACAGCCTGATCTTACAGTAAAATCGGAAAGAGTAGGTCGACTTTTCTTTAGCAAAAATTGGTATAAGATTACCGAAATTGAAAACACTGCCCCCAGTGGCCAAAGCCACCAAAGTAGAGGTCACCAAAAGCTAGTTCATTTCAGCTGTACAGGCTGTAATAAAGTGAAGGGGAATAAAGACTCTATCCCACAAACCAAACCTAAACCTAACCATAAGTGGAGTAAAAATGAAATGTTAGGGGGGAAAAGTGCAACCTCTGAATCATGTTCGTTCGCTAAGGTAAACACACTGAAACAGATGCAAAAATGTCCGTTGGGGAATGTTGCATGTCAATGTGATGGCATACTGTTGCCGATCCTAGGGTACCGGAACTTTTGGAAACAGCATGCTGACTTCTTGTGTGATGTTGGAAAAAACCCATATCGATCGACCACTACACATGAGGTGAGAAAATAATTATTTGACTGGTTCGAATTACTGCAGCCATAGTCACTACAAATGTACAAACATCCGTTTTAAGTACACTTGGTTTGCATGGGGCAATTGCACCTGAAGCATGAAATTACGCCTTAACAATGACTGAAAGACAAGCGGTAAAAATTTAAGACTAGAAACAGAATTGTTAGTTCCTATGTCAGTGGATATTACAAATAGATTGGATAAATTCCTTTTTAATTTTTTTTTTTACTGAATTCATTAATTTATTTTTGCTGACATTGATAACATATCTCTGCCATCAGCCATTCAGCTCTCTAGAGATCAAAACTAATGGTTACAACACATGAAGTAAAACAAATCCCAAACCATGATCACTAGAAAAAACAAACATCCCTTTGAAATAAACTTGAACTTACTGCCAGCATTCCACAGACAGCAGTAGTGCAACTGTAATTGTCAGGCAAATAACGCTGATGTTTGCGAATCTCGTGCATTTATGATCATGAGAAAAACATTGTATTGGTACTTTTTTCTCAGTCTCAACTGGCAAAACAATTTCATTAATGTTACTATTAATTTCTCTGCTAAATAAAAAAGAAAAGTCAAGTTTAAGAAACTGCACTCACAATCTCTTCACAGAACAAACTGTTTAAACAGTCAAAGTCATTCATGTAAAAGTACATTGAAGTCGTTATATACAGTCACTGCTGGAACCACTTTTCTTGGGTACAGCCTTGACTAAAAGCTTTTTATAGTTGCCAAACTACATAAGTGATGACAATCAGATATTACAGTCCACAGATATAAACAGCATTTAAAAGGACATTTGAGGAACCAACAGGGCATCTAACCATCTGCAGGACCAACCACTGAGTGATATTTCCAAACCAGCGGTGCCACTGCTGGATAATTAGAGGTTAAAAGAAGGCATGACCTGAGCTCATTAGCTTGAGTATATACACAACACATCTATATTGACATTTTAAATCAATGCTCAGTGTGCTTGCACCATTTAATTAACTAATGGTAGAGCTAGAACTACAATTTAAAGGAAAATGAAGCCTAATTTTGTTACTATTAAATACTATTTTACGATTACCATTTATGTAGTTATATTAATAGTAATATATATATATATATATATATATATATATATATATTACATATATATATACACATATATATATATATATATATATATATATATATATATATGTATGATGTGTTCATGACAGTGGCAACAAAAAAAACAATGTTCCTTAAAAGGCTTCAATTATTGAATTTTTTGCTTTATTGAATTGTAATTTTTTATTTTTGTGCAAAATGTAATTCCTAATTATAATTTTTCTATTGATTTTGGGGTGAAATACTGGACATATTCTTGTTAGATTCACCCAAGCTTAAAAGTGCATAAATTACAGTTGTCGCAAACTTCTCACAAATTTCCCACTCAAACTCCCCACTCATTATTTATGTAAATGAGCTTGTTATTTGTTTATCAGAATTGTGCAGCTCTTCACGTGGTGGACCAGCAGTAAACATTTGGTGACAGTGAAGAAACTGCTGCAAAGCTCATTTACATGTGAAAATTAATAAGTGGGAAATTTGCAGCAAGTTTGCCAGTACTCCAGTTTTTTTTTTTTTTTGTGAGGGGCATCCTAAACAAACAGATTTACTTGGGCAAACAACACTAAACAACTCTTTGGCTGAATTTGATTCAATAATGCAGTGATACTTCTTAAATTCAAATTATCATGTAATTTCAACTAGAACACTTCAAGTACAGGGAACATAACGTCTAGGTTATTATTGTAAAGGTCGCGGTCTTAGGATGACTTGAGTGTCTTCCGGACCGAACTCCAGGCAGGTGTCGCTGACAGAGAACGCTTGCAGGTCCCCGACCCTCTTGATGGAAGCGTGCGCGATCGAGAGGACCGAGGGGACCACTGAGAGACCCAGGAGGGGAACAGGTTTGGCCGAGGAGGGTTCAACCTCTGGGTGCCTCTAAGGAACCTGATAATCAAGTCATGCTTACCCAAAGACTTGCCGTCTACTGCGTTGTGGTGGGCCACGATAGCGGCAACATACACCTTCAAGGTGGAGGGGGACAGCCTCCCCTCCAACTTCTCCTGCAGAAATGAGAGAACGGACCCGACTGCGCACCTCTGTGGGCCTTCAGACCGGAAAGAACACCAATTCACGAACAAGCGCCACTTCAGGGCGTAAAGTTGCCTGGTAGAGGGAGCTCTAGCTTGGTTAATCGTGTCTACGACAGCAGGTGCATCCCATCCAGGGGCCAGACGTGGAGGTTCCAGAGGTCTGGGTGGTGTGCCCAGTCCCTGAGAAAGTAGGTCCTTCCTCAGGAGAATTCGCCATGGAGGGGCTGTCACAAGGAGCACGAGATCCGAGAACCAAGTCCGAGAGGGCAGTAGGGGGCCGCCAGAATGACTTGTTCCTCGTCCTCCCTGACCCTGCATAGGACCTGTGCAATATGGGCCAGCTGTGTGCCAGCGCGTCTGTTCGGGAGTACCAGAACGGGCAGTGGAAGGTCTCTCTGGATGCGAACAGGTCTACCTGTGCCTTGCCGAACCGTTCCCAAATCAGCTGGACCGACTGGGGGTGAAGCCTCCACTCTCCGCTTGAGTCGCTGCTGGCTCCAGAGGAGGAGACGGTGGGTGAGTTGTGACATCCTCCTTGGCGATTTATGTATGTTTCGTGGCCCTGAGGGCAAGGTCGGTCGCTGAGCGCAGTTCCTGCAACACGTCAGGGTCAGAACTACCCAAGTGCAGATCTTTAAGTGCCTTGCCCTGGTGGACTTGCGGGAGGGCCATGGCGTGCAAGGAGGAAGCGGCCTGTCCGGCAGTGCTGTAGGCTTTAGAGGTCAGTAATGACGTCATCCTACAGGCCTTGGAGGGGAGCACCGGGTGATCCCGCCAGGTGGCGGCGTTCTCTGGACACAAGTGGATCGCAACTGCTCTGTCCACCGGGGGGACTGCCAAGTACCCGTGGACCGCTCCGCCGTCGAGGGTAGTGAGAGCAGATGAATGAGGGGGTCGATTACGGGCAGTAAAAGGTGCCCTCCACGACCTCGTCAGCTCATCATGCACTTCCTGGAAGAAAGGAACCAGGGGTGGCTGTGAGTGGTACCCAGACCCAAGGAACCACTCATCCAGCCACGAAGGCTGTGGGGAGGATGGAGGGTTCCAGTCCAACCCCATACTGACACCCCGAGCAGAGAAGGAGAAAGCCCCATGCAAAGCATCTTTGAAATTGAAGCATCTGCCCAGTTTCAGTTAACCAAAAAAAACAAACAAAAAAAAACACCCATCTTGTCCCAACACAAATGGATTAAGTAAAGCTGAAAAGACACTATTTTAGTTTAATCAACTCAAGTAATTTAAGTTCCCTGGTAATATGAACATGAGAGGATTGAGTAAAGCTGACGATAGTGAACGTTAATATTTTGAGTGAAGACACCAAACAAATGTTCTAGAAAAGAAGATGCTTTTTCTTTCTCTTGCAGATGCAGTACCTCCTGAGGAGCGCTCATCCCTGTCCAACACAGCATCAACATATCACATAAACCAACACAGACACCCTCTTCAATTATCCTCTGCCAATCAAGTAACACACATCAGATCTCCGCAGAGCTCAGTCTGATCAACTCAAATTTATACATTGATGTTTTTGTGTAAGAGGCATCTCTATTGACCAGTCAAACTAAAATAAACCTACAGCACTAAAGCCAAACACAACACTGAAGATTCACAGAGATCAAGCACTCAAAGAGCCCTCATAGTAAGTAAATGCATTTAAAAGCTACATTTGTACAATTTCTGAAGAAAACGTGAGAGGAGCTTTAACGTGCAAAACTCGTAACGGTTCTGTGGGAGCAGGGACATGCACAGACATTTTGGGGGGCAGGGGCTAAGTGGAAAAAAAGGCACTTCTCATAATTATTTATTTATTTTTTAATTATTAAACAAAATGTTAAATATATTAACAAATCTGACTTCCTTAAAAATGTATTTTAATTCCCTAACACACAATTGTTTCATACTCAACAGATTTCTACAAAATAATCAGTTCACACCAGTTCTCTTCTTTAGTATTCTCTAGTTTATCAAGAGCAACAGCAAAGGAAACTATGTGTATGTTTTCTATGTAACTAGTTTCAAGTATATATTTAGAATAAATGACAGCACCAAAGAGAGGGACATAGTTTCACTAATAATTAGTTTATTTTGCACCTGTAGTGTCTCCATTAAGTACAGTACATTAGCCTGTATTCCCATGATATATTGCCTTAGCTAAACTTTAGCTAACTTATTACATTAGCTAGCAGTTCATGAGTAATGCATGTTAGCAAGACCCAAGTTAACTATATTTGTCTTTTAGCTAATTACCTGTGAACTCGAGGCACTGTTAGATTAGTCTTTTGTTCATCACCACTCACCTCCACACAAGCCACGAAAAACACAACTGGGATAGGAGCTGGGAGGGGCTGCTGTCTGTGTGTCTGATGTGCACTGCACTGCTGTGCAGAGAGAGTGAGGGGGCATCTAAACTTGACAAAGTCTCATCTCATGACCTGATATTTAGATTTTTTACTCAATAAATATATTTGTTTGACAGGGAAGCTGTGTGCAAATAGGAATATATATATATATATATATATATATATATATATATATATATATATATATATATATATATATTAAATTAAAACCACACCACCCCAGAAAACTCGAGGAAGAAAAAGGGCAGGTGCTCAAGCCCCTTTGATGTCTGTGTGCACGTGCCTGTGTGGGAAGTTGCCATTCAGACAATTTAAAGTGTGACTGAAGTGTGCAAATATATGTTTGTTTTTCCAAGCAGAACAACATCAGGACTGTTATGTAGTGTAATTGTGTATGTACATGTCAAGAGAAAATAGCTTGATAATTTGTGAATAATTCTGCAGCTATTCAAGGGCGGAGCACTAAAATATAAACATTTTAGAGGAGGAACATATTTTTTTAGACATCATTTATGCTTAATATTTGACTTTAAGCAAGTGCAGATTATTTACAGGCGTTTTAAGTGTTGACAATTGTTTTTTCTTTCCACTAGAGAATTTAAATAAATGTTAACAAGATATTTTTGGGAGGTCCAATGCATTATTTTTGCAAAACTGCATTCAAAACATAACAACAACTTAATTTTATAATTTTTTTTTTTTGAGCTCCTGTTGTTTGATGGGTTTTGAATAAAATGGTTATGAAGGCTGATGGGATTGAGACAATTTAGTTCTCGAAGTCAAAAAAGTCGGGGTGAGGATGGACGGTAATTCAGTGCTTTGCATAGTCATGATAAAGAGGGGAAACATATACATATCCGGATGGATACACTGTTTATATATGCTGTTTTTATATATGAATGAATATATATTGCATTCTTAAAGTATTCAGACTTCTTTTTTATGCTAAAATGTAAAAAAACAAAAACAAAACATGAATCTCCACTCCATACTCCATACTGACAAAGCAAACACCAGATTTTTGATAACTTTGCAAATTCATTAAAAATAAAATTGACATAGGTATTCAGACCCTTTACTATGACACATGATATTTGGCTCAGGTGCATCTCATTTCTCTGGATCATCTCTGAGATGTTTCTACACTTTGATTGGAGTCCACTTGTGACAAATTCAGTTGATTGGACGTGATTTGGAAAGACACACACCTGTCTATATAATGTAACCCGGGTAATCCAGGCTACTAATAAAATAAAATGACAGAAAAAAATAAGTAAGGAAGAAACAAGGAAATCATCGATTAAATGAGGTGATGGGCTCTTTAAGAACTAGTAGCAGAGAAAGTGCAGCAGTGAGCCAAGCCCCGCCCATCTGCTACTTGTGAGCGAGTGAGATGAAGCAGCTACACGGAGCGATCTTCAAAAACCCCTCCATGTAAGTGATTAATTCAGAGAAAAGTGATCGAATACAACAGGAAAACAGGATTTCTGATCTGATGCTATAATATCAAGGAGCTGATGCCAGAGTAAGAAGCGGATGAAACGGAAGCTTGTGAAACAGATCGATGCAGATACACGGAACATCAATGTGCCATAAATGAACTTCCTAGTTGGAAATATATAAATTCATCGCCTTGATGTTTATGTAAAAAAAGTGCCGCGGATCTGATAGAGAACCAGTACAGAGTGTTTATATAGGCCGTGCAAGCCGAAGTGGATAGCACATGGGCTAAAGCTGATGCACGTGTGAGAATGCTAATGAAGTATGCTATTAAGTGTTAAAATGTTATGTTTAATGTGCTGTTTGAAGTGCATACATGTGATTTGACGATGAAATTGTTGAATTGAAGATTAATTATTGTTCTGCCTTGTGTTTTACAAGGCTGGGTTTTTTTGTGAGATTCAAGTTCTTCTGTGATGAGTTCCCTGATTCGTGCTGGACGCACGAGGTGCAGATTGTATATGACGAGCCACCCATGGAACCGTTTTCTCTGTTGAACTGTGTTTTTGAGCCATCAAACTGGTAGGAGAATTCTTTCTTTTACTTTTGGTCAAACGGGACTCGAACTCATTGAGATCATCTTGTTTTCTATTTTTTTCTTTTTGATTTTTCAACAAAAGACATTGATAATGATCCAGAATCATTCTAAAAGAATCTACAGTTTCTGAACTCATCGACCCGAGTTATGAACTCAGGTTAACTGAATTGATTTGTCAAATCTTGAGTCTGATTTACATTGGACAGACTATTAAGTTTTGAAGAGAAAGTGATTTGTTTGTAACTGAAAGTGAAAATTCAGAATTTCATTCTGTGAACTGAATCAAACTGATTGTTCATTTGATTATATTTTGGGGTATTTGAACTATTGATTGATATACTTTGTTTGAAAGCATTATCCATTGTTCTTTAATTTTATTGTGTTACAAGGAATCTGACACAGATTTATTTTATTTCTTTTATTATTCATAAGTATGTGAGAATCTGGTTCAATAGAGTACTGCCAAAACTGAGTCCACGTATCTGAAAAAAAACAAGAAGAGTGTGAATATTGTCATTTATTGTATTGTATTTGTTTATCTTTGTAATTCACACATTTTATGTAAAAGTATATTTCCTTTTAATACAAAACCAAACTGAATCAGAAACAAGACTTTGTATTGATTGTTCACTCACCTGTTGTGCTGTCTTCCTCTCTCCAGTAGTCGTATCTATCTTCTGATCAAATTGGCCCATATTGAATGTTACGCTAGTAAGACACACTAATCACGTGTTGCACGCTACAATAAGGTCTCCTTGCTGAAAATGCATATCAGAGACCAAGCTATGAAGTCAAAGGAACTGCCTGCAGAGCTCAGAGACAGGATTGTGTTGAAGCACAGATCTGGGGAAAGCTAAAAAAACATTTCTGCTGCATTGATGGTTCCCAAGGGCACACTGGCCTCCATAATTCTGAAATAGAAGTTTGGAACAACCAGGTCTCTTCCTAGAGCTGGACGCCTGGCCAACTGAGCAATCGGGGAAGAACGGCCTTGGTAAAAGAACCAGAACCCGATGGTCACTCTGGTTGAGCGCCAGAGATCATGTGTGGAGATAGGAGAATCTTCCAGAAGGACAATCATCACTGCAAATCTCCACTGATCTGGGCTTTATGGCAGAGTGGACAGACAGAAGCCTCTCCTCAGTACAAGACACAAGAAAGCCAGCTTGGAATTTGCAAAAATGCACCTAAAAGGACTCTCAAACTGTGAAGAACAAGATTCTCTGGTCAGATACACTCTTTGGCTTCCAATTCCAGTTTAGAGAGGAAACTAGTCATCGCTCATCACCTGTGCAATACCATCCCAACAGTGAAGCATGGTGGTGGCAGCATCATGCTGTGGGGGTGTTTTTCAGTGGCAGGGACTGGGGGACTGGTCAGGGTTGAAGGAAGCTGAACACAGCAAAATGCAGAGATATCCTCAATAAAAACCTGGCAAAGAGCTCTCAAGACTTCAGACTGGGCTGAAGGTTCATCTTCCAACAGGACAATGACCCCAAGCACACAGCCAAGACAACACAAGAGAGGCTACGGGACATCTCTGTGAATGTTCTTGAGTGGCCCAGCCAGAGTCCGGACTTGAACCCGATTGAACATCTCTGGAGAGATCTGAAAATGGCTGTGCACCGATGCTCCCCCATCCAACCTGATGGAGCTTGAGAGGTCCTGCAAAGAAGAATGGGAGAAAATCCCCACATCCAGGTGTGCATAGCTTGTTGCATCATACCCAAAAAGACTTGAGGCCGTAATCGCTGCCAAAGGTGCTTCAACTAACTACCGAGGTTAAGGTTCTGAATTCTTATGTACATGTGATATTTCAGTTTTTTCTTTTTTATACATTTATCAAAAAAATCTTTTTTTTGCTTTGTCATTATGGGGCATGGAAGGTAGATTGATGTAAAAAACAAACAAAAAAAAAACAATTTAAAGCATTTTAGCATAGGGCTGCAACATAACAAAATTGGAAAAAATGACAGCCTTCCATTAAACAAATAAAATACTGGAAGCATATGAAGGGTTATAATTAATTTTTGTATTTATTTTAAGTTTGCCCCAGGGAGAAGAGTTTAAGAGTCACTGTTTGGAAGAAACACAGTGAGCTTGAAAAGGGAGGAACATTCAGTATGTTCAGTTGGCATTCATTCAAATGTGATTAATGATGGCATCCCAATATGTACAAACTAGCCTATTAGTTTTAATGAGTACATTAAACCGACACACAAACCTCAAATTGGCTTGTATGCATGTTATGTATCTTTGCCTATTCAAAGTCGGTTTAAAAAGGCTTGCTGTGTGGAGTGTTAGGCTAAATTTGACAGGAAGCTGTATTGTTTTTCTTGTTAACTAGTGCATCTTGGGAGATTTCATGTGGGTTATTTATACAGTTAGCCTGAGAATTCAGATGGAGGTCACCCTCAAACATTCAGCCCTTGCAAGTGGCCATGAAATATATTCTCCTGTGATGTGGTGAATTCCAAGCATTTTATTTTCCACCACTGAAGCACTTTATTTGTGAACTGTTCAAAAAAAACATCCCTCATGGAGCCGTGTCGGTAGTGTTCCGAGTTGCGAAAGAAGTCGGCCAAGCGCATTTGGGTGCACTCTTGGGTGGAAATACAAAGATTGCAATGCGAGCTAGAGGTGAGGTTACATGGTGGCGCTAAAAGTTAAGCTCCACTTTGAACGATTGTTCCAGATAGATCTCAGTGTATTCAAAACTTGGTCTGTATTAATCAAAATTCATAGCACTGCCCCCAGTAAGGGGGAAGTGTTTTTTTAAACATAATGCCACATGTGAGGTCCAGTTTCCAGGTGGAATTATTGCAATGGGGTGCCAAAAGTTGTGAAGCCAGTTGTTTATAGCTTTAGTAAAGAGGAATTAATCTTTTTGTCTCGACCCCCAAACACCAAAACTAAACCTTACCATAAATGGAGTAAACGTGTATTGTTAAAAGGGACCTGTGAGAACCTGTGTCTCCCATGCGGTTAATGCAACACACTTCCGGTTGTGGCGCTAGACGGTTTCAGGATACTGGAACATTTGCAAGCAACATTTAGACTTCCTGTGTGATCAATGTTGCTTCAAGTCAAGTGTCAAGTCAAGTGGTTTTTATTGTCGTTTCAACATATACAGTTAGTACAGTACACAGCGAAACGAGACAACGTTCCTCCAGGACCATGGTGCTACATAAAACAACATAGAACAAACACAGAACCACATGACTACACAGACTAAATAAAATACCTATATAAAGTGCACATGCAAACGTGTGAAAAAAGTACGGGACAGTACAATAAATTACTAACAATGAACA
Organism: Moxostoma hubbsi; assembly: GCA_032164185.1. NCBI lineage: Eukaryota > Metazoa > Chordata > Actinopteri > Cypriniformes > Catostomidae > Moxostoma > Moxostoma hubbsi. The sequence goes on from JAVLUX010000030.1 coordinate 1,788,364, forward strand.
TTACAATAGGTACAGTAGGAGACAGTGCAGCACCGACCAGTACACAGTAGTGCAACAAGATGACAGTTTCTAAAAATGCCAAATGTAAACATAACATACTATGAGATAGTGTTCTATGGACATAGCAGTTATTGAGGTAGCAGCCAGGTATAAGTGACAATGAATTGAAGTTCAACTCTGGACATGTGCAAGTGTAAATTATTGCAGTTGTTTGCCATCACTGTTTCTTTAGCTTCAAAGCCCTGCAAGATCTATTTCCATGGGCTGCTCACCATATATTTGACTTTGAGTCATGGACCATCACACAAAGTACATGATTAATTTAAAGTCAACTTTAAAACCTCTGATTGGATGTAATCATGGTTTGAGGGTTAGAAGTCGTAATTTGTGACCATCAAACTTTACTTCCTCCATTAAAGGGATAGTTCCCCCTTCAGGAAAACAGTCATAGGTAACTAACTAACCCTCTTGAATTTACAAACACAAATTACTTACTATCTTCTACTGAACACAAGAAAAGAATATCCGGGCCACTCTTTCACAAAATAAGACAATGTGGACTTGGGCTGCCAAGCTTCAAAAGTAAACAAAAAAAAAAAAAGTGCATAAGAGTATCATAAAAGTGGTCCAAATACACTATAATTAAAAGTCTCCTGAAGTCTTACAATAGCTTTTTGTGACAAACAGACCAAAATTGAAGTCATTATTCAGTTACAATCTTGACATTTGACCCAGCTCTCCTTAACACGTTCATGGGAGTAGCAATGTTCGAATCATCCGATTCAAACAAATAGGCCCCATTTACAGCTTGCATTAAAATGCGTATTATATCTAGATTGTATCTGGATATTCTTTAGCTGTGATCAGATAGGGATCCAATCAAAGTTACCCACACAAAATGGAAAATTCTACATGCATATTACATCAGCTGATCTCGGTCTAGGAATTTAACAATTCCGGTTCCGATTCCTCTTTACGATTCCGGTTCCTTAATGATTCCGGTAACGATTCCAGTAATTATTTTAGTTCCTTTTTTCAAAGAAATATTTGTAAATGAAAAATGCAATTCTTATTGTATTTACTACCCTCTTCAGTCTGTTACCAAATAATGAGATCATTTCAGATATCTACAGAGCAGATGTAACAAATCAAAAAGAAATAAACAGCCCAAAACAGCGCCGTTTGTTTTGGGCTGTAGATTCAAAAGGACCAGCTCGATACTCCTTTTATCGGTTATCAAATGCACTTGTAGAAATGTGTTTTTATGCTGTAGAGTCAGTAGAGGGCAGCGCTGCTGCAGAGATGTGCTGCTGGAAACACAAGTCAGAGCATTTCAGAACAGTGTTCCAGCCGCATTGGTGGAAAATTGCAAGCAGGAGAACCGATAATGGAACTGAAAGTCACTAAGATCATACGATTCCGGTGTTTTTTAAAGAATGGAACCGGTTCTGAACAAGACACAGTTCTCTCTTCCCAGCACTAACTTGGCTGCCAAAGCTAAATTTTGGGTCGGAAAATCTTACTTTTATGGAATTTCATCTCATGTTCTGCACTTTGTAAGTGATAAATATGCTTCACATCTGAAACGTGCAAGTGAAGCCTGGTTTCACGTGAGTGTCGTGTGAGCCACATAGTGATTAGAAAATCACTTGTGAGAGACAACTGAGTGGGCATTTGATGAGAGAGATGAGATATTCCAAGTATATTCCAATGGAATAATTCATGGGATATTTTTCAATGTTCGGTTAACAAAATTGCAAGACGGCAGTGTCTGTTGCGTTTTTCATATTGCAAATGGCAGAATAAACAGACAAACTCAAGAACCCACAACACAGCACTATAAAGTCTACTGGACAATCATCTACAGATTAATCTAAACCAGAAAGCAACAGAGAGTAAGTGCTCCAATCCAGTCTCATGACAAGCCATAATATTACTATGTGAAGCTATTACTCCCATAAAAAACAAACAAAAAACAAACATAGTTATTACGATTTTTAACACCTAAAAAAATAGAATGAAACCCTAAATAATAGTCTAACCCCAAATCCAAACCCTAAAAACATGATTTTAAAAGAATAATCACTATTGTGTACCACGGAGGAAAGAAAAACATTGGGTTTGGAACAAAACGAGGGAAGTGTATTACAGGTTATTGACATGGTCATTTCTATTGCATAAATAAATCTGGAATGAATAACCAGATTCATTCAAACATATTTTTCTTAAATTAGGTACTGGAAAGGAGGCTAGCTAAAATGTGATGCCTGTATAGAATTGATTTGAAACACTTTTTGCTGATTGATTGCTCTAAGTCAAACCTTTTTGCATGAGCCAAGTTGAAGTTGACATGAGACAATGTTGAATGATCTGTAGCATCAAACAACAAAATCAATCATCAATTCGGAGTATTAAAATAATTTGTCTTCATGTTCGAGAGCTCGTCAGAAGATGGGACAATTCTAGCAATACTTGAAAGAAATATTACCTACCAATAAATAAAATAAATCAATTTACACCTTCAGCATTAAAGGTGGAGTAAGCAATTCCTGAGAAAGACTGTTGATATTTGAACTAAACAGCCAAACACACCCCTCCCTTCATTACTCCTTCAGAAGCTCCGCCCCCAAATACATGCACGTGCAATAGTGTTGTGTGGATCGGTCCGATCCACTTTGTTTATTTTCCCATTTATAGCACCAGGGCTGTGTATAAATACTGTGTCATTTTTTTTTTTAGCAAACACAATGGACAGCTAGAGGACCGTGAAGAGATATTGATGGAATTTTACAAAAAGTGTCTTAGACTAAAATGATTTACTCCACCTTTAATTAAAATATTACATTACCATGTTTAAGTCTTCTATGATTTGGCTGCCACCATCATTTACACCTACAAATCATCAAACCCAAAAAAGCCACTAGGAATAAGTGGTCTGTTCCCCACTTCAGTGCCTTAAAATCATGATCCCCCATATCCACCAGTTACTTCAGAAGATGATCAACAATGCAAGCTACACCTTATAAATGAATGAGAACAACCTATGCCTTCATACGACACAACTTGCACAATAAGGTAATTAATTACAACTAAAGATTAAAGTTTTTTTTTTTTTGGCTGCCACTATCACTATTAAGTGTAGATTATCAAATACAGACAGTCACAGGGAATACATGTTGTAAAACAGCCATAAATCAAATCAGGTGACTCTTAAAATCATTATCATCAGTATCCAAGACTTATTTTAGCAGCTGGTGCATTATCCACAGGCACGTTTGAAGGATTCAGCATCCTCTGCTCTGTCCTGGGCCAATATACACACTATTCCTGCCACTGCAGAAAGATCACACACACACACACACACACACACACACACACACACACACACACACACACACACACACACACTCCTTCAATTAGTCTTCACTTCGTCGACTCAGATTTGCAGCAACAAACTAACCACCGTGAATTTGAGAGCTCTCTTATGGATTACTACTCATTCGGGCTGTGCGCTATGAGCTGATTTTTTTTTTTTTAAGTAGCCTGCTACTATGCACTATCACCCTCAGACACTGGCAAAATAGCTAAACATTACAAAACTGGAAATTGACCAAATGATTACGTAATCGTACTAGATAACTTTGGGCACATACCATTGCAGACATCAACTAGATTTCTAAATTTTGGAGATAAGAAACTCACTGCCATTATGATAAGGTGTTGTGGATTGCTGCCAGATTACTGGAATGCAGTTGCTATGGTGTCCTGTGTGGTGAGGTTAGGGTGTTCTGGGTGGTTGCTACTAAGTTGTTGCTTACTGGCTCAATGATATTCTCTATCATAAATGTATGATTGATTAGATAAGCAACTGCACACCACTCCTCAACAAGCCACGTGAATGAAAGTATTATTCATGCCCCTTATGCAAATGGTGTGGGATGAATTCCACAAAGTTCGATACTTTGGGATTTGTTCAAATCACTAACACATGTAACATCTTCTATGCAAGTACGTGAGTGCAAACACCAGGGATGAAACAGTTCCCTGAAATCAAACAAACCATTTAGTTCACCGCTCACGGCTTAGTATATGTGTGGCTCATCTAATATCTACAGATGTATGGAAATGTATTCAGGACCATTTGACCTTATCTGCTGTAAAAATTTACCATTGAATTCAATGAGACAAATTAAATAAAATGGATTAATGAATGATATGCTTACAAATTTGTTCTGTTTCATGAAAAAGGCCCAATGACTGCATAGGCCACAAAAACGTGTCTCAAAATGTATTTATTGGTCTTTAATTTCAGTGTACAAGTGCTGCTTATGGCTTAATTATTTTAAAAGTGTGGGGCCCATTGAAAAAAATTATACTGGCAATCACTGGCTTTGCCCAATCATAGTGTTCAAATATTAATGCACTCTAATAGTACCAAGTTGTAATGGGGGGGTTGGGGGTTAAAATGGGAAAAGAGGCGGCAGGAACCGGACGAACCATCAAAGTAATATTTAATGAAAACTTAATAAGACACACATACAGCAGTTTCGTGTGGCTCTCTGTCTCGAACTGCCACATCCAGCTTGTCTTTATCCCTCTCCTTGGATGATGAGCCCGATTGGGGCCGGGTGTGTGCACTCACGATGTGTGCACAGCGTAATTCTAACCTAACCATGAGTAAGGTAAACTGTTACACCCCTGAAAAAATACTTTTATGTACATATTGTCAATTTCATGCAGTGTTGCATTCCAAAATGTGTCAAGACAGCAATTTGTACACTGCTAAACAATCATTGTCTTTCCGAGTATTTTTGTCTTATTTTACAGTAAATGTATCGAAACATCCTTAAAATGAGAAGGAAAAAATACTTGAAAAACAAAATGGTACGAGATAGGTGTTGGGCCTCATGTATTCCGATACAAGTCAAAGGCAGGCCTAACTTATTCTTGTGCATCCAGGTTATTGATTGTACAGTTTACAGACCGCTGAGTCCGCTCATTGTTGCTAATAATACTCCAGTTATTAATTGTAACGTACGGCTACCACAAATTAGATTTTGCGGTGTTGTAATGCAACCACGTTGGACTGTTGTGTATTTACACTATTGCGGAAGAGACCGGCACACTGGGCTTATCCGTTAAAGAATCAAAGACTGCGGGATGGGTTACGAGCCATTCACCACTTCTCTGAGTGACACTGTAAACTAACAGCTGCTCTCCCACGATCGCGAAACCGGCTTCGGTGCTGCCACTTTACTCTCACTCTCTCTCTCTCTCACTTTCTCTCTCTCTCTCTCTCTCTCTCTCTCTCTCTCCCACTGCACACATGCTACCCCTCACAAACATTTGGCTAGTAGATAACTTTGTGCTAAAGCCCAGCTTTGTCCCCCATTTATTGTACAAGCAGACACACACACACACACACACACACACACACACACACACCTCTCCTTCCTCTCATGCGTTATAGGCTTCTTTTTGTTACAATATTAATCCTTATTAATATTCTATTGATTTTGATAATTGACAATTATCTTGATGATTTTTGAATTTGAAGGATCAATAAGCTAGTGTTAATTCTAATCAATGTTCCATTCATTTTAATAATTATTGATTATCTTTGATCCATCCATCCATCCATCCATCTTCAACCGCTTATCCGAAGTCGGGTCGCGGGGCAGCAGCTCCAGCAGCGGGCCCCAAACATCCCTATCCCGAGCCACATTAACCAGCTCTGACTGGGGGACCCCGAGGCATTCCCAGGCCAGTGTGCATTCCCAGGCTAGCCACCTAGTCCTGGGTCTTCCCCGAGGCCTCCTCCCGGCTGGACATGCCTGAAACACCTCCCTAGGGAGGCGCCCAGGGGGCATCCTTACCAGATGCCCAAACCACCACAACTGACTAATTTCAAAGCAAAGGAGCAGCGGCTCTACTCCGAGCTCCTCACGGATGACTGAGCTCCTCACCCCATCTCTAAGGGTGAAGCCCGCCACCCTTATGAGGAAGCCCATTTCAGCCACTTGTACTCGTGACCTAGTTCTTTCGGTCATGACCCAGCCTTCATGACCATAGGTGAGGGTAGGAACAAAAATTAACCGGTAGATTGGGAGCTTTGCCTTCCAGATCAGCTCTCTTTTCGTGACAACGGTGCGATAGAGCGAGTGCAATACAACCCCGCTGCCCCGATTCTCCTACCATCTTTGCTAATAATTAATATTCTATTGAATTTGATGATAAAAAGCTAACATTGATTCTAATCAGTGTTCTATTGATTTTAATAATTATTTATGATAATTATTAATTACTGCTAATAACCAAACCCGCTCCTTGTTTTCAGAGAAATCTACCAAAATGCGGTGTGGACTATGGTTCTAACAAGAAAAAAAATTGTCAATTGGGTAAGAAAAGTTCATTTGTTTTCCCTTTGGCAAATTTGTATTTATTTTTTTACATTACAAAATTTCTGTTAGATTTCTCTGAAAACAAAAAAATATCTAATGTCATTTTGCTTATCAGGTAATTGAACATGTTTTAAGGCTGTTTGGAAATTGTATTGAAAGAAAATGATTTTTTTAATTAAAGCTACACAAGTATGCTACATTCTTAGAACAGTCTGAGCAGTCATAATGATTCTTGTCTTAGAAAACACAGCTAGTTACAGAAATAATGGTTTGTGATTGGACATAAAATGCACTATAGATTATGTTGAATTGACAATTGAAAATCACAACTGCTGCTATTCCCTTCTAGGTGTGTGTGGGTTAATATATATGTCTAGCTCTCAGTTCTGCAGCCAACACAATTTTATTTGATTCTACTTATGGCGGAAGCCACTTGATGCCAGTTGAGGCCTTATCAGTCATGAGTACTGAAGGAGGATATCTATGGCAATGATAAACATCCATTTTTGGTTCGAGTTCGCAAGACGAAAACATCAACTGAACTGAAATAGCAGGTCAGATGGTGCCAAAAGCATTTGTGCTCAATGGATTGGTCTATGAAGAAGGTGGTCTTTCATTTGTGTAGTATTCACCAATGGTCCGGTATTACTTATCTGCATCACACACAGCTAGCTGTTTTATTTGGACTGGGAACTTAAAGTTTGGTAGCTTTATATCCTGTACAGCAAATACATTGTGACCATAGGCAACAGTGAGTTTACTAAAGAGCTTTCTCTACTTAGATCCTGCCCGAGCAGTGATTGCAAACTCCAAGTCTGTAATTAACTATCGTTTCATGCAAGAAAATTGTAAAACTAACCAGCCAAAATCTACTAAGACAGATGCTATGAATGAAGATGTGTGCGCACTGTCCCAAAGAGCGAGAGATCGAAAATGAGCAACAGGCAAGGAAATATAGAGAAAGAGCAAGAGAAGGCATTGGGACATGAGTATTCGGTGAATACTGCGCTTGGCTCAAGAAGTTGATGTGAAGTGATGGAAACAGATTAAGAGTTTTACTTCACTGCATTTTGAAGAGAAAATTGACACTTTCACTTCGATACATTTCTCCAGACACTTTCGGTATTTTTGCGACTGAACACCACAAAAAATAACAGATGCTCCTGTAAATTGCCTGCAGATCGGCAATAGTGATGTCTGATTCGTAAAACACTCATTTGAACAGGAAAAAAAAGCAGTCTGAATTATTTGATTTGCGAATCATGCATCTGAATCAAAATCGCAAGCGAAGCGCTCGTCAGAAAACCTTCTGTCTTCACTGGGGAAGACATGAAACTGCTCATGTCACTTTAAATTTCTTTTTGACCAATTAATTAGACATGTTTTGGCTTAAACATTATGAAAGCTGTGAAATAATAAAAGTTATGTGCTATCAGCATATGACAGTCGATCAAATGTGTCTAAGCTACCTTTTATACAGTATATAACCAAGGATGTGTATAAATAATTACTAGAGCTCATGAAAATTTCAGACAATATTTATTTTATAAACTAGAGTGTTCTGGGTGGTTGCTAAAGCGTTCTTTGCTTTTAGGGTGTTGTGGGTGGTTTCTAAAGGTACACTATCAGTTATGTTGTGGTTTAGGCTAAACTGTGTTCAAGTCCTCCTGGGAAGTTCGTACTTACAAGGTCAGAAGCCAGTTTATTATTGTAAATGAAAATAAAATTAAAAATTCATGGCTCTGAAACTAGCTGAAATAAAATAAAAATAATCTTGAATAAGATTTATTTTTAATTTTTTTTGTAGTATGTTTTTAAACCTTTAACCTGTTGATATGCATTTCCCCTGCACGCGGTGGTGACGTCACTCTGCTTACATTTACAATATAATATATAGTCTATAAATGTAATTAATATTAACATATTATACTTCTTTAATCAAGATCTAAGGGTTCAACATTGATATCTGATCTCTGTTTCATGATAGAAATGCTCCAGAAACAGCAATTGAGTTATTCGTGCAGGAGTACAAATGAAAACATGCAATATCAAAACGGGACTTTTATTATGAAAACACGATCACCAGATGAATCCAGTTCAACACACTTGAGTCAATCATCCATGACAAGCGTTCACTGATAAACATCCATAAAAGTGAGAAATGTGAGAAATATTGATATATTCTCCATTGTTTACATGAGATCTCGACTTCGTCATCGTTCTTCAACAAACTCTGTTGGAAAACTGTGTATGATCTTATATATTAGAGTCTCATAAACAAAACCAGCCCATCTCCAAAGTTTATTTTTTAAAATGTGGCGTAGTTTTATTCATAATAGTCGAGCAGTGCGGTCAGATTGTGTGTTGTCTTGAGAGTCGTAGTCTTAATTTGACTCTGTACACTTCCAGAGATTTTACAGAGATTAAAGCTGCAGGAACCTCATTTATTATTCCATCATCTTCACATTAGAAATGTCACTTCTTCAGACTCGTGACTTTGAGAACATTGTATTTCTGGATTGTCTTGTTGTTTTTAATATTGATTATAAAAACATGTTCTGCACAAAATATTTCCATTAAGATAAACTTCAGCTTCTCTAACTTTAAAAAAATAACAACATATATTAATTATGAAACTTGGGAAATAAAGCCCAAAGTGTCTCTTTCAATGGATACGACAACTGTGTCTGTACTCCAAAGGGTCCCGTAAATACAAACATTTCAGTTCAGGTATGTCATTTTCATGGTTTGTGCTCAAAAATGGGGTGTGTATCAACAGGTTAACCTGCCATTACGGTAACAGGAAGATGCCATTAGATGGCCTAAATGAGGCCTAAAACCTCATTGCATCAGCAACAGAGTGGGAATCACCAGCAGAGAGGGTGGGCTAGATAGAAGTATTGTTGCTCATTCTGTCTTACCCTGTCAATCTGTGATTTGTTTAACATTTAATTTGCAACTGGAAAAGGTTTTGGTTTGGTTTGAAGTTCAGCAGGGCTCGACATTAACACTTGTCTGGACATGTGGATTTTTGAAGAGGCAAGTAAAATAGAAAATTAGCCTTAATGTTCATAATGAATAAATAACCTGTATATTGGTGATATAGACAAGGCCTCATTACGGAGTTCATATTGTTCTACTGCTGTTAAAAATAACAGTGCATAATTTTATAATTTCCTAGAGCTCTAATAATAGCTGCACGCCTTCACTGACGCACTTACATGAACGTGTGCTCAGAGAACGTTCATAATGAGGATACGCACCTGAAATACATTTAAATGCCCATCTTGGTAAGGTTTTCATGTAAACTCAGAGAGTGATGTCTAAAGGGAGCATAAACAAGTGGAGAAAAAGCTGATTTATATCAAAGCATCAGACTTGTAAGTGTTAAAGTAATCTGCTGCTGTCTGTGTGTTGTTCATTTCAAACAACCATAACAAGAAAACCACTCACTGTTCTTGGCTGGATAATTTTACTAACTTTAAAAAAGGTATTACGTAATATCACAAGAGTGTGATATGGCCCTACATCAGCACTGCTGTGATTGGAGTGCCGTAGGTATTCACAGTGTGTGTGATATTGCTTATATACAACAGTTCAATGACCAAATCCATTTAAAAAAAATTTGAAAAAATGAGTACGTTCATAAAAATACATTTGCACATAAAACTTCTTTCATACGTGACGGATCAGAATCTGCCATTCCTGGTTCAAAACAAATGATGCATCAAAGCCTCAAAACATCACTTCAGAACTACTAGTATCACAGCTTGGGATGTTTCTAACAAGTTATTGGATAAACAATCGTGTGTGTGTGTGTGTGTGTGTGTGTGTGTGTGTGTGTGTGTGTGTGTGAGAGAGAGAGAAAAATGAGCATGTGCGATCACCTGTTGATGATGCTGTAGTCTGTTAATCAGCTTTCTGAAGATAATGTCATTTTGGTGAAATGCATCCTAATTTCTCAGTGGGAAAATAGCCATCCAAGCGGGGGTATTCCTCCACATGTCACGGTAGCTGGTGCGCAAGAGTCTTTCACTATAGAAACGTCATCTACGCTGCCATTTTGAACAGTGTGTCCTCTCCAATGAATTGCTGTATTGTTATTTATTACAAATTATTTAAGTACAATTCTTACATAACAAAATAGTTTGTAATTATGTGTTGTGATAAGCTGGTATCAAGAATTGTACAATTTCATTAACAACAACAGAAATTTTGGTATATATATTTTGTGACAATTTATTTTTATTGTACATGTTAGATCTTACTGGAATAACATGAACAGTAAATCTCATTGGATAATACACTCACCTAAAGGATTATTAGGAACACCATACTAATACTGTGTTTGACCCCCTTTCGCCTTCAGAACTGCCTTAATTCTACGTGGCATTGATTCAACAAGGTGCTGAAAGCATTCTTTAGAAATGTTGGCCCATATTGATAGGATAGCATCTTGCAGTTGATGGAGATGTGTGGGATGCACATCCAGGGAACGAAGCTCCCGTTCCACCACATCCCAAAGATGCTCTATTGGGTTGAGATCTGGTGACTGTGGGGGCCATTTAATACAGTGAACTCATTGTCATGTTCAAGAAACCAATTTGAAATGATTCGAGCTTTGTGACATGGTGCATTATCCTGCTGGAAGTAGCCATCAGAGGATGGGTACATGGTGGCCATAAAGGGATGGACATGGTCAGAAACAATGCTCAGGTAGGCCGTGGCATTTAAACGATGCCCAATTGGCACTAAGGGGCCTAAAGTGTGCCAAGAAAACATCCCCCACACCATTACACCACCACCAGCCTGCACAGTGGTAACAAGGCATGATGGATCCATGTTCTCATTCTGTTTACGCCAAATTCTGACTCTACCATCTGAATGTCTCAACAGAAATCGAGACTCATCAGACCAGGCAACATTTTTCCAGTCTTCAACTGTCCAATTTTGGTGAGCTCTTGCAAATTGTAGCCTCTTTTTCCTATTTGTAGTGGAGATGAGTGGTACCCGGTGGGGTCTTCTGCTGTTGTAGCCCATCCGCCTCAAGGTTGTGCGTGTTGTGGCTTCACAAATGCTTTGCTGCATACCTCGGTTGTAACGAGTGGTTATTTCAGTCAAAGTTGCTCTTCTATCAGCTTGAATCAGTCGGCCCATTCTCCTCTGACCTCTAGCATCAACAAGGCATTTTCGCCCACAGGACTGCCGCATACTGGATGTTTTTCCCTTTTCACACCATTCTTTGTAAACCCTAGAAATGGTTGTGCGTGAAAATCCCAGTAACTGAGCAGATTGTGAAATACTCAGACCGGCCCGTCTGGTACCAACAACCATGCCACGCTCAAAATTGCTTAAATCACCTTTCTTTCCCATTCTGACATTCAGTTTGGAGTTCAGGAGATTGTCTTGACCAGGACCACACCCCTAAATGCATTGAAGCAACTGCCATGTGATTGGTTGATTAGATAATTGCATTAATGAGAAATTGAACAGGTGTTCCTAATAATCCTTTAGGTGAGTGTATAATGTATAATATTATAATATAAAGGAATGAACTACATGGAGATGGAGGCTTTTCTTTATTTGAATACCGTACGTAACATAATATTAACTATATGACAATAGCCTCATCCCCTACCCAGCACAGTTTACACGTCTGTCACAGAGAATCGAGTTGATTCCATAGGTGTACTTTCAGCAGGGCCGTTTCAAAGCATGTGGGGGCCCCACACCAAATCCTACTCGGAGGCCACTGTTTCCCCCCCATTCTCCAATATTCCTTAATATAAACACTAAAATAAAAACTAAATGCAAGGAAAAACTAAAATCAAAACTAACAAAGAACTAACAAAACAAAACGAAAACTAAATTAAACGAATTAAATTTTTTTAATGAAATAGAAATTAAATAAAAACTAAAAAAACATTCTAAACTATTATAACCTTGGTCAGAGGTCGTAATTGTGATTTAATGAGTGTTCAAGGGATTTTAGTTGGACAAAATTGAATCGTCAAAATTGTTTTGCAATTTTTTTTTAATCTTTTTTCACTTTCACCAATGCAACGACGTACTTTCAGTGCGTTTTATTTTCATCAGTCTTGTGTTTGCCACATATACTGGTGGGCAATGCTATTTTGTTGCACAAGACTGTCACCTCATATAAACTAGCTAAATGAGTTTCATTTTCTTCATCATTAGCACAAACAAACAATGCATTCAATCTAAACTGTACAGTCACCAATCGGATTTATTCTTACCTTGCTTCTTAAATTGACATGCCACCATTTTAGAAAATCTCACTGGATTTCCGAATTTGTGGTGCTTAACCTTTATTAGGGCAAAAATATATTCTTGATAATAGTTTGTATTATTTTCCTGTAAAAATATCTAAAAATCCTTCAAATAAGATCAGTTAGATTGATAGAAACAACACTGCATAAGATATTTGGGTTTTTCAGAGAATGTATTTTTAACATGAGTTTTTATAGTCAAAACAAGTGAAAAAAAAAATCTACCAGTGCTGAAGTTGTAATCCAAAGTATTTAGAATACATTACTGACCTTGAGTAATTCAGAAGAAAGTCACACATCTGGGATATCATGAAAGTGAGTAAATAATGAGAGAATTTTTATTTTTGGGTCAACTACCCCTTTATTGGTGCGTTCAAATCGCATCAGAATGATCATATCTGCAGGGTTGGGAGGATTACTTTTGAAATGTATTCCACTACAGATTACAGAGTACATGCTGTAAAATGTAATTTGTAACGTATTTTGTTAGATTCATTTTTGGGTGAGCTATCCCTTTAATTCATGTTGTTTACTTTGTTATTATAACCAGATGAGGAGTACATTTACTCACTAACTGATTGGTCAGAGTAGTTCTTGAGTTAATTTCTCCTAATATAAACTCCAGCACCATACTGCCAATCAAATAAGTTGCCATAGTCATTATTAGCTTTTCATAATTTATGCAATGTACGTGTACTTTTGATCCTTAAATCCATTTTAAATCAGTTACTTTAATACTTTTACGTATCGTATTTTTCTCATGAGATACTTTAACTTTTACTAGAGTCAATTACCATGAAGGTAACTTTACTTTTCCTAAAAGCTACAGTGTGTAACTTTTGGCCTTTTGAAAAATAAAACTGCATGTGTCTTGCAGAAGAACATCGTTTTGGAAATGATGCAAGTTGTTCTTCGGCTCTGCTCCTCTGCGTGGATGAATGTGGTTTAAGGCACCGGTGTACACATACAGGACATCTTATCAGAGCGAATGGACAAATAAATAACGAAAGAAAGGAAAAGACAGATATCAGAAAACATGCCATCCGAGCAGATAAGAGCCATATCTTTATGCTGTTGTTTTGACTTATTGAAAACATCTATGTTTTGAAATAAATACAAAAGTTAAAAATGTTAGGCAACATTTGTTAAAGGGCACCCATTATGCCCCTTTCACAGGATGTAATTTAAATCTTTGGTGTCCCCAGAATGTGTCTGTGAAGTTTCAGCCCAAAATACCCTACAGATCATTTACTATACCATGTTGAAAATGCCCATTTTTGGGTGGGAATAAAGACGAGCAATTTTTGTGTGTGTGTCTTTAAATGCAAATGAGCGGCTGCTCCCCGTATCCAGAATAGGGTGGAGTTTTGACATCTCTGCTTTGGATAACTAGACATCAAAAGCAATATGACTGACAGTGAAAAGAGTTGTTTTCAGCCCTATATGTGTGAACCGGAGTCAGACACTGATGAGGAAGAGACTCCATCAGAAGTAACAACTTTGAGAATGAACCAGGAAGTTTCTGAATGGTTATTTGATAAATGTTTTTATTTGTTGTAGAGTTTTTTCAGATGGATGAGCAACACACACACACCCCCCCCCCCCCCCCCCGGTTTCAACGGTTGCTATGCACTATAACGTCTAGGTTACGTATGTAACCCCCGTTCCCCGATGGAGGGAACAATACGTTGTGTGAGGTGGGGGGGGGGGGGTTGCTACACTACAGTGACCACGGATAATACACACAGGAGGAGTCCATGCAGGAGTCCTGATCTGTGGAGTACCTCTTCCAGTACAGGGTAAACTAGGTACCTGCAGTGGATTGGGTCAGCAAGTTCCTCCGCTGAACTGCAGACCCGTAAGTGCTAGGGAGGAATCATCCAGGGATCCGAGAGATGGGATCACCTGGGAAAAAAAGGCGCACGGTTTTACCTCGGCTGAGGGAAAGGGCGCTAGGCGCAAGCGATTCACCCGGCCAGCTTGACTACAGCGTGTTACCGAGTTCTACCGGCTCGGACCTGAGAAAACACGGGACGATACTGACTCAACCCGGAGATTGTAGTCTTGCAAAGTCTTGCAAAGGTACTGGGTGTTGCCCAACCTGCTGCTCTACAAATGTCTGCTAGGGAGGTGCCCCTGGCCAGTGCCCACTAAGACGAAACATCTCTGGTTGAGTGCGCTCAGACACGTAAGGGGGGGCACGGCCTTGGCGTGATAAGCCAATGAGATGGCATCGACGACCCAGTGGGAAAGCCTCTGTTTGGAGACAGCGTTCCCTTTCCGCTGTCCACCAAAGCAGACAAAGAGCTGCTCAGAACGTCTAGAGCTCTGCATGCGGTCCAAGTAGATACGCAAAGCATGTACTGGACACAGCAACGAAAGGGCTGGGTCTGCCTCCTCCCGGTCTCTAAAGGACATGGTAGGAACCTTGGGCACGTAGCCTGGTCGCGGTCTTAGGATCACATATGTGTCTGCCGGACCGAACTCCAGGCATGTGTCGCTGACAGAGAACGCTTGCAGGTCCTCGACCCTCTTGATGGAGGCGACCGCGATCAGCAGGGCCGTTTTAAGAGAGAGGGCGCTGAGTCAAACTGATTCTAGCGGCTTGAAGGGAGATCTCTGGAGGCCGGCGAGGACCACTGAGAGATCCCAGGAGGGGAACAGGCTTGGCCGGGAGGGATTTACCCTCCGGGCACCTCTTAGGAACCTGATGATTAAGTCGTGCTTACCCAGAGACTTGCCGTCTACAGTGTCGTGGTGGGCCGCGATAGCGCCGACATACACCTTTAGGGTGGAAGGGGACAGCCTCCCCTCCAGCCTCTCCTGTAGGAATAGGAGCACTGACCTAACTGCGCACCTCTGTGGGTCTTCAGGTCAGGAAGAACACCAATCTGCGAACAAGCGCCACATCAGGGCATAAAGATGCCTGGTAGAAGGGGCTCTGGCTTGGTTGATCGTGTCTACGACATCAGGTGGTAGACCAGCTAGATCTTCCTCGTCCCGTCCAGGGGCCAAACGTGGAGGTTCCAGAGGTCTGGGTGCAGATGCCAGAGCATGCCCTGTCCCTGAGAAAGAAGAACAAGTCCGTGTGGGCCAGTAAGGAGCCACTAGGGTGACTTGCTCCTCGTCCTCCCTGACCTTGCACAGCACCTGTGCAAGAAGGCCCACTGGGGGAAATGCGTACTTGCGCAGCCCCGCGGGCCAGCTGTGTGCCAGTGCATCTGCCCCGAGGGGAGCCTCCATTCGGGCATACAAGAGCGGGCAGTGGGAGGTTTCTCAGGAGGCAAACAGGTCTACCTGGGCCTACCCAAATTAGCTGGACCGACTGGGGGTGAAGCCTCCACTCTCCACTGGTCAAGCGTTGTTGTGACAGCGCGTCCGCTATCACATTGAAGTTGCCGGAGATGTGAGTGGCTCAAAGTGACCTGAGTCACTGTAGGAGGAGATGACGGACGAGTCGTGACATGTGGCGGGAGTGTACGCCACCGTGGCGATTTATGCATGCTACCACAGCGGTGCTGTCTGACCTGACTAGGACATGTTTGTCCCGAACTAACGGGAGGAACTTCCTGAGGGCAAGAAAAACAGTCAACAACTCTAGGCGATTGATGTGTCAGCGCAGTGGGGCCCCTTTCCAACGGCCCGCAGCTGCGTGCCCGTTGCACATGACGCCCCAACCCGATTTGGAGGCATCGGTCGTGACCGGGACACCTGCTGCAAGGGTACTCCTGCCCGTAAAAAGCAGAGGTCTGTCCAGGGTTTGAATGTCTGGCGGCAGGCGGGGCTGATTAACACACAGTGTGTGCCGCGGCGCCATGCTCGTCTCAGGACGCCTGGCCATCGAACGCGAACCTTAGAAAGGGGCGGTGTCGAGGCAGAATTGAGACGTGGAAGTACGTGTCCTTCAGGTCTACCGCTGCGAACCAATCTAGATGCCGGACGCAAGTTAGGATGTGTTTTTGCATGAGCATTTTGAACGGGAGTTTGAGAAGAGCCTGGTTGAAAACTCTCAAGTCCAAGATTGGTCGTAAGCCACTGCCTTTTTTGGGTACAATAAAGTAAGGGCTGTAGAAACCCATCTTCATTTCGGTTGGAGGGACAGGCTGTATCGCGTCTTTGAGTAAGAGTGTAGCGATTTCCATGCGCAGGGAATTGGCATGCTCACCGTGCACTGCGGTAAAGCGGACGCCCGCAAAGGGGGGCGGGGGCCTGGCAAACTGAATTGCGTAACCGAGTCGAATGGTCCGGGCCAGCCAGCGTGACGGGTTGGGAAGTGAAAGCCACGCATCCAAACTCCACCAAAGGGACGATTATTTTTGACATACCCGGCGGGGCTTCACAGCGGGGCAGAGCAGGTAATGCAGCGTCGGGAGGCAAGGATGCGTCCCGAGGCTCTAGTGCGGAGAAAAGACTCAAAGCACTTACCTTGCCCCACACACCCAGCAGGAGGCGGGTTAGTGACTGAGGAGGAGGTCTGATGTGGGCGTCCTCTGAACTCATCCGAACTGGCCGGCCGGGGAACAGTCATGGGGCTGAGGGACCGCGTTCAGGAAGCCGGGACTGTTGAGATCTGGAAGCAAAGTGCCGTGAGAACGGCATTTGCGGGCCAGGTGACCCAGAGACAAAGGAAACAGCTCTGTTACTGAGAATGTGAAAATAAAAACAAAAAATGCTCCTCCCGGCCCTCCACCGGGGGGACGAAGCGGTCTTACCATCTCCGGAGCTAACATCTTGGTCCAAGGGTTGAGTGTCTCCAGAGCACCTGGGAGCCTTATGGGTCATCGAGGGGGTCCGTGAGACGGGGGGCGTCTGCTTCTTGCGGTGTGCTCGAAGCTGGGGCTGAGAGCTGGGCCCGGTTGAGGCGGAGCAGGGCAATTCATGTGTGAAAACAGCCTCCATCTGCTTCTTCACCGCTGAGGACTGCTGGGCAGAGTCGTCAATGGTACCGCCGAATGGACGGAGCTGGGAGACAGGGCGTTCGAGAAAGCGTGCTTTGTCTACCTCCCGTACTTCGACCAGGTCCAGTCCATAGGTTACGTTTCCAGACCACAAGGGTGGCCATCGCCCGTTCGAGTGCCGGCGCTTCTGACCTTCGTGGCCCGGGGGGTGTGATCAGTCATTGAGCGCATTTCCTGCAGCACGTCAAGAACAGGACTACCCAAGTGCAAATTTGAAGTGCCTTGGCCTGGTGGACTTGCAGGGGGGCCATGTAATGCAGGGCAGAGTGGTCTGGGTCCGTTCCACCATTGAGGGTAGCATGAGCGGAGGAGCGAGGAAGCTCCGCTTACTCAGCTCGTCATGCACGTCCGGAAAGAAATGCAAGCGGCGCACATGCCCGCGGAACCAATCAGCCTGGGAAAGCATAGCAGACCTTCGTGCTTCAGGCTCAGACTGGGCGAGCAGACCCGAAGGTGGCGGCCCAGGTGAGTCATCCGCATCAGACGGCGCTGTAACGCTCTCCGATGCAGCGACGATGTCATCATCCAATTTCTGGGAGCTCAAGGGACTGGACGGCCGGCCATTAAGTGGACCGCACTCATCCCGAGCTCGGGGGAAGCAAGCAAGCGTGCCGGGGAGGCGGGCGGTTTCGAGGGGATTTACACAGCGAAACTGATCCCGTCATTATCCCCAAATCGTCTTCATCACCTGCGGCGCCTGCCCCAATCCCATAGGAATTGCCCCTCTTATGACAAAAGAAAGCCGCGACTGCAATGCTGCCACGGCCATGTTCTCGCACTGAGAACATGAACCATTGGAGAAAAATCACTCATACCGAGCTCGGACGGAAACAAGCAAGCGTGCCGGGGAGGCGGGTGGTTCGAGGGGGTTTACCTGTCATTGTTCCCAAATCGTCAAAGCGGCTGAAGTGGCTTTTGAATGAAAATTTCTGAATGAACACAGCATATTTGCTCGCCTAAATACCCGTATGTCCGGGGGGGCGGGGTATGCAAATACTGGCTGCCAACTTCTCATTGGCCTTTTTTCATAGATCAGAGGCATATTCGGCGCTCAAGAGAGACCCCTATTGTCGCTTTTTCGACACAACGTTAAAGTGAGCAACAGACGGGGAATGAAACACACACAAACAATCATGTCTGTCGGCAGTGTCCGTCAACAGTGGGCGGGGCCTGTACAAAGTGACGCATGTATGCAATTGCCCGCGAAATCCATCCCGACAGTTCTAAAATATAAATAATTATTATAGGTTTATCAAAGTGTATTTGGGTAAAGACATGATTTGGAAGATGGATTTTTGTTGCACTCTCTCATTAATAACATTGTTATTTTTTTTAAGTTTGATACTTTATACAACACTGGTCATCACACACGCACAGCTTTGAATGCACCCAAACACCATTGTTTGTGCATTAACATCAACACACAGATGTGAATGTAACGTGATCCACTGAGAAGAAATTAAATCACATTACAATATCTGAATGTCCTGACTTCATTAAACTCTTCATTTTGTAACAGTGTGGCTCTACATTTCACACACAGGTCAATGTAGCCTCCCAGTCACATGATATGAACACACCATATACTATCATTACTGACATTTAACAACCACCCAGAACACCCAAATAGCATCCAAAAAAAACATCCAGAACACCCTGGTAACGCCCTAAAAAACCCAGAAACACCCATGCAACATCCAGCAGCAACCCATAAAACCTTTGTTAACGTTAATAAAACTGTTGTCATGCCCTATAAGCCACCCAAAACACACAAGCAACATCCTAGCAACCACTTAACATACCCTAAAAATGTCCTAACAACAATGCAGAACACCCTTGCAACCCCCAGAACACCCTATCAACATCCTAGAAATCATGCAGAACACCAAATCAACATTCTAGCATCCAGAAAGAGCACCCTAGCAACCAGACAAAGAACCCTAGCAACATCCTAAAAACCATACAGAACACCCTAGCAACATCCTAGAAATCAGCCAGAAGAACCTAGCAACCAGACAGAGCACTCTAGCAACAATAACATAAACCACACAGAACACCCTAGCAACATCCTGGAAACCATGCAGAACACCCTAGCAACATTCCAGTAACCATGCAGAAAATCCTAGCAACCACCCAGAACAACTTAGTAGCATCCTAGAAAAGACCCAGAACACCCAAGCAATGTCCTAGCAATCACACAAAACTCCATAGCAACCCCTCAGAACACCCTAGTACTGACAAACAGTCCTCACATTAAGAGGAGCAAAAAAAGAAAATGCAAATATCTAGTTCTGCTTATTATTATAATTATTAACAATAGTAACTATTTCTACCACATTTATGTATTTCGTCATATTACTGTTGTTAGCAATAACTGATGAGATACCAAACACTACAATGATCTTACCACTTCACATGTACGCCCCTTAATGACTGTAAAATCCCTGTAACGCTCCTCTTATGGTTTATTGCTTAACCTGCACTAGTTTATTGTAATAATATTGAGTGTGTCTTTCTGTGCTTTCAGGTGTATCCCGTTATATCCCTTTCATACACATGTGTAAAGCTGCAGTGATCAAACTCTGCGGTCTCTGCAGCACTCCGCTTGTTTACTGCTTCCTGTCTGCTGAATGGGCTGCTGGGCACATCTGGAATAGATTAGAGTGCAGCTGCAGTGTGTTTGAGCTCAACAGTCTGTCTGTCACCTCACATGAACACCACACCAAAACAAATGAACAAAAGCCCTCAGTCCAGACAACATTCAGATAATGAAGACATTGATATATGTTCAGAATGCAATACTACCATAGTATTCTTACTATTTGTGCCATGTCTATATGCAGCAGAAATTGTTTGAGTAGTATGGTAGTGTGCCAACTCCTACCATGCTACTCCCATTTCCATTCTGAACACATCCAACAACAACAACATACAACACATTTCTGAAATTAATTGATTGCAACTCAATGGTTCCTCATTTAACATTTTTGAACCACACGTCCAAAACCCAACACTACCATCCAACACCAACCTAAAACAAATGCCGGGGCTCTGCTCCGATCTGATGGCCAGTGACCAGATGAATGTCTCTAGGGATCTCACAGAACCCTGAGAACCGGCCTGTGCCGTTTTTATTCTGAATGCTTCTGTAACGAAGGCATCTCAGGACTCATGCCAGACCGCAGGACTGTCGCTGGGAGGCTGGACTCTGCTCTGCTGATCTGGTCCAGCTGGAACCGGTAGTTGAATCTGCCTGTGCTGAGACAGACTCGTGCATATCAAAGAATGCTATTAGTCAGAGCAGATTTCCTGTAAACTGTAGAATTGAGCCATTCTTTAAATGCTCTTCAATGCAAGCAATCTCTGATTGGTTCCTATTGACTGATTTGGCTAAAAAAAATTAAAAAATTCTGTGTGGAATACAGAAAAGTCAATACGGTGTCTAAATTTGACACATACATAATGCCCCGTATTGATGAACTGCTCAATCGGTTGGGTACAGCTCACTTTTATTCGATGTTGAATTTAATAAAGTATTATTGGTAGATCCCCTTAATGCCAATGTCCCGTGAAAAAAACGGACTTCTCCGCACCATTTGGCTTACACCAATTTGAGACGCTTCTTTTCAATATGTTCGGGGCCCCAGCTACAACTCAGCGCCTTACGGACAGTTCTCAGACCGCACTCATCTTACACCACGGTCTACCTGGACGACATCATATACATTCATGATTGGCAGAGGTATGTGCAGCATCTAAGGGCTGTTCTGCGGTCACTGTGACAAGGGGACAACGCCTCGGACAGGGGGCTGGGGGCGGTGCTCTGGCCATCGAATGGGCTGTTCTCACCCTCTAAACTACACCAGTTCTCTGTTCCCACATCTATCTGTCAGTGGATTACCAGCTTTTTGATGGACAGGCAGCAGCTTGTGAGACAGGGGAAATTCACTTCCACTCAACACAATCAACACTGATGCCCCCCCCCCCCAGGGATGTGTGCTCTCCCCATTACTCTTCTCCCTCTATACCAATGACTGAATCACAAAGGACCCCTCTTTCAAGCTCCTGAAGATTTCAGATGACACCACTGTCATCGGCCTCATTTGAGAGGATGAGAGGTCTGCATACAGAAAAGAGGTTAAACAGCTGTCTGTCTGGTACGGTCAAGACAACCTGGAGCTGAACACCCTCAAAACGGTGGAGATGATTGTGGAATTTAGGAGGAACAGCCCAACACTGACCCCCCTAACCATTTTAAACAGCACTGTGGCAGGAGTGGAGTCATTCAGGTTCCTGGGCACTACCATCTCACAGGACCACTTAAGGTCTTAAGTGGGAGACCCACACAGAACTCCATTGTGAAAAAGGCCCAGCAGAGGTTGTACTTCCTTTGCCAGTTGAGGAAGTTCAACCTGCCATAGGCACTGTTGATCCAGTTCTACTCAGCAGTTATTGAGTCTGTCCCCTCTGCACTTCAATAACGGTCTGGTTTGGTGCAGCTATGAAATCAGACATCAGAAGACTACAGAGGACAGTTTGGACTGCTGAGCGGATTATTGGTTGTCCCCTGCCCTCCCTTCAAGAACTATACATTTCCAGAGTGAATAAAAAGGCTGGTAAAATAACTCTGGATCCCACTCACCCAGCCCACTACCTTTTTGAACTGTTGCTTTCTGGCTGATGCTTCAGAGCTCTGAGCACCAGAACCATCAGACACAGGAACAGTTTTTTTTTATCTCAGGCCATCCATCTCATAAACAGTTAAAACTGCCCCATTGAGCAATAATTATCTGCAATTCACAGTCTAGTCTTTTTGTATTTATCCAACATATCATACCTCTTCAGCCATTACATTCCCTTGCACTGTATATAATAGATTTGTATATAATTTTGCACTATGTTTGTGTATGACAATGAGGACAATATGTCTAACACCGGTTTCTGATTGCAGTAAGCAATGGGGACACACATGCTCAGACTGTGTTCTATTTGAATGACAAAGTTACCGGTCTGAGTTAAAGCCACATTTCCCATTTCCTCCTTGAACCCCGAATGAACCCACTTACATTACAATATATAGTCTTGGTTAATATTTGGAAACTAGTATTACTGTTGTAAAACCAGTTTATTCTATCAAAACCATGAAAAGAAAACTATGGTGACTGCAGTCATGGTTACTACAATATTTCTATAGTAAAATCATGGTCAATTTTTGTTATAAAAAAATGCATTTCAAACTCTACTGCACATAAATCCAATATTCGGAAGCTGTAAATCACTATAGAAAGAACGCTGCTATTAAAATGGATATGAGTGATGTTGTGACGCGGATCGTGTGTTTTAATCATATGTGGAAATCACACTTCATCATCATCAGTGGAGTAGGGAAACATATTGTTGGCATTGAACACCCCAAATCGCTTTAGTTATTGTTTTACACCTGTCCGAATCAGCACTGAGTGCCTACTTAAAAACGAAAGGGAGTGTGTGCAGTTTCGGCTCTGTGCTTTCCCGGGTGATTTCGGTGTAATTACTGGTATTCAGCACTCACGTTGAGCGATGTCGGCAAACAGTGCCTGTTTTGTAAACATTTTTTGACCATTGCTGTTGTAACAGCAGGTTGTTTTCTCCACTTTCAACTACACACAACACTTGCAGAACAGTGATGTCATCAAGGTTGTCCCACGTGAAACACAGGTGGCGTTGTCCATCTACAGATCCATTAAGGTGCATTAGCGGAGATTGTAACAGTGGTGTCTATTTGATGCTTTATTATCTTAGCAAAACCTTGTGCTCAAGATGTGCCGATGCTTGGCAAACTGTACTGACATCACCCCTAGTGCTTAAAGACAACTAAATTACAGGCACGTTCATGTCCTAGAGGTTTAATTACAACTAACAGTTTTGAACTTTTTATATGAAGTTCACATTAAATAGGTCTTGGATTTTTTTTCTTTTTTTTATCATGTACATTTAGTACTTTTTAAATGTCTTATAGTATATATTTTATCGTTTTATTCTTGTCCCAGACCCAGAGTTTCAATAATAAACTCTGAAAATCCATTGTTAAAATTGAAAATGATTACATGTTTCAAACTATGAACATTTAAACAAAGAGTGAAATAAACAGAATGCTATCCTGAGATGTGGGGTTGGTGCTCTTTAGGCAGAATATTGAAAAATATATATAATTCATCAAAAGATTATAAACAATATTATTTATGAATAACTGGAGTTTTTTTATGGGGGGTTAACAAGGTTAAGATTACACCCACGTAAGCAAGGAAACACGCCCCAGTAAAAGGTCTAATAAAGTCCAGTCATGAAGCACAGTTCTTCCACTGCACGGATAAAATGCACAAAGACTTAGAGAGGGCAAATATCTGCGGTTAGAAACCATCTGCAAATCTAACTAAAATTGAATCGCTCTGACATCACCATCTTCAGTGCAGTCATGTCATTTGTGCTCCTTTTCTCACTTTATTGCTTCAGAAGGCATGACTGGAGTGTCACCACACCCTACAGTCCACTGAAAGACTTGACCGCAAGGAATAAGATACATTCTGCTATAGAATACAGACTACATACTAAATTGTGGATGCTACAAATAGCATGCTATTGTTTGAGTGGGTTATAGTGGTTCATGGTGGTTGTGATTTGAACAGTAGGTGCGTCCCAAACCGCACACTTCTACACTATTCTACGTCATTTTGAATTGCAAGTAGTTTGTTAACATTGAAAATGCAAGAAAAGGAAGTGTACTAAAGAGTACTTGTATGATGCATTTCAACTGTCAATTAAATTGACTTATTTTTTTGTGAACATGGACAAACGGTTTTCTTATCATGGGTTCCAATGGCACATGTTCAGTTACAAACTCGAGTCTGATTGGTCGTGTTCCCATAACTCAGTTGGTAGGTTTATTATTGGAAATTAATTTTTGGATATAGTCTGAGCTTTCACATACTATTTTAGATAGAAATCCGTTTTATGACTTGGTTTCTAGTCTGGCTGTTGAGTGGACATAAGGATTTTGCAAAGATGGAAGTCTGGCAACCATATATGACTGTTTTCATAAACAAGATGAGATATTTTTACCTTGGTGGTGGTGTTATAGATGAGCAGACAGACTCTGGCTTAAAGTGACAGCCAGACAGCTGAGGTAGTTGACGCTCTTCAAAACATAAGTGCTGGACATATGCAATTTTGATGGACACTTCTCAAACAGAGAGCTTGACGGCACATTCCGTCTGTTTTAAAAAGTCAAAATGGACAAAAGTGGAGATACGTGTTTTTCATCGGACAGCAACGAAATGTAAGTTGAATGCTTAAACATCACCCCATGTTTTGTGAATATGTGAGTTGTTTGAGACAAAATTGTTGAACTGAGTTTGGCTAACATGCTAAAGCTATCAGCAATGCATTGCATACATTTACTGCCATCTGGTGAAAAAAGAAAAGAAATGCTATGACAATAATAGCCAGTAGATGGCTGCAGTGATTTGTGCAGCCACCTACTGAGCACTAATTCTAAATTGAATTACAAGTTAAGATTTTCGTTATATATTTAGATATTACCAAACTATTATTTGTCAATGTTTAGCATTTGTTTTTTTAAAACAGTTTTTAAGTGTGTTTTTGCAATAATGTCACATTATTCTTACAGTTAAACCTGACCTGAGAGAACATTGACAAAATTATTAATCAAAATGTAATAACTCAAAGTAAATTAAGAATAAAAAGTCAAGAAATGAACAACAATGGACTGTGAAAATGAAAACTGTGTGTGTGTGTGTGTGTGTGTGTGTGTGTGTGTGTGTGTGTGTGTGTGTTCTGCATTGTGGCTCATTTATAGATTTCATTTGTTGTATAGTGTCTCTCCATTTTGGTGTCTGTTTTGCACTGTGGTAGTATCTATTGTTTTTTGAGAAATAAAAATGCTACATTTTTAGGCTTTCCCCTTCATTTCTATGGTCGGTCAGCTTTGACATGAACAGTAAAGTGATCGCTTTATTTCTATGACTAAGATTTATCAAATAAAGTCCACATTCTTATGTGTGTTCAGGTGGCAAATGGAGAAAAAGTCATCAAGTCTTGTATTGCTCAGATAAAAGAAACCCATTTTTATTACATCAGAAAAAGGGATTTTGGTCAAAAATGTCCAAACAATATAGGAGGGTTAAAACAAAAACCGCTACCACTCTTTTAAACATAGACAAAAGATCCATTCATTCATAATTCCTTTATCAAACTTTAGACATTGATTTATGTGACTTTGAGTGGAATACATTTAAAACACAGACCAAAATTACACACACACACACACACACACACACACCTGTTAAAATGCCAGGTTCTTGTGATGTAAAAGAATGAGACAAAGATAAATCATGTCAGAACTTTTTCCACCTTTAATGTGACCTATCATGTGACTCTTTAAATGATGGCATGTGTGTAATGACTTCTATTTAACATGAGTTTGAATGTGATTGGTTAATTCTGAACAAAGCCACATCCCCAGTTATAAGAGGGTGTGCACACTTATGCAACCAGGTTATTGTAAGGTTTTTCATTTTCCCCCACAAAGATTTCAGTTTGTTTTTCAATTGAATTGTTCACATTATAGGTCACATTAAAAGTGTAAAAACTTCTGACATGATTTATCTTTGTCCCATTCTTTTACATCACAAAAACCTGGCATTTTAACAGGGGTGTGTAGATTTTATATCCACCACACACAAACACACACGGCCGCACACACACACAATTCTTCACTTTTTTGTATTTTAACTCTTTGCATGATATCAATAGATTAGTATTTAAGCATCTAAAATGGAAATTTCATGCAACAAACTGTACTTTCAGAATTTCTGTCTTTGATGTGTCTCAAACTGATTTTAAATATCAGTCAGATATTTTTACAGACCCCTCATAATTTCCATGTTCATTTCATAGATCTCTACTCTCACTAAATGTGAACAACTGACTCGTTTGTGTAGATATTGATTTTTTCCTTAGGGATTTACAAAGAACATCTGAAGCGGTTGATGCTATGAAAGGGCAACCTCTGAACAATAACAGTTCCTCTCATCAAACATCTTCTGCCGCAGGACATATTGTGATCTCCTGGCATGGAATGTGAGCTAAATAAACATCACAACTACACTGATGACGAGAGGAAGACCTGAAGATGTGATGTCTCATTCATTATCATCCCTTTATTACTTACAACAGCATTACAGCACTGAGCATCCCATAATAGGACCAGGAATTGTGTTAAAGTCAACATGAAAAGGTATTGGCTGTCAATTTGACTTCTGTAATCTGATGTATTTCAGAGTGGAAAAGAATATGCAACCAGAAAACATAAATAAACAGAGTTTATCCATCAGGAATAGATTGGACGAGGAAAAGTAAAGAAAAAAAAGGAGAGAACTTGGTGATGTCAGCTGAAAAGCACATAAGTTTCAGAGGTGGAGCAAGTTTTATGGGGTTGGTCCAAGATGGCGACCGGTGTAGACGTCTCATTCTGAGCTCCGAGACTCTGACTGAGTATTAATGTTTTGAATGTACTTTTTTGAGACTGTTTATCGATAAATGAAGGAGTGGATCGTTGCTCTGTCATCCAGTAAGTTATTTCACTCGAATAAAAGGCCTTTGGCTTGTTGTTAACCAAAGTTGGGTTAAACCAGGACACGTGCGCAGTGTGTCGTAGGCCTAAACTAAAATTTTGTAAATTAGCCAGGACAAGTGTGCTACGATGTCAAAGAGAGATGCCAAGAAGGTGAGAAAGGAAGGCTTGATAATGGATATAGAGGCTGAAAGTTCGTTCTCCGGTTTATGTACACCTCTTCCTGATACTCCCACAAAAAGCCCAAATCCTAAGAAAGTCTGTAACGTTACCAAAGAAGAGGAAACAGTTTCAAATGCTGACATCCTAACAGCAATTAATGGCTTAAACGATCGTTTTTTAAAGTTTGAAGAAATGGTCATGAAAAATACAGCCGAGATTGCTAAAGTGCAAGAAAATGTGAAAGGGCTGGAAATTCAATGGAAAGGTACTGAGGACGCAGTAAAAAAGATGAGTGACCAGATGACTATCCTGAGGGAGAAACAAGAAGAGTCGGAGCGGTACAGTAGGAGATGGAATCTTCGTCTTCTGAATCTTCCAGAGAGTAGCAACGAGGATGTGAGGAAGAAGGTGTTGGAGATTATTGCGGAAATCATTCCAGAGGAAAAGAGCAAGCTTGGATTCATGGTGGACACTGTGCACAGGGTCGGACGCCCGAGAGAGGATAAAAGCACACGTCCAATCATCATTCAGTTCACCATGCGCACCTTCAGATTCAATCTATGGAGAGCTTCCCTCAACGCTGATGTCATGAAGAAAAAGAGTTTGCGGATGACTGAAGATTTAACCCAACAGGAGAGACAATGCAGAAATAAACTGTGGCCTCTGGTGAAGCAAGCGCGTGCGGACGGAAAGAAAACGAAATGGCAGGGGCCTGCTGTTATCATTAACGGTGTAAGACACACCACATAACTTGTTAAACTTCCGTTAATGTGAGGTACAATTTTCAAATTAACGATGCTACGCGATCATAAGTTAATTTGCTCTTCTGGTAGACAGTTAAAATAGTAATATGTTCACTCCAATAGTTATATAAGAATGTTTAGGAGTTTACTGAAGTACTCATGTTCAGAGTTTTCTTCTAGGTGGTAAGCTAATCTTTTATATTTCCTATCTCAGGTGTTTTTTTTTTTTTTTTTTTTCTTTATTTCTTTCTATAGTTCTATAACTTTAAAAGACATCCAGTTCTTTATTTTTTTTTTTTTTTTTTTGCATTATGACAGACTTCCGTTTTAGTTCCTTAAAAATAATATCTTTGAATGTCAGAGGTATTCGCGATAGCAGCAAGAGGAAATCAATTTTTTTATTCAGTAGGCGAAAAAATGCTGATTTAATTTTTTTACAAGAGACTCATTCGGTGGACGAGGATGTGAAGTTCTGGAAAGCACAGTGGGGTGATGTATGTTATTTCTGTCATGGTGTCGCCATTCTACTTAATAAATTTAAAGGAGATATCATCGAATCAGTGACCTCAAATGAAGGTAGATGGATAATTTTGGTTTGCAAATTAGACAATTCCTTCTTTATAGTTTGTAATTTATATAACCATAACAATACAGCTCAAGCAAAAATAATGGTTTCACAACTTTGTTTGAAACTTGAAGCCTTTAAAAACAAATATAAGGATGCACACATGATTATTGGAGGTGATTATAATGATGCTCCAGATGACCTTGTAGATAGAGTACCGGTAAGATTAACTCCACATTCGAGATTCAAAAGTACTGCATACATTTGTGAACAACTAGCAATTATAGATGTTTGGCGTTTTCTAAATCCTGATATTAACGAATTTACCTGGAGCAATGTTAGTAGATCCTCTCAGTCTAGAATTGATCTATGGCTTATATCTCCCTCTTGTCTGCAATTTGTGACTGAATCATCGCATAGCTATGCCCCACTTTCTGATCATAAATTAATTTCAATCCATTTAGCAGGAACAAAACAACAAAATGGTAATATACGTGGTTATTGGAAATTAAATAATAATTTATTAAAAGATGAGGAGTTTTGTGATTTAGTAAAAAAAACAGCAAAAAGCATATTTGATATTAACGAAATGAAACCCATACAAAAATGGGAATTTTTCAAGTTTAAAAACGAAGTAAAGCGATTAAAAAAAAAAGTATAGCAAAAGAAATAAGTATTATGGATAATTTAAATATTTTGATGACTAAAAATAATCTCTCAGAGGAAGAAGAAACTAAAATGAAAAAATTAAAAGAGGAAATAGATAATATGTATATTGAAATGGCTAAAGGGGCATTTGTAAGGTCGCGAGCAAAATGGCTGGAGCAAGGGGAAAAAAATTCAAGTTATTTCTTTGCTTTAGAGAAACGAAATCGCAAGAGAAATAATTTAACTACTCTTAAAATTGATGATAACAACTCTTTAGACATTGCAAGATATGTGGGTACATTTTATAGCAATATATATAAGTCTAATATTCAATTTGATGATTGTGATAGATTTCTCGTAGTTAAAGCATTTACACCAACTATATCTGAACAATTTAAGTTGGATTGCGAACGTCCCATTACTAAAGTGGAAATTTCAGAGGCTGTCAGTTCAATGAAAAAAGGTAAATCGCCAGGTAATGATGGGCTTTCAGTCGAATTTTATTTGCAGTTTTGGGAAATTATTGAAAATCCTCTATTTGATTTATTTAAAGAATGTATCTTAAAAGAGGAAATGTCTGCCAGCATGAAGCAAGGTTTAATATGTCTTCTCCTTAAGCCTGATAAAGATCATTTAATGATAGAAAATTGGAGACCTATCACACTCTTAAATATTGACTACAAAATTCTATCGTTAATTTTTGCTAAACGGTTAAAAAGAGGTCTTCATGAGATAATAAGTGAAACACAAACAGGTTTTATGTCTAACCGTCACATTAGCTCCAATATAAGACTTGTTCTCGACCTGATGGATTATTCTGATAACATCAATACTGATGCAATGATAGTATTTCTTGATTTTTATAAAGCATTTGACACTGTAGAACATTATTTTTTATTTAAAGCACTTCAGATTTTTGATTTCGGACAGAAAATGATATCTGTAGTTAAAATGCTTTATAAAAATATTGATAGCTCTGTAATATTATTTCCAAACACCACAAAAAGATTTCCTGTACTGAGATCAGTTCGCCAGGGCTGCCCTATTTCACCGTTTTTGTTCCTGCTGGTGGTTGAATTATTGTCATTACATATTAAACATAGTCCTATTATGAAAGGATTGTCTATTTTCGGTAAGGAAATCAGAGTAACTCAATTAGCGGATGATACAGCTCTATTTTTGAGGGACAAACATCAGATTAATAATGCTTTAACTTTAATTGACCAATTCTCTGTTGCTTCAGGTTTAAAGCTCAACAAATCTAAATGTGAAATCTTATGTATTTATCAGACTGATGAGGAAAAAATGTTTAACTTGCCTGTTAAGAAATGTGTAAAATATTTAGGTATTCATATCTGTAAGGATCACAAGGAACGCCAACAACTAAATTTCTCACCTAAATTGAAAAAAACTAAAACAATTCTAAACTTATGGCTTCAAAGAGATATTTCAATTTTAGGAAGGATTCTTTTGACTAAAGCAGAAGGCATTTCAAGATTTGTCTATCTTGCTCTCTCTCTAATGTTCATGATTCAATATGTAAAGATATAAATACCATATTTACTAATTTTGTGTGGAAAAACAGACACCATCATTTAAAAAAAGCGGTGCTCTCTGGTTCTAAGGATGAAGGTGGATTTGAACTTTTGGATTTTTGTGACTTAAATTATACCTTTAAGGTGAAATGGTTAAAGGAATGTTTAAGAGCACCTGAGTCCTTATGGTACTTTATTCCCAACAATATTTTTAATAATGTAGGAGGCCTAAAATTTATATTGAAATGTGACTATAATATTACAAGATTGCCGCTAAAACTCTCTCAATTTTATCAACAAGCTCTTTTGGCTTGGAAGCTGTGTCATTCTCACAACTTCTCTCCACATAAGTCCATAATTTGGAATAATGAATGCATCACTAGAGGGAACAAGTCACTCTATTTGCAGAAATGGGTGGATAGAGATATCATCTTCTTAAAAGACCTTTTTGATGGTAATAATCAATTACTTAACTATGATTCTTTTCTCAGGGAGAAGGCATTCCCAATAACGTTTAAAGAATATAATTTGGTTTTTAAGTCTATACCTAATGGTATATTAGAACTAATGAAAAGTTATAATAAACAAAACGATACTCCTGGTGTTAATTTGACTCTTTATATAAATGGTATGGATATTATGAGTAGCAATTGTACTAATAAACATATCAGAAAATGCTTTTTGAATGCAAAGAAAACAACACC